>CM046859.1:15455676-16055676 GCA_025617745.1 Heliocidaris erythrogramma
GGGGGCATCTCTTTTTTCCGAAGGTTCGTTTTTCCGAAGGTTCGTATTTCCGAAGGTTCGTATTTCCGAAACACTAATTTCCCATGCCTGGGGGTTCATAATTCCAAAAATGAAAAAGGGTTCGTAATTCCGAACATTTGTTGCATTATTCCGAAGGTTCGTTATTCCGAAGGTTCGTTTATCCGACGGTTCGTTTATCCGAAGGTTCATAATTCCGAAAATGAAATAGGGTTCATATTTCCGAAGGTTCGTATTTCCGAAAATGAAAAAGGGCTCATAATTCCGAAGGTTCGTATTTCCGAAAATGAAAAAGGGTTCGTATTTCCGAAAATGAAAAAGGGTTCGTATTTCCGAAAATGAAAAAGGGTTCGTATTTCCGAAAATGAAATAAGGTTCGTATTTCCGAAAATGAAAAAGGGTTCGTATTTCCGAAAATGAAATAGGGTTCGTATTTCCGAAAATGAAAAAGGGTTCGTATTTCCGAAAATGAAAAAGGGTTCGTATTTCCGAAAATGAAAAAGGGTTCGTATTTCCGAAAATGAAATAAGGTTCGTATTTCCGAAAATGAAAAAGGGTCCGTATTTCCGAAAAATGAAATAGGGTTCATAATTCCTGGAAAAAAAGCAAATTCATCAGGAGCAGAGGTGTAGCAATGGGGGGGGGGAGGGAACGCCCCCACCCCTCCCTCATCGGATGGCGAAAAAATAAGAAAAAAAGAAAGAAAATGGAATAGGAAAGAAGACGGTTGGACTGTACAAATGATTAATGGTTTTACTCATAAATACGAACCTACCATTTTTCATTGACATTTATTATATGACCTTCAAATGTTACGTAACACCATACCCGGGAATACACACACATTTTGTATCAAAAGATACATTACACTCTAAAGAAAAAGTCATAAGGTCGCGCGGCAAGCCCTTTAAAACTATCAGCGGTGGGGGGCGGGGGGGGGGGGCGCTAATTGCCCTCCAGTCCTATTTGGATTAAAGGAATGTGAAAGAAAGATGAGTCTCGTCCGGGTCTGAGATACAAAACTGTATTTGGGCAGCCATGTTCATCGTTAATCTCATCTCAAAGTTCTTCTTTCTTCATCCTGTCGCTTTCTTCTTTGTTTTCCTTTCGCCATTTTCTTATAATCTATTTATTCCCATATGCATATACGAATTTCAGTGTTGAAAAAAATCGGAATTAGGTTTTCTGTTTTCTTTCCTTTTTTCTTCTTTTTCTCTTTTTTCCCTTCTAACCTCTAATGAATCTTTTTACCTTTTTCTTTTCTCCTTTCTCTTCCCTCTCCCTCCTTTTTGCCCACATAGTGGCGCATACATATACTGACAGCAATGTTGAATATGAAAGGGGGAGTGACATCCCAACACCCCACCCCTGCCCCAACCCATTTTAGCAAGGCCCATGATAGGGGTGGGGTAGGAAAATTTATATATCTTATCATAAGTCATAAGCCTGATCATGTGATCTCACATTGTGCAGTACGCAGTTATCTTTATAAAGTTCATATAATGGAACTTAATACAATAACTACGTGTATTTGGGGGCCTCGTGTTTGAAACCAAGTGGATGCGGTCACCATGCCCCTCGAAGTGACTTAAAACCGTCGTTCCACTGTTTGCTTACTTTATACAAACATAAATTATCGAGTAATCGCAGATATAGGTTAACTATAATTTTTATAATTACAGGGGCCGCATAACTCCCTTTCTTAAGTAGGGGGGGGGGGCTGACACATCTTTCCCGAAAATCCACCATTATGTTTCTACATTTTCTAAATTTTATGAGCGAGCGAAGAGAGCGAGGAAAGAATTAACCTACAATTTTATTTTGTCAAAGAAATACACGAGAAAAGTTTATGTACATGATCACCTCCTATACTTGATAATTATGTCGGATTTCGGGCAGTTGGCAAAACGAATATGTGTATATTTGCTGAACGAGGCATCCAAGAAAAGTTTAAGTTTTACGAACGAACGAGAAAAAAGGACACTTTATCATCTTTAAATGCTATCAACAAAAGACACTTACAAACATTATTCTAAGAAGTATATATGTGCACCTTAATATTTTACCTGAAATGATATATCTTAACACTCTCATTTTTACGTATAAGTTACCGATCAGGAAAATTACCCAGTTTATTTGATGACAGTCATGTTCACTCTAATTCATCTGTGTATTCATATAATACCCGTCAATCTGTCAATCTACAATGTTTCACCAACCTAAGGTTTTCTCTACTTTAAATTCATTTGGCATTAAAGCTATGGTCACAACCCACAAAATTAGCCTGCAATGGGAGTAAAATATGATGTTATGTTTTGCATAATGAATTTATATAGTCAAATAATTTTACACATTCATGCATACTAAATGAAAAAAATTACGTGTTAAAAAATTGCCTTATTTTAGTAGCCAGCCTTAGCATAATATGCTTTGGACACTATAACTTTCATTATGGATATGTAGAAATTTGGATCCACTGGATATGTGTTTTGAGGTTGCCAGATAGAAATAGGCCCATGGTTACAAAACTTTAGTAATCATTAGGATCATTTGAATGTAATTAAGATTCTACCATCATCTGAAAAGGAAAGTGAGTTCAGCATTATCACATTATATTACTTGTGAATAATAGACGTCATTAATAGACGTCCATATGCACTCGTCAATGTTCATCAAAAGATAATTCTTGTATGCAATGTAAATCATATCACAATATATAACTAAACACGAGAAAAGTTTATGTACATGATCACCTCCTATACTTGATAATTATGTCGGATTTCGGGCAGTTGGCAAAGCGAATATGTGTATATTTGCTGAACGAGGCATCCAAGAAAAGTTTAAGTTTTACGAACGAACGAGAAAAAAGGACACTTTATCATCTTTAAATGCTATCAACAAAAGACACTTACAAACATTATTCTAAGAAGTATATATGTGCACCTTAATATTTTACCTGAAATGATATATCTTAACACTCTCATTTTTACGTATAAGTTACCGATCAGGAAAATTACCCAGTTTATTTGATGACAGTCATGTTCACTCTAATTCATCTGTGTATTCATATAATACCCGTCAATCTGTCAATCTACAATGTTTCACCAACCTAAGGTTTTCTCTACTTTAAATTCATTTGGCATTAAAGCTATGGTCACAACCCACAAAATTAGCCTGCAATGGGAGTAAAATATGATGTTATGTTTTGCATAATGAATTTATATAGTCAAATAATTTTACACATTCATGCATACTAAATGAAAAAAATTACGTGTTAAAAAATTGCCTTATTTTAGTAGCCAGCCTTAGCATAATATGCTTTGGACACTATAACTTTCATTATGGATATGTAGAAATTTGGATCCACTGGATATGTGTTTTGAGGTTGCCAGATAGAAATAGGCCCATGGTTACAAAACTTTAGTAATCATTAGGATCATTTGAATGTAATTAAGATTCTACCATCATCTGAAAAGGAAAGTGAGTTCAGCATTATCACATTATATTACTTGTGAATAATAGACGTCATTAATAGACGTCCATATGCACTCGTCAATGTTCATCAAAAGATAATTCTTGTATGCAATGTAAATCATATCACAATATATAACTAAAAAGAGCAAAATAGGAGGTAAAGATCAGAATCCAGAACTTTAGTAACTCCCAGTGTGGGTGATAGCAGGGGCGGTGGAGCGTCTTTCAAAATGGGTGGGGGCACCAACAAAAGGGGCACTTTGGGGGCAAAGGGCACCTACAAAGGGTGAAAAAATTGCGGGAAATGCCACTTTGAGCTGAGACAATAGTATATTGCTTTTGGTGTCCCCACCCATTAATACACTATCGAATATCATTTTCGACACATTATTGTTTATGTCTTAGCATGGTTCTAGATGAAAAAGAAACAAAAAGAAAAAAAAATAATCTACAGTTGAGTGCAATGATCTGATTATTCATATTGAAGATATTTTGAATAACAGCGATTTTCCTAATAATTATGATAAAAAGACAATGGGAAATGCGAGCGAGCGTAGCCAGCGAGCTTAAAAAATTTAGAAAGAAATTGTCCTTCTTCCTATTTTGATGTAAGGGCACTGCTCATTCTTGTATAACTGCCCCCTGCTCCACTGCCTCTCATTATGCTGATATCAGTAAGGGATCGGAATCTATTATATAGGAAGCCTCTCTGAGCTAGGTAGGCCTATGTGGTTCTTTTGGAACCACATAGGACTTTAGGGCTCAATTTGTAAGCGACATCGGAGTATATACGTACAATATATTAAATATATATATAGGTATAGGGCACTTATCACAAGACAAAGCGGGCACTTATCAATAGTAGTGACTCCTTTATGAACTCTCTGTAATATTATGTTGTTGTTTTTATTGCTGTTGTTGTTTTGGGGACCGGAGGGGAGGGCTTGTAGAGTCATTTACAGAGCCATATTACAGACTTCGGCCAACTCGGTTTATTTGGGCACAACATGGCGTATATTCCTTTGTTTAGTGCTTGCCTAACAAAGCAACAAGCGCCATATTGCTACCTACATGGAGCCGAGTTGGCCAAACTCTGTAATAGATGGCTCTGAGGGCTAGGGAAGCAGGACGCCCCCACCTTATTTTTAGTTTACACTTTTCATAGTATACTTTTTTAATCACAATTTATGTTCACGAAGTAATTACATCTTAAAGATAATAAAATGTCAATGTTTGGCTCGCTGGAATCCAGCAGCGTGGTGCCCGAACATCCTTTTATTTTGGGAAGCGAGATGGTCGGCTAAAATCATTATTCTATAGACAATATCTCTTTTTTTTACTTGCTCACTAGCGCGTAAGATTTAGAAACGGAATAGTTTGGGACAGGGAACGCCCTTCATTAGGGTGAGTGAAGTGCCCAAATATTCCATATTCGGCAGTAGGGTTAAGTAATATTATTCATGGCTCATTATTACATGTTCTATATTTGTCTTTTGATGGCGAAATTGCATTTCCATTATAATAAAAAAAGGGTTTTATGATTTTTCTAACTCGCTTCGCTCGCTTGCAAATTGTACGAACGGGGAGTATGATATTCTGCCAAGAGGCATCAGCTCCCCCTTTCAAAAACATTACGTGACCATTTTCTGCTTGTAAACTTGGAACTTTGGTGTGTCTCATTTTCCAAAGCGTATATACATTATATAAATAACTTCAAGCCAATTTCGTTGTAGGAAATTTAATCCGGAATCCGATCATTCACTTTCTTCAATACATCAGTATGTATTTTAATCACCGAAGTAATATCATTTTATGAGAAATGAAACATGAATTCCTGAGGCGCTCGCTCTCCACGCTCGCTCACAAAATTAATATTGGTTATTATAATAGGAACAATTATAATAATGATAATAATATTAATAATAATAATAATCATAATAATAATGATAATATTGATAGGAATTACGATAATAATGGCTATTTCTCTGGATTTTATTAAAATTGTTATCATCATTGTTATGATTATTGAGTACGAAATGAATATCTTTACACTTGGCCGTCTTTCCCCTCCTCCCTATCCAAAATACGGATTGACGCAGTATTCTCTGAATTTAAACCCTTTTTCATTTTCGGAAATACGAACCCTATTTCATTTTCGGAAATACGAACCCTATTTCATTTTCGGAAATACGAACCCTATTTCATTTTCGGAAATACGAACCCTATTTCGTTTTCGGAAATACGAACCCTATTTCGTTTTCGGAAATACGAACCCTATTTCATTTTCGGAAATACGAACCCTTTTTCATTTTCGGAAATACGAACCCTTTTTCATTTTCGAAAATACGAACCCTATTTCATTTTCGGAAATACGAACCCTTTTTCATTTTCGGAAATACGAACCCTATTTCATTTTCGGAAATACGAACCCTTTTTCATTTTCGGAAATACGAACCCTTTTTCATTTTCGGAAATACGAACCCTATTTCATTTTCGGAAATACGAACCCTATTTCATTTTCGGAAATACGAACCCTTTTTCATTTTCGGAAATACGAACCCTATTTCATTTTCGGAAATACGAACCCTTTTTCATTTTCGGAAATACGAACCCTTTTTCATTTTCGGAAATACGAACCCTATTTCATTTTCGGAAATACGAACCCTTTTTCATTTTCGGAAATACGAACCCTTTTTCATTTTCGGAAATACGAACCCTTTTTCATTTTCGGAAATACGAACCTTCGGAATTATGAACCCTATTTCATTTTCGGAAAAAAGAACCTTCGGAAAAACGAACCTTCGGAAAAACGAACCTTCGGAGTAACGAACCTTCGGAATAACGAACCTTCGGAATTATGAACCTTCGGAAAAACGAACCTTCGGAAATAGCTCCCCTGCTGTACTATCCACTGGCTTTGTTCACAAATGTAAAGTAGATCAACGTAAGTGTGCTCTTCTGGGCGACTTCAATATTAATTCTTTGGGTGAAGATGACACTGTCGAGGAGTTTCTCACATCATTACAATGCATAGGATTGGATCAATTGATTCAATCACCAACAAGGGTAACAAAAGATTCCTCTACATTATTAGATCACATATATTCAAATATCAACACATCTGAAATTCACTCAGGTATAATACAATCGGATGTGTCTGATCATTTCCCAGTTTTTGCAATTTTCAAGAACATATCGAAAGGGAAGTCTTATAAAAAAGTAATTCGGTATAGATGTTACAAAAGATATGATATAGAAACTTTCAAAGAAGATCTTGGTGCTTTTAACTGGGTAACAGTATTTAAATCAAATGATATCAACACAGCTTATTCTAATTTTTGCATTTCTTTCTCGAACATATGTAATAAACATGCACCGTTGGTTACTAAGCAGTTAGGAAAGAGAAAGGCAGCTAAGAAGCCATGGATATCTCGAGGGATCATGAAATCGATTCGTGTAAAACACACAATGTATGTCAAAGTTATTAAATCAGATCATCGTCAGGATCTTGTGGATAAGTACAAAAAGTATAGAAATGTACTGACCACTATACTAAAAAATGCGAAAAGGAATTACTACTGCAATTTGTTAAATAATAATAAGAATCATACAAATAAGACATGGGCTATAATCAATGAGTTGTTAGCTGGTAAAAATAGATCAGGTGGAAGTGTTGAGGTGGACAGACTTGTCAAGCAGGTTCATGGAAAATGTGAGCAACTGACATCTGTGTCTGATATTGTTAATGAATTTAATGACTTCTTTGTGAACATTGGACCAAATTTAGCTGATGAATTGCCGAA
The DNA here is from genome assembly GCA_025617745.1 of Heliocidaris erythrogramma. Classification (NCBI taxonomy): domain Eukaryota; kingdom Metazoa; phylum Echinodermata; class Echinoidea; order Camarodonta; family Echinometridae; genus Heliocidaris; species Heliocidaris erythrogramma. The sequence goes on from CM046859.1 coordinate 15,462,972, forward strand.
TGGAGCTACAACATATGATGAATATTTGGGACAGAATACTGAGCCTTCTTTATTTTGGAAACCAATAACTGCGGTCGAAGTTAGAACTCAATTATTGTTACTAGATACAAAAAAAGCTTGTGGTCACGATAATATTCCAGCAAAATTAATTAAAGATAGTGCTCCTTATATATCACATCCACTGGCATATATTTTTAACTTATCATTAGAGACTGGCAAGGTTCCGGATGAAATGAAAATTGCAAAGGTTACTCCCCTTCATAAAAAAGGCTCGAGAGAGGATCCAGGTAACTATAGACCCATATCGGTTCTACCTGTCTTAGGTAAAATATTTGAAAAATTAATAAATATCAGATTAATACAGTTTTTAGAAACAAATGATGCTTTCTATTACCTTTAGTACGGTTTTCGGAAGAAATATAGTACCAAATTGTCATTAATCAATTTGATAAATGCAACTTTGAAGTCTATAGATGAGGGGAAAGTTACCCTTGGTGTTTTCATTGATTTTAAGAAAGCTTTCGACACCATTAATCATGATATACTTTTAGGTAAACTCTCCAATTACGGCATTCGAGGGTTACCACATGAATTGTTAAAGAACTATCTTATTAACAGATTTCAGTTTGTTCAATGTGGACAAACATTATCAAAAAAGAAAGAGATAAAATGTGGTGTTCCACAAGGATCAGTACTAGGGCCAACTTTATTTTTGATCTACATAAATGATTTGCCTTCAGTAACTAAGTATTTCAATTTTCGGTTGTTTGCCGACGATTCAAACCTATTCCATACTTTTCCAGCTGACCAGGTCGAAATTGATGCAGATGAAGTGAATGACAACATACAGAAGATACGAAACTGGTGCATGGCCAATAAACTTACAATAAACTCAATGAAAACTAATTTCATGCTAATAAGTAGCAGGCGGAAAAAAATAGGTATGAATGGTAAATTGAAAATAGCTGGTGAGGAAATCAAAGAAGTTGATGTTGCCACTTTTGTTGGAATCAACATTGATAAACATCTGTCTTGGAATAATCACATTCGTTTTGTAAATCAGTGCATAAGAAAGAAAGTTGGAGTGATATTTAGGTTGCGACATTTTGTACCCAGGCGCACTTTAATACTGCTCTATAAAGCCTTTATACAACCACACATTACCTACGGAATAGAAGTGTGGGGAAGCACTTATAAGACTAGCCTAAGAAGCATATTGTATTCACAGAAAATGGCGGTCCGTGCTATAACATTCAGTGAATGGAGAACTCATACGACTCCTTTGTTCCAAAGTCTGCGAATCCTTAATGTATATGATTTGCATGACTTGTCAATTTCTACTTTCATGTTTGATTTGTATAATAACAACTTGCCTCATACTTTAGTAAATTACTGTGACACTATACAGCATAGGTACTCCACAAGGCAAAAGGAAAGTGGACAGTTGCGTCTACCAAAATTCAGAACGACGCAAGGTCAATTTTCATTGTCTTTCATTGGTAGTGAATTTTGGAATAGATTACCTTTTAAAATCAAATTAACCAGGTCTAGAAGTAGGTTTCGGAATTCTGTTACGACATACTTGCTGAGTAAATCATAAGTGAAAACGTTTATGTAAATAGTCTGTATATGTACAAGAAATGTATTTAACATCATTACTTTCTACTTTTTGTACTTCATTGTAAACTATTATTATTTTTAATTTGGGTATTAATTGAACTTTACCAAAATACTTTTTGTTGTTGTGGGTCAGGCTCGACTAGCACATGTGCTATTATCTGGCCCCTTTTACCAACCAATGCTTTTCTTCATTTATATGTAAATATCATTGTATGTAAAAAAAATGTATTGTAATTAAATGTTGTTGGTGGTAAATAAATCAAATCAAATCAAATCCAACTGACCCTCTGTATTCCACTTCTCTCAGTCCTCGCCTGGTGTTAGTTTTCTGATTTGTTATTGACATTCCCTCACGGGACTGCTAGAACTGCCTTTTCGTGTTCACATTCATATATTCGTACAGTATGTGAGACTATAAACTGAACTGTCCTTTTAAAGTACATATTATGATTTTCTTTTAATCCATGTTCATTTTTATCTTTAAAATTTGGTTTGTTTCTTTTATTCTCTGGTGATGCTACTTATATGGTTTACTGAATTGACGCTATGATATTTATATAATGATATATGCCGGTCTCCTGTATAAATTATGCTTTTCAGTTATGATCTTTTCATGTACATATTATGGTCAAAATTGTATTACTACATTTAATGACTTGACTGTTCTGGGATCAGTGCACATGATAAGGCGCTCAAGCATTCAAGGAATTTCGTCCTACCGGGAACCCATTACTTCATATAGGTCATGTGGGTAGAGAGTATCAAATGAAGATTGATATATTGCCAAAAGATATTAATGCCGTGACAGGCATTCGATCCCGGTACCATGCCAAAGTGTCCTGCATCGTCAAATGGGACCACGACAAGTCCACACATGTTGAACTTGGTGTTACCCTTTATCTCAACCTAAAGCCGGCTTTGTATTGAAGAGTTTTAGTACAACAAATAAAGGTTACACCTAAAATCATATTAACTTAAAACAAAGCTGTAAACATGGTAAATATGACTTGAATGACTTGCTTTATTGTCCCTGAATCAAAGCTAGAATGTAAAGACCTTGTATTGAAACCTGCACGAGGCGGCAAATAGAGGTAGAATCTTTTTATTATTATTATTATTATTATTAAACAATAAACAAAGCTGTGAGCGCATAAGCATATTGGTGTGGAAGCTGCCATGTGTTATGTTCTGTTAATTCTAATAACTTCCCTTAGTCAAGCAAGTTCAATTTCAAGCAAGAACTTATGAGTTGAAAGCTTTATCTGTACAGTACTCACCTAACACTGTAACTGTGAGATTACAGGTACCTTCGTTTCCAGCAAGGTCTTCAGCAGCGTAGGTGAGTGGAAACGTACCTATTCCTACCACCTGTATGGTATCATTACCAGATATGAACCCCTGAATGGAGTTATCTGACACAATTGGTGGAGGTATTACAACTACAGCAAGGGGCAAGCCGGGAAGGGTGTAAGCAATGATGTCAGCTGGACAGGAGAGTACTGGGTCTTCATCGTCTATAAAAGCCAGCAGTAAAAGCATGTGGTTATGATTTTTATAATAGCATAACCTTAGTTTTCAGATATGAATCTGAAATAAACGGCATTTATGTCTAACATATCGATGCCTTTTGAGGATTGGGAGTGTCGCTTTCATAATCATTACTAAAGCCCACCGCACACTATACGATCGGTCTACGATCCGATTTACACATAACATATGTTTGATTGGGGTTCTGAATAGTTACATAGTTAATCGAAATTACTACCTATTACGAGCCTTCTTGTCGGAGGAAAGGCCAAATCGGCCCCGAGTCGTAGTGACGTCAGAGCAGTCCTGCAATTGTCTACGATTTGAAGCTGATGTTGCCCTTATTTAGCACCAATTTCCTATGTTGAGTATTCATGTTATTGTTCAGAACCTGAATCATGTAGTTTTTATTTGTTAAAATGCTTTAATGCTACTGCGTTTATACTTATTTATTTATCTATTTAATTTATTTATTTATTATCCACATATGGGAAGGAAACACCCTTTTCAGCTGCAAGCTGTTCTTCTAAGGGGTCCGTCCACAAGATAAAAAAAAATACAATAGTACAATTGATAAAATTACATTTCGAACAGGGTTACAATTGCAAAAAGGAAACAATAAACTTATGTGTACAAGATGTGCAGGGAGAGAGAGGGGAGAGACAAGGGGCGTAAGAAACCAAAGATAGGTCGGGCAGAGTTTGTGAATTGATCGATACATGATACAATCTAAGTGTTTTGACTAACGTTCATTTAAACGGTCTAGTTCGAGTAAATGGTACAAATCGTTTGAAGGAAACAAATGATCCAAATTTAACACTTTACAAAGTGTTTTATTTTGCAAAATTTGTAATTGTTCAAGGTATGTTTTACAGGCATTCCTCCAAACAGAACTGCAGTAATCAAAATGGCTTTGTAAGATAGTTTTGTAGAATAGCAGTGCTGTACTTTGGGTTAATATATGGTCGGAGTCTTCTCAGAAGATAAATATATTTTATAGCTTTTTTTCCTGACATAATCAACTTGATTTTTTCCACTGTAAATTTCTATCAATAATGACTCCCAAATATTTACAATACTCGACTTGTTGGATTTGTATACCATCAATAAATATTTCAGAGTTATCGAACACATGTTGCATTTTCTTCAAGCGTTGAGCCGATCCCATGAACATGGCCTCACATTTTTTTCGGGTTAACTTTCAGCTTGTTTTCAGCTAACCAATGAGATCAACTTAATAAGTCATTATTCAAATTACGTACAGCTTCCTGTGGATCTTTTGCTGGAGTATACAAGCATGATCGTCAGCATACAGAGCGACTTCGCAACAGTTTAGACACTTTGGCCGAAGAGTGAACCCTGCGGCACACCACAAACAATTTGTCTCTTTCGGATAGATAACCATTTACAGATGTAAACTGATATCTTTCATTGAAATAATTTTAAACCACTCTACATCAAATTTATCAAATCCATACATTTTTATTTTAGGTTATAAAAAACAATGATCGACCGTATCAAATGCTATTTTTTAAGTCAATCATCACCAAGCCAATAATATTTCCCTTATCAGTTACATACAACGATTTATATGTAACATTAAGAAGGGCACTCTCAGTAGAATGTAAAGGTCGAAATCCTGACTGACAATCAGATAATACTTTATTGTTTGTTAGATATACGTGAACCTGATTATAAACCACTATTTCCATAATTTTTGCAAATATAGGAATAACAGATATTTGTGGATAATTTTCCATACAAATTTTGTCACCCGATTTGAAGATTGGCGTGACACGTGCATATTTCCACTGACTGGGTATAACGCCCATGCGCAGTGATTGATTCAAAATATGTGTTAACAATGGGGCAATGGTTGTGCCAATAGGCCTTAAGAGTTTTGCTGGTATATTATCCGGACCGGTCGCCTTATTCACTGGGAGTGCATTTTAATATTTTTTCAACCTCACTAGTTTCTATATTCCTGAATTCGAATAATGCTGCTTGAGTGTAGAGTAATCGTGTAGGTTCAGTTTGAACAGTAGAAAAGTTCATGCAAGACCTTACACTCTTAGAACAGGTGGTAAAAAAACATGTGGTTAAACAGTTGTGGTAAGAATATATGTCAAAATGTACACATATCTGTGTAGAAGCATGAAACAAGGGTACACAGCATGCGAGTTAAACGTTTACACCTGCACCGCGGTAAAAAAGAAACCCGATTCTGGTCAAACTTCGTCTACATGTCAAAATGTGACCCAATTTGTGGTAATCATCAACACACTTGGACACGATGACAAAAGAGAGTGGGCAAAATATACAGCTCCTCATTGTACCCTCCACAATAGACCTGTTTACTAAGATTCAAATTTTATGCATACTTTTGAAACAAAGGTTGTTCTTGACAACCTGAAAGCTTGCCAGAGGCCTGCAGACATAGCAACAAGTAATGTATGCAAACTGGATTCCAAGTATTGTAGTTCATTCATTAATAACAGGTTTAGCCTCGTTACTAGGTTCCCAGGAAAGAAACATCCATAAATTTGACTCACTTAGTAAACAGGTATATTGTTCTGGTAGAAGAACATCCCTTCATTGCTATTATGTAAAATAAGTAGAACCGTGAATATGCCTGTGACACCTGTTCTACATTTTTGTACATAATAGCATTAGCAATGAAGGGATGTTCTTTGTCTACCAGAACCAGTGTGGAAGGTACAATGAGGAGCTGTATATTTTGTCCGCTTCTTTGTTTGCCATGTTCATAGTTCTAGTGTGTGTATATAGGCGCGAAACGCGGCCGGGTATACGATCACATGCAGTGCAGTGGTGAAGCTACACTACAGTTCATTGTCATCATGGAGTCGTTGCTGAGATCGTGGGGGATGCCAGCCGATGTCATCTCTTCATTTAATTGTAAAACATTCACATTTTCATTATATTAATTTTATTATTGCATCAGAAGCTATGTTATAGACCCAGAGCACATTTCAGAGTTGGTTGCACATTGGAAGTGGATGTTTGATGCTGCGTTCCGCCGCGAAGGCCGACGGAGGAGCCCCGGAGGAGCCCCTGGCGGAACTTCCCGATTTACACGTGTACACCAATACTTTCATAGCCAGCCAAAAATGCCATGCAGTTAGCTCAATTTTTGTCCAGATTTATTCCTAAGTATCTATAGTGTGATGCCACCATTATAATATAATTATGTCTAAATTATATGTAAATCATTTTTTATGTGAAAATCAACCTTTCAGATCATGTTATATAGTTGGAAAGTCTGTAACATTGTTTTGTAGTTTTTGTTTTCCATTATTGAGATGCAAGCTTTAAGAGGAAATGCGTTTGTCAAAACTATATCAAAATGTTTGAGGTTACTGTTTTTTCCAACAAATTCACAAAACAAGAAACATACATACATACAGGTTTTCGCCCTTTTCTTTTGGAAAATTGACCAAATTGTAAAAAAAAGAAGCTTGTATATTGTTACTTTTATTGTGATTCATCCACATTCCAGCATTTAGAGTATAATTATATGTAAATTATATGTAAATAATTCAACCTTTCTGATCATATTTAAATACAGTAGTTTAAAATCTAACTTTTTTGGGAACTTTTTCCATGCTTATTAAAATGCAAGTTTAACAAAACATAATTTTCATTGTGCATTTGTCTTGTCTCAACTCGTCCTGGTATAGTCATTTAGTCTAAAAAGTGACACATTGGGGTGTGGTAAAAAGTATGGGGTAAATTCTGTACCACTTAAAGGTCACATTACAAGAAAATCACAAATATGGCAATTAATGTATCACTAGAAACTGGGAAGCTTACAGATGGCAATCGTATAAGTTTTATGTCAACTGCGTATCTGATGATTATAAAAACAACATAAATAAAAGCTCTTCTAAGCATCTGGAATATCCGAGGATTCGCCAGAAATATAGCGATGTTTTGATGTCGTCACACAAGGGATCGATCCTGCTTGAGCAGACGACGTCCTATAATGAATGAACGTAATTGCAATGCAATTATTTATCAAATTATAAAGAGTTTGGTATATTTAACATGACCTTATTTCACACCATTCTAAAAGGCAAAGTGAAACTGATTCTGATAACTAAAACCGTTTGATTGTAAATACACAGGAGAAGGGTCAATGATCAATGAAATAAACCCCATTTTCAAATTGAAAAGCCCTCCGAATAATATCACAGATTGTATTCGTTCCCTCTTGAAACGCCGAACATGCCCCGGTGCAAGCAGCTGAAAATACAATGGCGTCTTATTTTGTTTACAAGTGACTGATTCCTTTATTTTTTTAACGCTGCAGTTTTCATCAAAATAATACCATACACGAAGTTAAGAGTGAGGCAACGGACTAACATTAAGACTGACGCTAGTCAAGTAAGAGAAATAAGTGAAGAGGAGATGACAAAACAGGCACTGAAAGCTCCTTGAACGCTGCTGAGATGTGTGATGACACACGAAGGACCAGTCCTGTCTAAGCAGACAATGTCCCATAACATCTTACACATTTTTCAGTGCCTGTTTTGTCATCTCCTCTTCACTTATTTCTCTTACTTGACTAGCGTCAGTCTTAATGTTAGTCTGTTGCCTCACTCTTAACTTCGTGTATGGTATTATTTTGATGAAAAATGCAGCGTTAAAAAAATAAAGGAATCAGTAACTTGTGAACAAAATAAGACGCCATTGTATTTTCAGCTGCTTGCACCGGGGCATGTTCGGCGTTTCAAGAGGGAACGAATACAATCTGTGATATTATTCGGAGGGCTTTTCAATTTGAAAGTGGCGTTTATTTCATTGACGTCGTCTGCTTAAGCAGGATTGGTCCCTAGTGTGACATCAAAACTTCGCTGTATTTCTGGCGAATCCTCGGATATTCCAGATGCTGAGAAGAGCTTTTATTTGTGTTGTTTTTATAATCATCATATACGCAGTTGACATAAAACTTATACGATTGCCATCTGTAAGCTTCCCAGTTTCTAGTGATACATTAATTGCCATATTTGTGATTTTCTTTGGATAGCTACTTTAAGCAATCTCTGCGAAGCAATCGCGAAATATCAAGCGTCATCCATGGAGAGAATGGCAGCTTAACCCGTGTTCTCCGGAGTGGCGCGTGTTTATCAATGGTCGTCATTAAAAGAGACAGAAAAACTGAGCAAGCCTTTTCCTGGTCATTAATGTCATAAACAACATTAAAATCAATGTTATTAATATCTATTTTGATGGCATCAACATTAAAATTTCTTAGACATCTTCTATTCCTGTATTTATGATAATTTATTGAATCCAGCCCGCGATTTACCAAGGACACAGTAAACATGTAATGATCAGTAAAAGAAATCTCAACAACACCATGCACTGTCCATGATTTTTTCATTAGTTATTGAAAATTAGATCAACGATTGTCGCGGATCTCTGTGTCACCGGGTTTTTATCAATTGAGTACAATTGTATTACTCCATAATATCAAGAAGTTTTTTAGTGTGGTTTAGTATAGGGCTATTCATCATGTCGCAGTTAAAATCACCAAGAACAAATAACTAGAAATATCACTGAAGATGATGATTAATACCCCCGCCCCGTGACAACAGCCTTTCTTGACTTTTGGTCGAAAACTGAGGAAGTAGTTCGATCCGCAAGATTTTTCCCTGATTTATTGCCATAGATATGCCGTTTCCATGGCAACGCAGCCTCCGACACAAAAAATATGTTGTACACATCTTCCCACCAAGACCAATGTGTGTACCAAATTTCATGAGCTTTGGTCGAAAACTGAGAAAGCAGTTCGATCCGCCAGATTTGCAACAGACCGACGACCGATTCCTATATATACCCCCTTCAAACTTCGTTTGGCGGGGGTATAATTATGGCATTTTCAAGTTTTCTATATCTTGAATAACTTGCTCAAATTCCTTAAAAAACCTTCATTTTCGAATTTGGTGGTCGGTACCAGCACACAACAACAAATGGTTTCTGTTTATCCAATTTAATTTCACTTATTATCATTTCAATATCTTTATCTTGCATCAAGTACTTTTTTCTTTAAAATTCGATACCGTTTCTAATAAAAAAACACCACCATCAAATTTGTTTCTATCACGTTGCAAGATTGTGTACCCTGGTATACATTGTCATTAATATCAGAACAAAGATGAGTTTCCTTGAGTGTCATGATATCCATTCTACAACTATTTACTAAAGATCTTATTTTTTTAAAGACAGACGATTCGAATGACAATTATTTAGTCCCTATTGTAATTGTAATTTATCACATTTTTTACGTCTAAATCACCATTTACGATTGATTCATTGCTAAGTTCTTATTTCTTTACTCGTGTCATTGTTCGTTGTAAATGAAGGAATTTAACACTGAGAGAAAGGTAACTATTTCCAGAGACAATTGCGAAAATTGGATCGTGGTCGATCGTAATAGTGTGCGGTGGGCTTAAGGAGTAATAATGGCTGGGTTGTTATACAACACATGCTGCAGCGACAATAGACCTGTTTACTAAGTGATTCAAATTTATGGATGTTTCTTTCCTAGGGACCTAGTAACGAGGTATTCCATTAACCTGTAATTAATGAATGAACTACAATACTTGGAATCCAGTTTGCATACATTACTTGTTGCTATGTCTGACAAGCCTCTGGCAAGCTTTCAGGTTGTCAAGAACAACCTTTGTTTCAAAAGTATGCATAAAATTTGAATAACTTAGTAAACAGGTCTATTTGTTCCATGGCCAATATTCCATACAAGCAGAAATTTTAATTTCAACCCTGATCCTACATCTTTGACGAATTAAAGTCCTATTCAAAATATAGTCGGAGCATAATTATGTTAGAGGAACACTGGATGATGAATAAAAAGGTATGCTGGTTTGACCCGCCCCGTCTTGCTCCTATTGTAAATTTGATTTCCAAAATATGTAATATTTATGTCGGGAAGTTAAGATATCTGGGGAACTGTTATTATTTTGCTTTTTCTTGTGGATTATTTTCCGAACCTCTGTAGACAGATAAAATTGTGAGAGTTTATAATCCGCTTGCTTTTTAGCAAATTTGGTCACCCCCCCCCCCCCCCCCCCCCCCCCGCCATCCGATGTTAAGGTCCAGAACTTTCTTTGATCTCTTACAGTATATCCTATCTCAAATACACGTTAAGCTTGTGACTAGAATGTCCGTTTCCCAAAATATCACTTAAAGATCACATTGCAAGAAAATCACAAATATGGCAATTAATGTATCACTAGAAACTGGGAAGCTTACAGATGGCAATCGTATAAGTTTTATGTCAACTGCGTATCTGATGATTATAAAAACAACATAAATAAAAGCTCTTCTAAGCATCTGGAATATCCAAGGATTCGCCAGAAATATAGCGATGTTTTGATGTCGTCACACTAGGGATCGATCCTGCTTAAGCAGACGACGTCCTATAATGAATGAACGTAATTGCAATGCAATTATTTATCAAATTATAAAGAGTTTGGTTTATTTAACATGACCTTATTTCACACCATTCTAAAAGGGAAAGTGAAACTGATTCTGATAACTAAAACCGTTTGATTGTAAATACACAGGAGAAGGGTCAATGATCAATGAAATAAACCCCATTTTCAAATTGAAAAGCCCTCCGAATAATATCACAGATTGTATTCGTTCCCTCTTGAAACGCCGAACATGCCCCGGTGCAAGCAGCTGAAAATACAATGGCGTCTTATTTTGTTTACAAGTGACTGATTCCTTTATTTTTTTAACGCTGCATTTTTCATCAAAATAATACCATACACGAAGTTAAGAGTGAGGCAACAGACTAACATTAAGACTGACGCTAGTCAAGTAAGAGAAAAAAGTGAAGAGGAGATGACAAAACATGCACTGAAAAATGTGTAAGATGTTATGGGACATCGTCTGCTTAGACAGGACTGGTCCTTCGTGTGTCGTCACACATCTCAGCAGCGTTCAAGGAGCTCTTCAGCTGCTATATCGGGGGCTGTATTTTACCGTTTTATAATTGATAATAATCATTAATTCAAATGTTTCCAAGCGTTGAATTTGGATAACCTTGTATAATTTATGCCATCTATGCAATAATAAGTATTAAGCCAATATTTATTTTGATTGAATTTTCTTGCAATGTGATCTTTAAGAAATAAATATCTCAGGAGCCCAATTTTAATTTCAATTGAATGGAATAGGTATAATTTATATAGGCCTAGGCATATGGATAAATAAGCATGAATTGCCATGCTATGTACTTTTGAATAGCAATATATGAAATGCATAGCATGGATAGAAGCGAGAGAGAAAGGCAAATAGGTAATAATAATGAATGCAAAAAGCCAAGCGAAAACAGGGAGAGCAAATACGTTTCTCCACGCCTTTTAACTCTAGCATCCTGCATTCTGGATAACTTTAGAAGAATGGTTTATTGAATAAATCTTACCGTTAATGGTAATTCTGATATCAATGATAACTACCATGGCAACATCACTCAACAGCCAATCAAAATCAAGGTTTCCATGGGAGTTACCATTGATGGCAAAGTTACTGTTAATGGTAAGTTTTACGCAACGGGGGCCAGGTACTTATCCACAAAACGAATTATATTTCTCTTTAATCAATATTGTCTTAAATTCTTTCATATGTTTGGTTGCGATTACCCAAAACCTTTTCTTCAATGTCAGACACTCACACTTAAATACTTCGTTTCTGTCATGCTGATAATCATGGTGCTGTGTGAAAGGACGAAAAATTATCAAAGGAACACAAGAAAGAGCATTTGCTTTTTGTCTTAGTTTTTCGGGGTTATTTAATGCATTATTTAGTCATTCAGTTAATCCAGAAAATGTACATTTCATGTACATCGTAAATCTGAGAAAGCAGTGTAGCAGTTATATGGTATATACTACATGACTGTATTTGGCAAACGTAGATTGAAAGGGCTTGCCTATTACTCTGACGTTAAATGAGCAGTTGCCAACATTTCCACTGAAATCAAAGGCAAAGATGTCAACACGGAAATTCACTTCTGCAGGAAACTGCGTGCCTGATAGGATACTTTCGGTTGTGGAGAACTGCCCGGAATTATCAGACACGATCGGATCGTCCCAGGTGACATTAGCAAAGTATTCCCCAGGCTGGTTAGGTACAGTGATATTGTCTGGACAAGTGATGTTCGGTCGCTCCCGATCTGGATGACAGATTTCAAAGATTTTTCTCATCGATACCACAAGAGTAAACTTACAAATACAAAACTCAACAGTAATCTATCCCAATCTTTTTTCTTAATGAATGGTTAAAAAATGAGTAGTAAACAACTTTCATCTCCATAATAAATGCTATTTTTGGAATGTGCGCAAGGTACATGGAAGCCATCGATTATTCATACTAATTGTCCAAGAAAATCTTGACAGTATTTTGTTTGGAACAAATGTGGTCGAGAGAAATTGTCTTTCTACTTCTCAGTACATGATCATATTAGTCTACAAGAGTTATTTCTCCCACACATGTATTTTGGTTTTTGCGTTAACATAAGCGAAAATTTTTCATCTTAAACAAATAAACAGAAAATATACAGAAAAACATCATGTTGTCAAGTAAAGGTTTGGCAACAATGAATCGTTACATGTAATCAAAGGCTAAATTTGTCATTCTTTACAAATTTTATAAAACGTGAATAAGCTGAAAGGTTCTATAACTGAATATTATTCTGCCTAAAATGAAACTGAATCATGTCAAATGAAGACAAAAGCTTATCTATGATACCATTTCCACTGAAATAATGCCTTCATTGCGTGCATATGTGGCAGTTCATCAATTTCTTGTAACTGTTTAAACAGGGCCTAATAATTTCGCAAGGTAGGAGAGGGGATTAATTATGAAAGCTGTCTCGGTTTTTTTTTCATAAATGACTCACCTTCTACCGTCACTAGGACACTACAGAAAGCTGTATTGCCTGCATCATCTGTGGCCTGGAATGTTATTTCATGAATCCCGATGATTAGGTCGACTTGTGCAGAGGTGTTAATAAACTCAATAGTGCTTACTTCATATATTACCATAGGCTGGGGGATGGTGACTGTCGAATAGTTTCTCCCTGGTAATGTTGGGACGGTGATGTTAGGTGAACAGGTGATGTTAGGTGACGTTACATCTATATAGATGAGTCAAAAGAGAGGAATAAGTATTTTACAAATCCGTACTTCAAATATTGATATATTGAGCTGGTCATTAATTAAGGATACCTAGTATTGAGATGTGTTAATGCGGAAAATTAAATTTCACAGATTCAAATTATAGACCTGGATGGCACAATCGTTCAAAGCAACGGAAACTTGTAGAAATTTAGGTGTAATTTTTGATAATAAGTTTAACCCTTTCAAGACTATTGACCTCATTTTGTGGTTTAGCTCAATAACTACTGATTCACAGCCCTAAAAATATACCAGATACATGAGCAGAAAGAGCTAAAATTTATGCACACACTATGTCCTTTTTTGTTGCATGACTACATTTTGTTTGATGTCAGGGATTTTAAAAACAAGAAAAAGCTCTAAAATCCTTAAATTGGCAACAAATTGAGTGTTTCAAAATCATCGTTTGTTATCAAAATTGGCAATGTTTTCAACTTTGACAAAATTCCCGACCATGCATATTGTTTTCAAAGACATTACACCTTATTAGAACCATGTTGCGCTAAAAGAAAAATATTAATGTTGCCAATTTGGAGAAATAAATGTGATCAATTTAGCCCGTAAATAATTCCTGTCTTGAAAGGGGTTAAACTAGACAATTTTGTTAGAAAGAAATGCCGATCTGCATCATTTGCTCTTCATAGAATTGGAAGAATCCGCTCTTTCATAGACAAAAACACAGCAGAACGTTAGATTATTGCAATAGTTTACTGCAAGGGTTACCAGTTCGGCAAATACAAAGATTACAAATTATCGAAAACTCGGCTGCTCGGTTAGTGTCCTGCTCCAAAAAACACCAATCAATATCTTCTATCCGACATAATTTCACTGGCTGCCAGTCCATACCCGTATAACATTCAAGATATTGTTACTTGCTTATCAATGCTTTCATAACCTAGCCCCATCATATCTAACTGAATTACTTAACTTATACAAACCTGAAAGAAATTTACGTTCTAGTAAGCAACACTTTTTTGTTGTGCCAAAAGCCCAAACAAAAACTTACGGTGAGCGTAGTTTTGCCTATGCTGCCCCATTTCTATGGAATGCTCTTCCAGCTCCCTTTAGGTTCATTAATTCATTAGAACACTTTTAATCTGCCCTGAAGACCTATCTTTTTAAAGCTTCTTGTTATTCCCTGAACCCTGTACAGTGACTCTCTATCTATCATTTCTTAATCTCTAAGCGCATAGAGACATGCTCCGCAAAGTGTTATGCGCTATAATAAGAATTGTTAATTATTATTATTATTATTATTATTACATACACTGATTGTTAAACTCGTCAAATAAGTGATATCTGCCAAGAGCTCTGGTCGATCCAAATTCTACAGGTTCCCTAACCTTCATGGAAAGCCCTGCATAATTTTGTATATGTATTTTAATCTATTGTTACCATGTATATTGATCTTATCTTGCGAAATAAAATTGAAGGGAATTGAATTTAATAGAATTGAATTGAAATTTTCTGGTTTCTAAGCAATATGCAAAGATAGGAAAATGGAGCTAACAATCCCTACCGCGTATGAAGCAGCAGAATAAATAGTTTCGGTGAATATAATTTTGTTTCCACATTTTGCATATTTTAACTTCAATGGAATTTTCAAGCTGAAGATGATGTAAGGCAATAATGATGATGTCTACATATTGTCATCTTAAACCTTACATTTTACGCCAGATCCAGTGAAGTTTTGCACAAGTGTCTAGCATTTCGCATTCGAAAGTTTAAGCCTCTTACCTAGACAATTGGTTCCGTTGCCAGTGTATCCAGTATCACAAACGCATATAAAACTTCCATTGGTGTTGATACACTCAGCATTAATGTCGCAGATGTTAGGGAATATTGTACATTCATCTACATCTTAAAATAAAAAATCAATAGAAATATTCAGTTTCACCTATAAATCGTCATGTAAAATAAGACTAAAATTATATTTCTATTATATATTATTATAGCTCTTCCGCATTTTAGCAAATTTTAATTCTAGTGCATTGTTTACTGTGAAGATGAGGTCAGACAGATTTACAAATTGTCATCTTAAACATTCCATTTTACGCCAGATCCAGTGAAGTTTTGCACAAGTCTCTAGCATTTCGCATTCGAGAGTTGAAGCCTCTTACCTAGACAATTGGTTCCATTACCAGTGTATCCAGTATCACAAATGCATATAAAACTTTCATTGGTGTTGATACACTCAGCATTAATGTCGCAGATGTTAGGGAATATTGTACATTCATCTACATCTTAAAAAAAAAATCAATAGAAATGTTCAGTTTCACCTATAAATCGTCATGTAAAATAACACTACAATTATATTTATGTAGGCATATGTTACACATTAATTATATTTTTACAAATTGCACCTACATGACAAAATTCTAGATATGTTATTTTAACTATTTAGGAAGAATCCAGATATAGATATATACATGCTAAAAATTTTAAGAACATTACGGATATAGATCTTGCTAAACATTCTACACAAAAGGGGTGGAAATAAATGAAAATATATCAGGAGTGACAGAATTATGAGTAGCTCTGTAATCAAAGTACAGCCCACCTAAAATTTTATACTGGATCCAGTGAAATGTTATAGCAATCTTTAGCATGTCGTAAGCGAAAGTTAAAGCCTCTAACCTGAACAAATGGTTCCGTTACCAGTGTATCCCTCATCACAGATGCATATAAAACTCCCCATGGTGTTCGTACAGTCAGCATTAATGTCGCAGATGTTAGGGAACATTGCACATTCATCTACATCTTAAAATATCAAATACAAATATTTATTTTGACCTAGAAATCATGTCAAATACGCCTAAGCAACTATATTCTATTAGAAAGATAGGCTTTTGGATAAGCTCTTATACAACTTTAGCAAAATGTTGCCTAGATGACATCAAGGAAGAAAATGTCATTAAAACATATTTGACATGAGCACTCGTCTTAATCTCTACAGGTAGATCTTGAAGTACATTGTGTATAAAACACGAAGAACGTTTATTCTTCTTTGTTTTTTGATAATAGTATTTTTAAAAAACACAGTTTTTACATTTTCATAAGAGGTACAGCCAATCCTCTACGGCATTTGTCTCATCAACGTGATCTTAACTATTATAGCTCTGCTGCATTTTGCAAATTTTAATTCTAGTGCATTTTTCACCGTGAAAATGAGGTCAGACAGAATTACAAACTGTCATCTTAAACCTTACATTTTACGCCGGATCCAGTGAAGTTTTGCACAAGTGTCTAGCATTTCGCATTCGAAAGTTTAAGCCTCTTACCTAGACAATTGGTTCCGTTGCCAGTGTATCCAGTATCACAAATGCATATAAAACTTCCATTGGCGTTCGTACAGTCAGCATTAATGTCGCAGATGTTAGGGAACATTGCACATTCATCTACATCTTAAAATATCAAATACAAATATTTATTTTGACCTAGAAATCATGTCAAATACGCGTAAGCAACTATATTCTATTAGAAAGATAGGCTTTTGGATAAGCTCTTATACAACTTTAGCAAAATGTTGCCTAGATGACATCAAGGAAGAAAATGTCATTAAAACATATTTGACATGAGCACTCGTCTTAATCTCTACAGGTAGATCTTGAAGTACATTGTGTATAAAACACGAAGAACGTTTATTCTTCTTTGTTTTTTGATAATAGTATTTTTAAAAAACACAGTTTTTACATTTTCATAAGAGGTACAGCCAATCCTCTACGGCATTTGTCTCATCAACGTGATCTTAACTATTATAGCTCTGCCGCATTTTGCAAATTTTAATTCTAGTGCATTTTTCACCGTGAAAATGAGGTCAGACAGAATTACAAACTGTCATCTTAAACCTTAAATTTTACGCCGGATCCAGTGAAGTTTTGCACAAGTGTCTAGCATTTCGCATTCGAAAGTTTAAGCCTCTTACCTAGACAATTGGTTCCGTTGCCAGTGTATCCAGTATCACAAATGCATATAAAACTTCCATTGGTGTTGATACACTCAGCATTAATGTCGCAGATGTTAGGGAATATTGTACATTCATCTACATCTTAAAATAAAAAATCAATAGAAATGTTCAGTTTCACCTATAAATCGTCATGTAAAATAACACTACAATTATATTTATGTAGGCATATGTTACACATTAATTATATTTTTACAAATTGCACCTACAGGATAAAATGATAGATATGTTATTTAAACTTTTTAGCAAGAATCCAGATATAGATATATACATGCTAAAAATTTTAAGAACATTACGGATATAGATCTTGCTAAACATTCTGCGCAAAAAAGGGGTGGAAATAAATGAAAATATATCAGGAGTGACAGAATTATGAGTAGCTCTGTAATCACAGACAACCTAAAATTTTATACTGGATCCAGTGAAATGTTATAGCAATCTTTAGCATGTCGTAAGCGAAAATTAAAGCCTCTAACCTGAACAAATGATTCTGTTACCAGTGTATCCCTCATCACAGATGCATATAAAACTCCCCATGGTGTTCGTACAGTCAGCATTAAAGTGATTGAGTAACTTTGTGGAGGATTGATAAAATCTGAGCTTTCTGGCCTTACATGTTATCAGTGTATGTAATATGGTGTAAAAATGAAGCCCATGTGGAAAAAAGCACTTCAAAATCATCATGTGCTTCACGAAAGTAAACATATGCAAGTGGCCGGAAAATGCCAGACTCATTTTCCCCATTGACTCAGTGTTAGACTAAAGCGTATGGCCATACGCTTTCGTAAATGGGAGTATTCAGTCGCAGATATCTTAATAATAGCATTATATATTTGAAAACCTTTCTATGCCTGGCTATTTATTTATCAGTCTGAACATCATTATACAAGACAGATATCAATATTCAACAGTTTATTAAATCAAGCCTCCACAAAGTTACTCAATGCCTTTAATGTCGCAGATGTAAGGGAACATTGCACATTCATCTACATCTTAAAATATCAAATACAAATATTTATTTTGACCTAGAAATCATGTCAAA
This sequence comes from Heliocidaris erythrogramma, assembly GCA_025617745.1. NCBI lineage: Eukaryota > Metazoa > Echinodermata > Echinoidea > Camarodonta > Echinometridae > Heliocidaris > Heliocidaris erythrogramma. Next base: position 15,481,348 of record CM046859.1, read on the forward strand.
TACGCTTAAGCAACTATATTCTATTAGAAAGATAGGCTTTTGGATAAGCTCTTATACAACTTTAGCAAAATGTTGCCTAGATGACATCAAGGAAGAAAATGTCATTAAAACATATTTGACATGAGCACTCATCTTAATCTCTACAGGTAGATCTTGAAGTACATTGTGTATAAAACACGAAGAACGTTTATTCTTCTTTGTTTTTTGATAATAGTATTTTAAAAAAAAACAGTTTTTACATTTTCATAAGAGGTACAGCCAATCCTCTACGGCATTTGTCTCATCAACGTGATCTTAACTATTATAGCTCTGCCGCATTTTGCAAATTTTAATTCTAGTGCATTTTTCACCGTGAAAATGAGGTCAGACAGAATTACAAACTGTCATCTTAAACCTTACATTTTACGCCGGATCCAGTGAAGTTTTGCACAAGTGTCTAGCATTTCGCATTCGAAAGTTTAAGCCTCTTACCTAGACAATTGGTTCCGTTGCCAGTGTATCCAGTATCACAAATGCATATAAAACTTCCATTGGTGTTGATACACTCAGCATTAATGTCGCAGATGTTAGGGAATATTGTACATTCATCTACATCTTAAAATAAAAAATCAATAGAAATGTTCAGTTTCACCTATAAATCGTCATGTAAAATAACACTAAAATTTATATTTATGTAGGCATATGTTACACATTAATTATATTTTTACAAATTGCACCTACAGGACAAAATGATAGATATGTTATTTAAACTTTTTAGCAAGAATCCAGATATAGATATATACATGCTAAACATGTTAAGAACATTACGGATATAGATCTTGCTAAACATTCTGCACAAAAGGGGTGGAAATAAATGAAAATATATCAGGAGTGACAGAATTATGAGTTGCTCTGTAATCAAAGTACAGCCCACCTAAAATTTTATACTGGATCCAGTGAAATGTTGTAGCAATCTTTAGCATGTCGCAAGCGAAAATTAAAGCCTCTAACCTGAACAAATGGTTCCATTACCAGCGTATCCCTCATCACAGATGCATATAAAACTCCCCATGGTGTTCATACAGTCAGCATTAATGTCGCAGATGTTAGGGAATATTGCGCATTCATCTACATCTTAAAATATGAAATAAATGAATAAATAAGGAGTTTCAGAATTATGAGTTGGTCTGTGATAAAAATACAGCCCATCTACGCCTGATCCAGTGTTTGCATTTTTGAATTTTTGCAATTTTTCAAAAATTTGCATAAATCCAAACTGCCACATGGATAGGCCTACCGAAAAACGCAATACAACTTTAATACGGAGAGTCTGCACCTAACCCTAACAGTGTTGTAGTGGGGCGGCATAGCAATTTAATGTGCATTTTGTGATAAAAGCAGCAAATTTGGCACACAGGTAGATGAATGTGTTCTAAGTAAAACTGGATATTGAGCCACCTGGAATTCGGGCCCTGTGGCATGTTGTGCCCATTTGTTTGAAATGTCCACCACAGGGTACGTTTTCCTGCATCCTTAATAATTTGGATACTAAAGTTAGGTTATTAGAGTGGCTATCCAAAGAAAATTTAAAAATATGGAAGATAATATATCACTAAAAACTGGGAAGCTCCGCAATCATATAAGTTTCACGTCAACTGCGTATCTGATGATAATAAACATAACATAAATAAAAACTCTTCTCAGCATCTGGAATATCCGAGCGATTCGCCAGAAATATAGCGCTGTTTTGATGACGTCACACCGGAGACCAATCCTGCTTAAGCAGACGACGTCCTATAACACATTAACGTAATTGCAATGCAACTATTTATCAAAGAGTTTGGTATATTTAAACATGACCTTATTTCACACCATTCTAAAAAGAAAGTGAAACTGATTCTGAGAACTAAAACCGTTTGATTGTAAATATATAGGATAAGGGTCAATGATCAATGAAATAATCCACACTTTCAAATTGAAAAGCCCTCCGAATAATAGCATGGACGGTATTCCTTCCCTCTTGATACTCCGAACATGCCACAGTGCAAGCAGCTGAAAATACAATGTCGTCTTATTTTGTTTACAAGTTACTGATTCCTTTATTTTTTTAACGCTGCATTTTTCATCAAAATGATACCATACACGAAGTTAAGAGTGAGGCAACAGACGAACATTAAGACTGACGCTAGTGCAGTAAAAGAAATAAGTGAAGAGGAGATTACAAAATAGGCACTGAAAAGATGTAATATGTTATGGGAAATCGTCTGCTTAGACAGGATTGGTCTCCAGTGTGACGTCACACATCTCAGCAGCGTTCGAGGAGCTCTTCAGGTGTTATATCGGGGCTGTAGTTTACTGTTTCATAATTGATATTAATCATTACTTCAAATGTTTCCAAGCGTTGAATTTTGATAACCTTGTTTAATTTGTGCCATCTATGCAATAAAATGAATTAAGCCAATATTTAAAATCTAGAACGTTCTACTTTAAATAATACTGAACTACATTTTATACATTTCTACCTCAGCACTGTGAAAAGAAGCCCCTGGTGCCCATTTTTTTTTTTCAAATAAAGGCCCCTTTTATATCTTAACATGAGATTATTGAATTGTAAAGTATGTCCAAAATAATTCTAACTGTGATTAGGGAAACATTACCTTGTTTAAAACTGACAAAACAGTTGCTCCAGGTGCCCAATATGGAAAAAAGGACCCAAAACTTACTTATTTAATTAAAGTAAGATCTTTAATCTTTTTCCTCTTTTTTTTTTTTTTTTTGGTGTATTTTGTGATAAAAGCATCAACTTTAGTGTAGATGAGTGTGTTAAAATTCTGCCCAGGGTCCCAAAATGTCTGCATATTGTACTTTCCCTGTATAATTAGCCGAGTCAAGTTACTATAAGGCCTATCAAATCTAACTCAGGTGTAATGCGTTATGTTAAATTTCAAATTTACAGGGCCTCAGGGCATCAAACATCATGAAATTTGGCTTAGGTGCCCTTTTGCGATTTAAAGGCCCTTGTCAAAAAATAGTCGAATCTTAAGAAATATCAATTTATATTCAGGTGTGACATGACATATTTTACATAACTAACCTTATAAGAGCCCATATCAGCCTGAGGGGAAATGTCCCTGTACCTTAAATAAATGGCCCTTTTTATGCAGGGAAGACATTTGGGCCGTCAACTAAAATATCTCAAAGCGTGATCTAGAACACACATTGCCTGCTGTGAAGTTGTACGGCACAGGTTCCCATTTTGACAAACAGCCAAAGTATGAATATCATAATTATGTCATGTAACATAACAATTTCCAAACAAAAATAACATAAGTGTAACATAAACAACAACCAATGCTTTGGGATTACCTATAAGAAATGATAATTTATGTTTAAAGGCTCTCCACATGGTTTTTGTAATACAAACTAATACAAACAATAGTAGGCAGCATGTGGGAGCAATAAAAAAAAATTTTTTTTTAAATTAAAAAAATCAAGCATAGCAAGACTGTGGCGTTCGCCAGTTAATCATAGGACATGATGGTCATGAATAATTTATAATTACTGTGCCGGCAAAATATTTTTTTTTTTAAATAAATAAATAAACAATAAAACATCCCTACGCCATTCACAACGTGTGTCCTAAAGTTATTGACAGTGAAAAAACACTAACACTAAACCACTGTTAGTGTTATATAAATATTAATTGGATACCATTTGAGAGAAATTCATTATGGATCGACAATTGAAGGCATGTCAAACAAAATACTGCGTAAAGCGTTTGAAAAAGACCAGACAGATGCATCAACACATAAATCAGCAGTGGAACGTGGGAGTGTGTACCAGAAACGAGGGAACATATGTAAGCATGTGAACTTTAAGCAGTTAGTTCTAGACTTGCAAATTCATGGTAGAAAGTGAGAAAATGTATCCTTCGAGAGCTTGTTTTTGGTAAAATGGTATACGAGAAATATCATAAGCAATGTAAACTCTTGGCAACAAAACTAACAGAAAGATAAACCATTCTGTTGTATGAAGGTGGCAAATCTAAAATAACCAAACGTTCATGAGAAGCGAGAGAAGCGTCTTTGTACTGCTTCAATTGACTGAATATGATTCTTTTGGTAAGGTAACCAAACGGGGACACCATATTCCAAAATTGGACGGCAAAGTGAACAAAATAATTTCTTTAGTATCACCGGATTTCTAGAAATAACAACTCGACGTATGAATCCACACAATATTGAACATTAATTTTAGTAAGAACATGATGTGTCCAACTGAGGTCATGAGAAATAACAAAACCTAAATACTGATAAGTTTTGACCGTTTGAAGAAGCTGTTCATTTTTATCATAGTTAACATCAATTAATTTTCTAAAGCGAGTAATGTGCATTACTTTATATTTTGAAATGTTAAGGGGCAATTATCTTGACACCACTGATTAATATGGGAAAGATCTGTTTGTAAAACACCAAGTTCTTTTCCATTAGTAATTGTACGGTATAGTACAGTGTATCGGCGTACTGCCGAATAGACGAAGATACCACATCAGGCAAGTCGGCAACGTACAAGTTAAAAAGGATGGGCCCAATCACTGACCCCTGAGGTACACCAGAACTCACGGGTACCCAATCAGATTTAGCACCCTCAAACAACACACTTTGCCACACATTGAGCCATCTCAAAATATACAGAAATAATTAACCTGTGGCAGCCATTTTGAAAAACGGGCCCCACCATTTTTGGAGACCAAACGGGATCAAAAATCAAAAAAAAAAAAAACTTCAACGGAAAGAACTTCTGTATTCACTACGTAAGACTGACAAATTGACCATTTCTTCCTTTCTTCTTCATTTCATTTTTTTTTTTTTGGTTTTTTTTTTTTTTTTTTTTTTTTTGGGGGGGGGGGCTCTTTCTCTCTTGCGGTTTGTTCTTTCTATTTGTTTTGTTGTTGTTGTTGTGTTTATTTGTTTGGGGTTTTTTGGGGGGGCTTTGAATTTCCAACCTGAGTACGCACCTCTGCTGCCCCTTTACATATGCCACTGTTTTAGAGTACCATTTCTTTTTCTTCTTCATTTTTGTTTCTTTTCTTTTCTTTGGGGGGGGGGGGTAGACTTTGATTTATTCAAACTGTGCAGGTAAAATGAATTCCCAATCATTAAAAAAATATTAGGTTTCTTTAGACTATTAGCAACTGAAAAATAATGGCAAATTAAAGTAGTTACAGATCCCGCCGTACCAGTTGGTGGTCCTGTAGTATCACCTGGAGTAGTTGATGGTTTTGTCGTATTACTGCTACCATTTGTAGTTAGTGGTCCTGTAATCATGGTAATATTAACGGGAGCAGCTGATGGTCCTGTATAGTACTAGTTATAGTTGATGGTCATGTAGTATCAACGGGAGTAGTTGATGGTCCTGTAGTACTAGCAGGTGAAGGTGATGGTCCTGTATTACTAATAGTAACAGTGGCGTATCTATAGGTATTTTGGCGCCCGGGGCAAACTATCAAAATCAGCGCCCCCTCCCATGCTCAAAATGAGCTTTCTTTAATTTTGAAATGATGGCAGGTGAAAATAAGCTTTGATGCACATAAACCGGGGTTGTTACGGCTTAGTCCGAAAGGGTGGGTAGCGTCGCGTTGCGTTGCCTTGAACGCCCCACCCCCACCCCCCCCCCCCCATTTTGCCGAAATGGTGCGCTGACTTTTTCTAAATATTGTTATAATTATTATCAGGGGCGGTACCCGGGATTTTGTTAGGGGGGCACAGAAATGCAGGTCTTTCATCAAGGGCGTATCCAGGATTTGGGAAAAGGAGGGGGAGAGGAACAGAAATGCAAGTATATAATCAGGGGTGGATCCGGGATTTTGTAAAAGGGGGGTACACAAATGCAAGTACATCATGAGGACCGGATGCAGGATTTTGTAAAAAAAAAGGGGGAGCACGGAAATACTAGTCTGCAAGCACAGACCCTAATTTGACACTTTATCAGAAAATCATGAGAGAATCCAGGATTTTGTAAAGGGCCGGGGGCAAAGAAATACAGGGCTGTCATCAGGGGCATATCCAGGATTTTGTAAAAGGAGGGAGAGGGGCACAGAAATGTAGGTATTTTATCAGGGGTGGATCCGGGATTTTTTAAAGGTGGGGGGGGCACAGAAATTCAGGGCTGTTATCAGGGGCGGATCCAGGATTTTGTAAAAGGGGGCACATAAATACAGGTGTTTCATCAGGGGCGGATCCAGGATTTTGTAAAAGAGGGGGGGGCACAGAATTGCAGGTATATCATTCAGGGCGGATCCAAGATGTAAAGGGGCACAGAAATGCAGGGCTATCAGGGGCAGATCCAGGATCCCCTCCCGGTTTTGCTGAAAGGGTACGTTTGAACTTTTTCTGACATTTAATTACAATGGCGGATTAAAGACCTTTGTGTGCCGTCCCCCCCCCCCTTTTACAAAATCCAGGATCCGCCCCTGATGACAGCCCTGCATTTGTGTGCCCCGCTTTTTACAAAATCCTGGATTCGCCCCTGATGACAGCCCTGTATTTCTGTCCCCCCCCCCCCCCCTTTAACAAAATCCTTCATTCGCCCTTGATGAATGACCTGCATTTCTGTGCCCCCCCCCCCCCCCCACCTGTACAAAATCCTGGATTCGCCCCTGATGACATACCTGCATTTATTCCCCCCCCCCCCCTTTGACAAAATCCTGGATTCGCCCCTGATGACAACCTTGCATTACTGTGCCCCCCCCCCCCCTCCATTTTACAAAACAAAATCCGGAATCCACCCTTGATGACAGACCGGCATTTCTGTGCCCCCCTTTTACACAATCCTGCATCCGCCCCTGATGACATACGTGCATTTCTGTGCCCCCCCCCCCCTTTTACAAATCTTCGATTCGCCCCTGATGACACCCTTGTGTGTGTGTGTGTGTGTAATTGGGTTTTTACAGACGTGTATCAATCAGATATGATTATTTACGTCTGGGACCGACCTTTAACGTCACCATCCGAAAGACGTGACTCAGTCTCGAACCTGGGTCCGCTGAATCAGTTTATAACTTCCACTGGTAGCTGGATTACAGGCGCACGCCACAACGCCCAGTGGTCAGGCTGGTGGAATTTGAATATATAGCACCAGATTGCATTACTGTGCCCCCGCCACCTTTACGACATCCCAGATTTGCCCCTGATGACAACCCTGTATTTCTGTGCCCCCCCCCCTCCTTTTACAAAATCCAAGATCCGCCCCTGATGACAGCCCTGCATTTGTGTGCCCCGCTTTTTACAAAATCCTGGATTCGCCCCTGATGACATACCTGCATTTATTCCGCCCCCCCCCCCCCTTTGACAAAATCCTGGATTCGCCCCTGATGACAACCTTGCATTACTGTGCCCCCCCCCTCCATTTTACAAAACAAAATCCGGAATCCACCCTTGATGACAGACCGGCATTTCTGTGCCCCCCTTTTACACAATCCTGGATCCGCCCCTGATGACATACGTGCATTTCTGTGCCCCCCCCCCCTTTTACCCCTGATGACACCCTTGCATTACTGTGCCCCCGCCACCTTTACGACATCCCAGATTTGCCCCTGATGACAACCCTGTATTTCTGTGCCCCCCCCCCCTCCTTTTACAAAATCCAAGATCCGCCCCTGATGACAGCCCTGCATTTCTGTGGCCCTCCCTTCTTCTTTTACAAAATCATGGATCCGTCCCTATTGACATAGCTGCATTTCTGTGCCCCCCACCTCCTTTGACAAAATCCTGGATTCGCCCCTGATGACAGCCTTGCATTACTGTGCCCCCCTTTTACAAAATCCTGGATCCGCCCCTGATGACACAGCTACATTTCTGTGCCCCTCCCCTTTTTTTACAAAATCGTGGATTCGCCCCTGATGACAGCCTTGCATTACTGTGTTCCCCCCCCCCCCCCTCCATTTTACAAAACAAAATCCTGGATTCGCCCCTGATGACAGCCCTGTATTTCTGTGCCCCCCCCCCCCCCCCCTTTTACAAAATCCTGGATCCGCCCTTGATGACACAGCTACATTTCTGTGGCCCTCCCTTCTTCTTTTACAAAATCATGGATCCGTCCCTATTGACATAGCTGCATTTCTGTGCCCCCACCTCCTTTGACAAAATCCTGGATTCGCCCCTGATGACAGCCTTGCATTACTGTGCCCCCCTTTTACAAAATCCTGGATCCGCCCCTGATGACACAGCTACATTTCTGTGCCCCTCCCCTCTTCTTTTACAAAATCATGGATCCGTCCCTATTGACATAGCTGCATTTCTGTGCCCCCCACCTCCTTTGACACAATCCTGGATTCGCCCCTGATGACAGCCTTGCATTACTGTGCCCGCCTTTTACACAATCCTGGATCCGCCCCTGATAACATACCTGAATTTTTGTGCCCCCCCCCCCTTTTTTTACAAAATCCTGGATCCCCCCTATGACAGCCCTGTATTTCTGTCCCCCCCCCCCCCTTTGACAAAATCCTGGATTCGCCCCTGATGATAACCTTGCATTACTGTGCCCCCCCCCCCCTTCCATTTTACAAAACAAAATCCGGAATCCACCCTTGATGACAGACCGGCATTTCTGTACCCCCGTTTTACACAATCCTGGATCCGCCCCTGATGACATACGTGCTTTTCTGTGCCCCCCCCCCCTTTACAAATCTTGGATTCGCCCCTGATGACAGCCCTGTATTTCTGTGCCCCTCCCCTCTTCTTTTACAAAATCATGGATCCGTCCCTATTGACATAGCTGCATTTCTGTGCCCCCCCCCCCCCACCTCCTTTGACAAAATCCTGGATTCGCCCCTGATGACGGTCCTGTATTTCTGTGCCCCCCCCCCCCACCTGTACAAAATCCTGGATTCGCCCCTGATGACATACCTGCATTTATCCCCCCCCCCCCCCCCTTTGACAAAATCCTGGATTCGCCCCTGATGACAACCTTGCATTACTGTGCCCCCCCCCCCCTCCATTTTACAAAACAAAATCCAGAATCCACCCTTGATGACAGACCGGCATTTCTGTGCCCCCCTTTTACACAATCCTGGATCCGTCCCTGATGACATACGTGCATTTCTGTGCCCCCCCCCCCCCCCCCATTTTACAAATCTTCGATTCGCCCCTGATGACACCCTTGCATTACTGTGCCCCCGCCACCTTTACGACATCCCAGATTTGCCCCTGATGACAACCCTGTATTTCTGTGCCCCCCCCCCCTCCTTTTACAAAATCCAAGATCCGCCCCTGATGACAGCCCTGCATTTCTGTGCCCCCCCCCCCCCCTCCTTTTAGAAATCTTGGATTCGCCCCTGATGACAGCCCTGTATTTCTGTGCCCCCCCCCCCCTTTTACAAAATCCTGGATCCGCCCTTGATGACACAGCTACATTTCTGTGGCCCTCCCTTCTTCTTTTACAAAATCATGGATCCGTCCCTATTGACATAGCTGCATTTCTGTGCCCCCACCTCCTTTGACAAAATCCTGGATTCGCCCCTGATGACAGCCTTGCATTACTGTGCCCCCCTTTTACAAAATCCTGGATCCGCCCCTGATGACACAGCTACATTTCTGTGCCCCTCCCCTTTTTTTACAAAATCGTGGATTCGCCCCTGATGACAGCCTTGCATTACTGTGTTCCCCCCCCCCTCCATTTTACAAAACAAAATCCTGGATTCGCCCCTGATGATAACCTTGCATTACTGTGCCCCCCCCCCCCCTTCCATTTTACAAAACAAAATCCGGAATCCACCCTTGATGACAGACCGGCATTTCTGTGCCCCCCCCCCTTTTACACAATGCTGGATCCGCCCCTGATGACATACGTGCATTTCTGTGCCCCCCCCCCCTTTTACTATTCTTGGATTCGCCCCTGATGACACCCTTGCATTACTGTGCCCCCGCCACCTTTACAACATCCCAGATTTGCCCCTGATGACAACCCTGTATTTCTGTGCCCCCCCCCCTCCTTTTACAAAATCCAAGATCCGCCCCTGATGACAGCCCTGCATTTGTGTGCCCCGCTTTTTACAAAATCCTGGATTCGCCCCTGATGACAACCCTGTATTTCTGTGCCCCCCCCCCCCTTTTACAAAATCCTTGAACCGCCCCTGATGACACAGCTACATTTCTGTGCCCCTCCCCTTTTCTTTTACAAAATCATGGATCCGTCCCTATTGACAAAGCTGCATTTCTGTGCCCCCCCCCCCATCTCCTTTGACAAAATCCTGGATTCGCCCCTGATGACAGCCCTGTATTTCTGTGCCCCCCCCCCTTTTACAAAATCCTGGATCCGCCCCTGATGACACAGCTACATTTCTGTGCCCCTCCCCTCTTCTTTTACAAAATCATGGATCCGTCCCTATTGACAAAGCTGCATTTCTGTGCCCCCCACCTCCTTTGACAAAATCGTGGATTCGCCCCTGATGACATACCTGAATTTTTGTGCCCCCCCCCCTTTTTTTACAAAATCCTGGATCCCCCCTATGACAGCCCTGTATTTCTGTCCCCCCCCCCCCCCTTTGACAAAATCCTGGATTCGCCCCTGATGATAACCTTGCATTACTGTTCCCCCCCCCCCCCCCCCCCGTCCATTTTACAAAACAAAATCCTGGATCCACCCTTGATGAAAGACCGGCATTTCTGTGCCCCTCCCCTCTTCTTTTACAAAATCATGGATCCGTCCCTATTGACATAGCTGCATTTCTGTGCCCCCCACCTCCTTTGACACAATCCTGGATTCGCCCCTGATGACAGCCTTGCATTACTGTGCCCCCCTTTTACACAATCCTGGATCCGCCCCTGATGACATACCTGAATATTTCTGCCCCCCCCCCCCCTTTTTTTACAAAATCGTGGATTCGCCCCTGATGACAGCCTTGCATTACTGTGTCCCCCCCCCCCCCCTCCATTTTACAAATCAAAATCCGGGATTCGCCCCTGAATTACAAGCATTAATCACAAGGATCGGATTCATACTGATTGACAAAGTCAATAAATCACCAAGGGTATGAATAATTTTGAACATCGCCCAGTTTGGATAACTCACCTTTTCTATTGTTATGCAAATGAGATGATAACTAAATGTATTCAAGGGAAGTACAAGTAACTTCATTTAACCATTCATTTTTAGGGAAAATGCAAAAAACTAGAATTTTCCAAGGGGTATGAATAATTTTGTTGTTAACTGTACGTGCATTTCTGCGCCCCCCCCCCCCTTTTACAAATCTTGGATTCGCCCCTGATGACACTCTTGCATTACTGTGCCCCCGCCACCTTTACAACATCCCAGATTTGCCCCTGATGACAGCCCTGTATTTCGGGTCCCCCCCCCCTCCTTTTACAAAATCCAAGATCCGCCCCTGATGACAACCTTGCATTACTGTGCCCCCCCCCCCCTCCATTTTACAAAACAAAATCCGGAATCCACCCTGGATGACAGACCGGCATTTCTGCGCCCCCCCCCCCCTTTTACAAATCTTGGATTCGCCCCTGATGACACTCTTGCATTACTGTGCCCCCGCCACCTTTACAACATCCCAGATTTGCCCCTGATGACAGCCCTGTATTTCGGGTCCCCCCCCCCCCTTTTACACAATCCTGGATCCGCCCCTGATGACATACGTGCATTTCTGTGCCCCCCCCCCCTCCTTTTAGAAATCTTGGATTCGCCCCTGATGACAGCCCTGTATTTCTGTGCCCCCCCCCCCTTTTACAAAATCCTGGATCCGCCCTTGATGACACAGCTACATTTCTGTGCCCCTCCCTTCTTCTTTTACAAAATCATGGATCCGTCCCTATTGACATAGCTGCATTTCTGTGCCCCCCACCTCCTTTGACAAAATCCTGGATTCGCCCCTGATGACAGCCTTGCATTACTGTGCCCCCCTTTTACAAAATCCTGGATCCGCCCCTGATGACACAGCTACATTTCTGTGCCCCTCCCCTTTTTTTACAAAATCGTGGATTCGCCCCTGATGACAGCCTTGCATTACTGTGTTCCCCCCCCCCCTCCATTTTACAAAACAAAATCCTGGATTCGCCCCTGATGATAACCTTGCATTACTGTGCCCCCCCCCCCTTCCATTTTACAAAACAAAATCCGGAATCCACCCTTGATGACAGACCGGCATTTCTGTGCCCCCCCTTTTACACAATGCTGGATCCGCCCCTGATGACATACGTGCATTTCTGTGCCCCCCCCCCCTTTTACTATTCTTGGATTCGCCCCTGATGACACCCTTGCATTACTGTGCCCCCGCCACCTTTACAACATCCCAGATTTGCCCCTGATGACAACCCTGTATTTCTGTGCCCCCCCCCCTCCTTTTACAAAATCCAAGATCCGCCCCTGATGACAGCCCTGCATTTGTGTGCCCCGCTTTTTACAAAATCCTGGATTCGCCCCTGATGACAACCCTGTATTTCTGTGCCCCCCCCCCCTTTTACAAAATCCTTGAACCGCCCCTGATGACACAGCTACATTTCTGTGCCCCTCCCCTTTTCTTTTACAAAATCATGGATCCGTCCCTATTGACAAAGCTGCATTTCTGTGCCCCCCCCCCCCCATCTCCTTTGACAAAATCCTGGATTCGCCCCTGATGACAGCCCTGTATTTCTGTGCCCCCCCCTTTTACAAAATCCTGGATCCGCCCCTGATGACACAGCTACATTTCTGTGCCCCTCCCCTTTTCTTTTACAAAATCATGGATCCGTCCCTATTGACATAGCTGCATTTCTGTGCCCCCCACCTCCTTTGACAAAATCGTGGATTCGCCCCTGATGACATACCTGAATTTTTGTGCCCCCCCCCCTTTTTTTACAAAATCCTGGATCCCCCCTATGACAGCCCTGTATTTCTGTCCCCCCCCCCCCCCCCTTTGACAAAATCCTGGATTCGCCCCTGATGATAACCTTGCATTACTGTTCCCCCCCCCCCCCCCCCCCCCCGTCCATTTTACAAAACAAAATCCTGGATCCACCCTTGATGAAAGACCGGCATTTCTGTGCCCCTCCCCTCTTCTTTTACAAAATCATGGATCCGTCCCTATTGACATAGCTGCATTTCTGTGCCCCCCACCTCCTTTGACACAATCCTGGATTCGCCCCTGATGACAGCCTTGCATTACTGTGCCCCCCTTTTACACAATCCTGGATCCGCCCCTGATGACATACCTGAATATTTCTGCCCCCCCCCCCTTTTTTTACAAAATCGTGGATTCGCCCCTGATGACAGCCTTGCATTACTGTGTCCCCCCCCCCCCCCCCCCTCCATTTTACAAAACAAAATCCGGGATTCGCCCCTGAATTACAAGCATTAATCACAAGGATCGGATTCATACTGATTGACAAAGTCAATAAATCACCAAGGGTATGAATAATTTTGAACATCGCCCAGTTTGGATAACTCACCTTTTCTATTGTTATGCAAATGAGATGATAACTAAATGTATTCAAGGGAAGTACAAGTAACTTCATTTAACCATTCATTTTTAGGGAAAATGCAAAAAACTAGAATTTTCCAAGGGGTATGAATAATTTTGTTGTTAACTGTACGTGCATTTCTGCGCCCCCCCCCCCTTTTACAAATCTTGGATTCGCCCCTGATGACACTCTTGCATTACTGTGCCCCCGCCACCTTTACAACATCCCAGATTTGCCCCTGATGACAGCCCTGTATTTCGGTCCCCCCCCCCCCTCCTTTTACAAAATCCAAGATCCGCCCCTGATGACAACCTTGCATTACTGTGCCCCCCCCCCCCCTCCATTTTACAAAACAAAATCCGGAATCCACCCTTGATGACAGACCGGCATTTCTGCGCCCCCCCCCCTTTTACAAATCTTGGATTCGCCCCTGATGACACTCTTGCATTACTGTGCCCCCGCCACCTTTACAACATCCCAGATTTGCCCCTGATGACAGCCCTGTATTTCGGGTCCCCCCCCCCTTTTACACAATCCTGGATCCGCCCCTGATGACATACGTGCATTTCTGTGCCCCCCCCCCTCCTTTTAGAAATCTTGGATTCGCCCCTGATGACAGCCCTGTATTTCTGTGCCCCCCCCCCCCTTTTACAAAATCCTGGATCCGCCCTTGATGACACAGCTACATTTCTGTGCCCCTCCCTTCTTCTTTTACAAAATCATGGATCCGTCCCTATTGACATAGCTGCATTTCTGTGCCCCCCACCTCCTTTGACAAAATCCTGGATTCGCCCCTGATGACAGCCTTGCATTACTGTGCCCCCCTTTTACACAATCCTGGATCCGCCCCTGATGACATACCTGAATTTTTGTGCCCCCCCCCCTTTTTTTACAAAATCCTGGATTCGCCCCTGATGACAGCCTTGCATTACTGTTTCCCCCCCCCCCCCCCCCCCCGTCCATTTTACAAAACAAAATCCTGGATCCACCCTTGATGAAAGACCGGCATTTCTGTGCCCCTCCCCTCTTCTTTTACAAAATCATGGATCCGTCCCTATTGACATAGCTGCATTTCTGTGCCCCCCCCCCCCCCCCCCCCAACTCCTTTGACAAAATCCTGGATTCGCCCCTGATGACAGCCTTGCATTACTGTGCCCCCCTTTTACACAATCCTGGATCCACCCCTGATGACATACCTGAATTTTTGTGCCCCCCCCCCCTTTTTACAAAATCCTGGATTTGCCCCTGATGACAGCCTTGCATTACTGTGTGCCCCCCCCCCCCCTCCTCCATTTTACAAAACAAAATCCTGGATCCACCCTTGATGAAAGACCGGCATTTCTGTGCCCCCCTTTTACACAATCCTGGATCCACCCTTGATGTACCCTGTGCCCACCCCCCCCCCCCCACCTGTACAAAATCCTGGATTCGCCCCTGATGACATACGTGCATTTCTGTGCCCCCCCCCCCTCCTTTTACAAAATCCTGGATCCGCCCCTATGACAGCCCTGTATTTCTGTCCCCCCCCCCCCCTTTTACAAAATCCTGGATTTGCCCCTGATGACAGCCTTGCATTACTGTGTGCCCCCCCCCCCCCCCTCCTCCATTTTACAAAACAAAATCCTGGATCCACCCTTGATGAAAGACCGGCATTTCTGTGCCCCCCTTTTACACAATCCTGGATCCACCCTTGATGTACCCTGTGCCCACCCCCCCCCCCCCCACCTGTACAAAATCCTGGATTCGCCCCTGATGACATACGTGCATTTCTGTGCCCCCCCCCCCTCCTTTTACAAAATCCTGGATCCGCCCCTATGACAGCCCTGTATTTCTGTCCCCCCCCCCCTTTTACAAAATCCTGGATTCGCCCCTGATGATAACCTTGCATTACTGTGCCCCCCCCCCCCTCCATTTTACAAAACAAAATCCGGAATCCACCCTTGATGACAGACCGGCATTTCTGTACCCCCGTTTTACACAATCCTGGATCCGCCCCTGATGACATACGTGCATTTCTGTGCCCCCCCCCCCCTTTTACAAATCTTGGATTCGCCCCTGATGACAGCCCTGTATTTCTGTGCCCCTCCCCTCTTCTTTTACAAAATCATGGATCCGTCCCTATTGACATAGCTGCATTTCTGTGCCCCCCCCCCCCCACCTCCTTTGACAAAATCCTGGATTCGCCCCTGATGACAGTCCTGTATTTCTGTGCCCCCCCCCCCCCTCCTTTACAAAATCCTGGATCCGCCCCTGATGACACAGCTACATTTCTCTGCCCCTCCCCTCTTCTTTTACAAAATCATGGATCCGTCCCTATTGACATAGCTGCATTTCTGTGCCCCCCACCTCCTTTGACACAATCCTGGATTCGCCCCTGATGACAGCCTTGCATTACTGTGCCCCCCTTTTACACAATCCTGGATCCGCCCCTGATGACATACCTGAATATTTCTGCCCCCCCCCCTTTTTTTACAAAATCGTGGATTCGCCCCTGATGACAGCCTTGCATTACTGTGTCCCCCCCCCCCCTCCATTTTACAAAACAAAATCCGGGATTCGCCCCTGAATTACAAGCATTAATCACAAGGATCGGATTCATACTGATTGACAAAGTCAATAAATCACCAAGGGTATGAATAATTTTGAACATCGCCCAGTTTGGATAACTCACCTTTTCTATTGTTATGCAAATGAGATGATAACTAAATGTATTCAAGGGAAGTACAAGTAACTTCAACCATTCATTTTTAGGGAAAATGCAAAAAACTAGAATTTTCCAAGGGTATGAATAATTTTGTTGTTAACTGTACGTGCATTTCTGCGCCCCCCCCCCCTTTTACAAATCTTGGATTCGCCCCTGATGACACTCTTGCATTACTGTGCCCCCGCCACCTTTACAACATCCCAGATTTGCCCCTGATGACAGCCCTGTATTTCGGGTCCCCCCCCCCCTTTTACACAATCCTGGATCCGCCCCTGATGACATACGTGCATTTCTGTGCCCCCCCCCCCTCCTTTTAGAAATCTTGGATTCGCCCCTGATGACAGCCCTGTATTTCTGTGCCCCCCCCCCTTTTACAAAATCCTGGATCCGCCCTTGATGACACAGCTACATTTCTGTGCCCCTCCCTTCTTCTTTTACAAAATCATGGATCCGTCCCTATTGACATAGCTGCATTTCTGTGCCCCCCACCTCCTTTGACAAAATCCTGGATTCGCCCCTGATGACAGCCTTGCATTACTGTGCCCCCCTTTTACACAATCCTGGATCCGCCCCTGATGACATACCTGAATTTTTGTGCCCCCCCCCCTTTTTTTACAAAATCCTGGATTCGCCCCTGATGATAACCTTGCATTACTGTCCCCCCCCCCCCCCCGTCCATTTTACAAAACAAAATCCTGGATCCACCCTTGATGAAAGACCGGCATTTCTGTGCCCCTCCCCTCTTCTTTTACAAAATCATGGATCCGTCCCTATTGACATAGCTGCATTTCTGTGCCCCCCACCTCCTTTGACAAAATCCTGGATTCGCCCCTGATGACAGCCTTGCATTACTGTGCCCCCCTTTTACACAATCCTGGATCCACCCCTGATGACATACCTGCATTTCTGTGCCCCCCACCTCCTTTGACAAAATCCTGGATTTGCCCCTGATGACAGCCTTGCATTACTGTGTGCCCCCCCCCCCCTCCTCCATTTTACAAAACAAAATCCTGGATCCACCCTTGATGAAAGACCGGCATTTCTGTGCCCCCCTTTTACACAATCCTGGATCCACCCTTGATGTACCCTGTGCCCACCCCCCCCCCCCACCTGTACAAAATCCTGGATTCGCCCCTGACATACCTGCATTTATTCCCCATCCCCCCCCCCCTTTGACAAAATCCTGGATTCGCCCCTGATGACATACGTGCATTTCTGTGCCCCCCCCCCCCCCCTCCTTTTACAAAATCCTGGATCCGCCCCTATGACACCCCTGTATTTCTGTCCCCCCCCCCCCCCTTTACAAAATCCTTCATTCGCCCCTGATGACAGCCTTGCATTTGTGTGCCCCCACCCCTTTTCCAAAATACTGGATCCGCCCTTGATGAAAGACCTGCATTTGTGTGCCCCCCCCCCCCCTTTAGAAAATCCTGGATCCGCCCCTGATGAAACCCTGCATTTGTGTGCCCCCTCTTTTTACAAAATTCTTTTTTCTAAATATTGTAATTATTATTCTTATTATTATTATTCTTCTCATTATTATTAATGATTACAATATTCAGAAAAAAATTCAACGCACCCTTTCGGCAAAACCGGGGGTGGAGCTTTGGACAATGCGACGCGACTCTACCCACCCTTTCGGACTAAGCCGGTTGTTAGCCCACATTTGATGAATTATTTTATAAGCGGGGGAGGAACGCGACCAAGCGGCAGATTTTTCTTCTTTTTTTTTCATTGTCAACCCTACATATTGGAAAAATCCAAGGGTATACAGCGACTTAGCAATAGATTTGTTTTTAAATTTTAAACATTCTTATTTTGGAGGCGCAAAACCCTTAAGAAAAAATGAATTCATAATTCCGAAAATGAAGAAGGGTTCATAATTCCGAAAATGAAATAGGGCTCGTAATTCCAAAAATGAAATAGGGTCGCAAGGGCGTCAATCCAGGGGGGACGGGTGGACGAGGGGACGTGCCTCCCCCCCCCCCCCCCCACACATACACATACACACACACACACACACACACACACTTTTGGGACTTTTATTATGAAAAGAAAATAAATCATTCAAAACCGAAATAACCTATCGTCAAATTTCCAGTTATATATATATTTCTTACGTTAAGAACTAGTGCAAAAAAAAAAGTTGGCTTTTGGAGATTGTATCATATAATGGATACATTATGTAGGCATGCGTAGGCGTACGACTCGATGCCGGCAAATGACATCGCTACTTTATTTGCGGTTCCGCGTGTAATGCATGTCTAGCTATACAATACGCTAACATCTACATGAGTCAGACTGATGAACATGCATCACTGTGTCGGCATTGCCAGGCGCTAGGCCAGGGCCGGCGCTAGGTCGCGGACGCGTGGACGGCCGATCACTACCTTTCAGTAAGGTACATGGCGCGGATTGGTGGATTTTAAAACTTATTAAGTGAATCGTGTGTGTTGGTTGATGTTTCAGATGACTCACTAATTTTTTCTTTGCATTTTTTTTTGTTCAGTAGTGCAATGATAAATGCTAGCCAACCTAGCATGAAAGAAACCAACCAAACAATGGAAACGAAAAGCAAAACCAATAAGCCCATGCTTTCTTCTGCCCAAATGTTTCATTGAATAGTAAAGGTGACAAACTAACAGGAATTGTTGTGCAGGTATTTTTTCAAGGAGCAATTGGATTTTAGTTCATAAGGACTATTATATTTGTCTCCAAATGTGTCTGTGTAGTAAAAGTGTACCTCCCCTTAATCTTTAATGTGTCTTTCATTTCAAAATAATTCCACATATTTATTTGAAATACTACTTTACAACCATTTTACAAACGGTGGTTTCGCTATTACGTTGCAGTGCCAGAGGTGAAACTATCCGAGTTATATATGCAACAGGTAAAAATGTCAGATGTAAATGCAGAGGTTAAAATGTCAGAGGTAAATATGTCAGATATTTAAAGTGTCAGAGTAAAAAATGCCAGAGGTAAAAATGTGAAACGGTATGAAATTTCTCACGCAGATTTTTCAATAATTTATTAAAAATTTCGTTTCCTCTTAAAGGGCCCCTGAAACCCAAACGCAACCCAAATGCAAGTGTATTGCTGTTGATGCACAGGGATGCATACAACTGATATCCTGTTATTCAAACATCTGGATATGTTTCATAGATCTTAAATATTTTTTTGAAATAGTTTTTTTCCAACCTCCTAAGCTCCACCCTAAAAAAAAAAGCTCCAGATCTCATTCCTGCAATGACATCATTTGTCAATCATCAGTTACCTACACTAACATTCTACAATAGACAGTGGAATGTAACTTCCCCCAGCTCCGTATATGGCGTAGAGCATCAAACTCATCAATGATTTTTTTGTCGCAGAGATGCAATGTCACGTGGAGGGGTAGTGAACACTTTGGTCTTGAGATAACCCCAAAGAAAAAAGTCACAACAAGTCAGATCCGGAGATCGCGGTGGCCACTCCACATCATGATACAAGAATCATTGATGAGTTTGATGCTCTACGCCACCAAGCCCCAATGATTCACAGGGATGTGCGTGAGATGGAGAAACGAGCTAATCTCTGTGTGGAAAGGAATGGGGCCATGTTGAGAGGCATGGGATTTAATGTTAAAAAGAGATATCCTAAAGAAAACAATGGTAAGATGCGATTATTAATTTCATTATTCCATTTTGTTAATTAAGTTAATTTCTAATAAGGTGCCATGATTCTTGCAGTGTCTAAAACTTGGTCCCAGGTCTACTTTGTCCCATTGTCCAAAAAGTATGATTACCCAGCCATCTATGACCGTGTATGAATAAATAAGATATCATTGGAAAGAGGAGATATGTGGCTTTAATGTGTCACTACTCACTTTGGTGTTACACTAACACAATTTTCACAAATTTGAATTTAAAATCTTGTTGCGTTTTTTTCGATACGCACTGTATGATAACTGTATGGAGAGATGCCATATCCAAAAGATCTAGCGTCGTGCACCTGTTATCGCTCTGTTGAAGCCAGGCAAAGATGCATCAGCAGTAAAGAGTTACAGACCAATATCACTTCAGTACCACACATACAAGCTGTTTGAGCGTCTCATCCTAACCCACCTCAGTGAAGTAATAGAGCCATCTTTGATTAAGGAACATACAGGTTTCCGTCCTGGGAAGTCATGTGCTGGGCAACTTCTTAATCTCACCCAACATATAGAAGATGGCTTTCAGGAGGGTGTCATCACAGGAGCTGTGTTTGTCGACCTCTCAGCTGCATATGACACAGTTCATCACCGCCGATTATGACTTAAAGTACTTGCTATGACACGCAACATGTATTTCACAAACCTTGTGAAGTCTCTGGTTCAAAACAGACGCTTCTTTGTTGAGCAGTCGGGAAAGAGAAGTTGCTGGCTTAGGGAGAAGAATGGGCTTCAAGGTAGTGTCTTGACACCAATCCTGTTTTATGTCCACGATAACACCAGGAGCTTCATATATTTGTGATATGACCCGTGCGGACTTCCCTGAAGCAGAAGTGAGGCACTCGCCACCTTGTCCTCCTACAATGCCTACTACAGTGCAAACTGCAAATCACCTGAAAGTTAACCCTTCCAAAATGCAAGTTTGTGCCTTCCACCTGAAGTACAAACATGCTAACAGAAGACTAAAGATCACTTAGAATGGCACCGTTTTGGAGCACTGTGACAACCCAGTTTATCTCGGTGTTACCTTTGATCCGTCTCTGAACTATAAAGCTCATGTCAACAAGCTGAGAGGGAAAAGCAGCGCCAGTAATGCCCTACTTCACGAGCTGAGAACGTTAAACTGGGGAGCAAATCCTACCACCATCAGGTCAACAGCTCTGGCTCTCTGTGTGTCTCTACTGCCGAGTACGTCTGCGCAGTGTGGGGACGTTCAGCCCATGCGAAAAAAAGGTCCTGTGCTGAACAAAAGCTGTCGCTGCATAACTGCGGTTGCATGAAACCGCAGTTATGCATAAGACAGACCTCCTCTATCTTCCCTCTTGTATCGCTCTCCCTGAGATAAGACGGACAGTAGCCAACCAAAGGGAACGTCTCGGGCAATCAGAGGATAAAAGACACCCTCTCTATGGCCACCCTTTGGTACCCCATCGCTTGAGATCGGGGAGAAGTGTCCTTGCTTCTGTCTCCCCTTTAGAGGGCAGCACAACATCTACACGCCTAGTGTCCCTGTATTAAAGAGTTGCGACAACTGGGGATTTGAACGCCATTTTGTTTCCACTATTACGTAACATTTCTATTCAATTCCGATGAGCACCTGGGTGTTCTCAATAGAAAGAATTCGAACGCCATTTTGTTTCCAGAAAAGTGGGACGTCTATTTCGCAACTCTTTAATACAGTACAGGGACACTATACACGCCTTAAACTATGGGGAGAAAGACTGGAGAAACTTCAAGAGGATACACACATGGCTGGCTATTGATCCATCTGAGTCACTCTCTGCAGGTTCTAAAGTATTATGGATCACATGACGTAACCTTAACAGACTGCAAAAAAAGGCATGGGGAGGTGCAAGGCAAAC
Source organism: Heliocidaris erythrogramma (assembly GCA_025617745.1). Lineage (NCBI taxonomy): Eukaryota > Metazoa > Echinodermata > Echinoidea > Camarodonta > Echinometridae > Heliocidaris > Heliocidaris erythrogramma. The sequence goes on from CM046859.1 coordinate 15,503,026, forward strand.
ATGCTCATGTGGGAATATACCGAAACTGCGGCAGACTGTGAGTGTGGGCAGGGCCTCCAGACTATGCTTCATCTCCAGAGCGGTAGCATGACAATTGCACCGAGAGGGACCTGGCTGTGGCTAATGACCATGGGAAACAGTAGTGTGATGACCAAAAATGATGGTGAGGAATGAGATATGGGGCATTTATTTTTAGGGTGGAGCTTAGCATGTTTGAGAAAATGATTTTAAAAATGTTTTAAAAATTATGAAACATATTTACATATTCGAATAACAAAATATAAGTTGTATGCATCCCTGCACATCAATAGGAATCAACTTAAATTTGGGTTGCAGTGGACCTTTAAGATCTCTGGTATCACGGTAGCATCGAACATTACCTTGACAAAATGGGAGTATAAATCCTGGAAATGATGCGTTGCATTGAACAGTAGCATCTCCAATCAATGTGTATCCATCTTCACACGTATAGTTGCAAACGGTTCCATCCGTAATTACACTTGAATTCATACATTCACTCATTGACGTTACCAAGTACGGTGGGAAAGCTGGCACCGTGCAGTCTAAATGATTGAATATCCGAACATAAAGATATACGAATATTTTATATACATATAATCATGTAATATATACAGTTAACAACAAAATTATTCATACCCCTTGGAAAATTCTAGTTTTTTGCATTTTTCCTAAAAATGAATGGTTAAATGAAGTTACTTGCACATCACTTTAATACATTTAGTTATCATCTGCAAATGAATGCCGTTTCCGGTTTCACCTCATTTGCATAACAACAGAAAAGGTGAGTTATCCAAACTGGGCAATGTTCAAAATTATTCATACCCTTGGTGATTTATTGACTTTGTCAATCAGTATGAATCCGATCCTTGTGATTAATGCTTGTAATTCACTTTATTTTAATACACCGTCACAAGGCTTCCGGAGGGGTCTCTGCTGGGATATCAGGCCAGTACCTGTTCTCCAATGGCTCAATCTCCTTGAGGATGTGTCCACACATGCCGTCACCTGACCTTCAGGGAGTTCATTAGATTTCGTGTCCTACAGGTGATGCAGTTATGTACTTCATGATGACAGGACTATGATATTGAAATTTTCGGTCATTTATTCCATGCATTTTAATGAAAATTCTGTATCTACTTATGAAGCAAAGCACCATTCCTGAAGAGCCCTTCCCTTTTGCACTGCCTGTGGGAGGGTTCACCTTTATTCATTGGCCCCATTCTTAATCAGAGTGCTCAGGAAGGCCATGTTGGTGATATTAAAGTCATTGCATGACTCTAACGTCAGGTCACCATGAATAACAGTATGTAACCTTTGAGTACCATACACATCCCACATTGACTGTTACTGTATATCAATCTTCATATGGTATATTCTTTGTATCTTTGGTATGAAAGCTACAATCCTTGATATCAAAATGAATGTAAACCAAATTTATACCATATGCCCTCCATGTTACCAGCTGCAGTGCACAAAATACTACCACTTTGACAGTGCACTGGAACATAAAGATCAGCCCATATGGGCCCATATTCATAAAGATGGGCCCATATTCATAAAACCTTACTAAGCTATTTTAAGCTTCACTAGAGTACCCACTTGCAGGTGTCCATATAAAAAATGTGTCAATCGGTGTAACTGAATAAACTGATAAAATTGGCACCATCCAACCTTTACACAACTACCATGGCCTCCCTAAACATTCTTAATAATAATGGAACAAAAGTATCAGGAAATACCTTCCCTTGACAGTGCAACAGTGAATGCCTCTAGGGAAGTCTCTCCAGTGCTTTGTTTCAACTTAGATACAGAATTGTCATTAAAATGTAAGAAATATTAACGAAAATATCAATATCATAGTCCTATCCTCATGACGTCTACTACTACACCACCTGCAAACACAAAATCTGCTTTAAATCCATCGAATCCCCTGAAGACCAGGTGATGGCATGTGTGGACAACATCCTCAAGGAGATTGGGCCATTGGAGACCAGGTATTGGCCTGATATCTCAGTAGAGACCTCCAGAAGCATTGTGACAGTGTGAAGAAAGTGTTAAGAGCATTAATCACAAGGACTGGATTCATACTGATTGACAAAGTCAATAGATCACCAAGGGTATGAATAATTTTGAACATCACCCAGTTTGGATAATTCACCTTTTCTATTGTTATGCAAATGAGGTGAAACCAGAAACAGCATTCATTTGCAGATGATAACTAAATGTATTCAAGTGATGTGCAATTAAATTAACCATTCATTTTTAGGAAAAATGCAAAAAACTAGAATTTTCCAAGGGGTATGAATAATTTTGTTGTTAACTGTACATAATATAGCTAGGCTTTCATTACTATTTGCATCATTTATGAAATTATTATTCACATACTTTTGCATCACTATACAATTATATAAAGAGTTTTATGTTGGTGGTTGGTGGGTTTTCCCATTCCATGGGAGTCAATCAACACTTTATACAGCCCATATTGGTCCCGCTTGCATTCTGACAAATTTGCCAAGAGTTCGTGAGACCGACACTGGCTATCGGGCTAATGTAATGGGCTTTGCTGTCCACTTTTAGGGCGGGTCAGACTTGTCCGATAACCATAACGATATTTTTCAATTTAAGGTACACCCTAATATATAGTGTATACGTAGTATGTGTTATTATATTTCTTTCGTCAAATTCATCAAAACAGCAGCCAAATTGATGCTCAGTCGCTCGATTTTATGTAAATGGGAATGCTCATCAAGACCAACATTCAATAGACCGCTTCGGTAATGTATTCCAATTTTATACATACCTTTCAAACAAATGTTGTTCTTGACAACCTGAAAGCTTGCCGGACATAGCAACAAGTAATGTATGCAAACTGGATTCCAAGCATTGAGGCTCATTTATGAAAAGCAGATTAATGGAGTAGCTCGTCACTAGGTGGTCAGAGAACAAATGTGCATAAATTTGAATACATTACAGAACATTACATTACATTACATTAAACTGAGCATTCAATTTGATTTTTAGGGCAAGCGATCGCATACTCCCATCGTGCATTTTGGTAGAATGAGCTTTCAAATTAGAAATTTACCCAATAAGACCTGTTTACAAAGTTATTCAAATTTATGGATGTTTCTTTCCTGGGGACCTAGTAACGATGTACTCATTAACTTGTTATTAATGAATGAACTACTTGGAATCCAGTTTGCATACATTACTTGTTGTTATGTCTGACAAGCCTCTGACACAGTGCCGTATCTAGTGCCGTATGGCGCCCTAAAGAAGACAATGGTAAGATGCGATTATTAATTTCATTATTCCATTTTGTTAATTAAGTTAATTTCTAATAAGGTGCCACGATTCTTGCAGTGTCTAAAACTTGGTCCCATGTCTACTTTGTCCCATTGTCCAAAAAGTATGATTACCCAGCCATCCATGACCGTGTATGAATAAATAAGATATCATTGGAAAGAGGAGATATGTGGCTTTAATGTGTCACTACTCAGTCGCGGCTCTACACTGCGATTAACTGCCCAAAAGCTTTCGCTCCTTCCTACTTAATTTGCATAAAATAAACAAGTTGTTTACGTAAAACCGCTACCGAAGAGTCTAAGCTAAATTGTGAAATCTCGCCCGAGAAACAACCAAATGAAATGAACTAAACGTCAAATTCCAGAATAAGAGTTGCTCTAACCCATAATTAGTATCACTCGTAGTCAAATCATTTTTTAATTTGTGAAAACTTGGAGAAATGAGGAGCCATATTATATTTTTTTAAGTCCGAAAATGTAGCATTATTTTTCACATTTGCTCTCATTGCGCAAGATCAAAACTTTCACATATGAAAAATCAAAGTATATTGAGGGGATCCTCGAAATATCTTTCCATAATCATCCGTCGAACGGTTATGTCGGGGAAAAAAATCGAAGGCAATGCATTCATGAACCCTCTACCGTTCTTCGCGTGTAGTCCCACGTATAGCGGTGCATGCAGGATGGTTTCAACTCAAGTGTACGCTAAACAGGGGCGTGTCTTGTCAGTTATTGTTACCGACATATTGGTATCAGCCAATCAGATTGCAAGGATTTTAGTATTTTTCACGTTAAGTCTTCGATTTTTGATGGCAGTTTTACACAAAACTACTAACTGCACAAACTTGAAACTGCCCAGGGAGTGAGACTGGAGTTTAAAATGTAGCAATATGTTATTTGTTTGCATATTCATTTCGTCCCAGACTTGTGTCGGGAAAAAAACAAAACCTCATTTCTCGGCCCTCTGAAACAGAAAAATACTCGTATCTCAAAAAATGCTCACCCGTTTTCAGTGAAAATTAATAAGAAGCATAATATCCTCATTTCCTATCTACTCTGGAATTTTCATGATATTTAAGGCCCGAATGGGGGAGATACGAGAATGTGAATTTTCGAGGATTTCTGCTCCTCGCTCACCGGAGGGCTTCGATAGCCGTTAGGAATTCAAAAGCTTTGACGACTTAACAAAGACGTTAATTGGGGTGTAGAGCCGCGCCTGTACTCACTTTGGTGTTACACTAACACAATTTTCACAAATTTGAAATTAAAATCTTGTTGGTTGCGTTTTTTTCGATACGCACTGTATGATAACTGTATGGAAAGATGCCATATCCAAAAGATCTGGAGTCGTGCACGTGTTATCGCTCTGTTGAAGCCAGGCGAAGATGCATCAGCAGTAAAAAGTTACAGACCAATATCACTTCTGTGCCACACATACAAGCTGTTTGAGCGTCTTTTTCAAATAAAGAGTTCTGCACCCTCCCCCTCCCCCTTTTGTGAACAGGTCTATTGACTTGAGCTTCGGATCGCGAACATTTGGGAATTCGAATTCATCAATAGACAGGCATGGATTTAACCACGCACACCTTTCCTTCGAATATACAAATTGTGTTTACATGATAAGATGGGGTTGCTCGAGCCCTGTAAGCGCCCCTCCTATTTTCTATTTATGGGTTTGTTGAGATTATACAAAACGAAAAAAGAAGACATAACAAAGGGAATGGTCAAGTGAAAAGGTTAGATTAGACAAAGGTAACTAAAAAATACAAAATTATATTATTATTTAAAGGCTACTTTGAATACACTGTACACATTTGAAACGACACAGTATAAGAAAAGATAAGGGTAGTCCAATAATTTGTATTTACCCACATTATGATTAGATGACAACGCCATTTTGCACCAACAAATTACATTTGAAGACATGGGAATCCTTCAAATTACGGGAGAATTGGAGAAGTTAGATTCATAAAGAATGAAAAGCCCGGCTATGTTCTCTACATTTTTACCTGTTTGCAAATGAATGAACATACTGCTAACCTGACTGCCTGTTAATGTACAAGAAAGTAAAACTCGAGCAAGAATCCGCACCCTAGTCGTCATAAATACATTTAAATAACGCTTTCGTGTCTTTAAATTGAATGACAATAAATTAATTTGGATGCTCGAAGCACAATTTTTCGACGCTGGAAAATGAATTTAAAAGACTGAAAACTGATATGAACCAAATGAGGAAATGGACGAGCAAATTCGCTTGAATACGTGCATTCGAAAATGAAGTTGAAAGCTAATTTTGCGACTTTGACTGAGAAAACCTATAGTAGAGCAGCTCTAGGATGTACCTTAAATGAGAAATCTCGTTATCCTTATCGTTATTCGGACAGTAGACCTGTTAACAAATGGGGTAACCTCGCTAGTCATAAGGACCGCTAGTCATAAGGATCAGTGGCTCATAAGGACCGCTAGTCATAACGTGTAATTTCCTATACCTGTAGGGTCGCTAATCATAAAGCGAAAAGGGGGTCACTATTCATAAACTCATAAGGAGCATTATTCATAAGGATTGCTATTCATAATATGAGAAGAGGGTTGCTATTCATAATCGAAGAAAAGGGTCATTACTCATAAGGGCCGCTATTCATAATAAGTCATAAGGGTCGCTATACATAATACAGATACAGGGTCGCTATTAATAATACCAAATCGGGGTCGTTAATCATAAGGGTCGCTACTCATAATCGAAGAAGAGGGTCGCTATTCATAATATGAGAAGAGGGTCGTTATTCATAAAGGTCAATATTCATAAGGGTTGCTATTCATAATCGGAGAAGAGGGTCGCTATTCATAATCAAAGAAGAGGGTCGCTATTCATAATCAGAGAAGAGGGTCGCTATTCATAATCAGAGAAGAGGGTCGCTATTCATAATCGAAGATGAGGGTCGCTATTCATAATCGAAGATGAGGGTCGCTAATCATAATCAAAGAAGAGGGTCGCTATTCATAATAAAAAAGGTGGGTCGCTATTCATAATCAGAGAAGAGGGTCGCTATTCATAATCGGAGAAGAGGGTCGCTATTCATAATCAAAGAAGAGGGTCGCTATTCATAATCAAAGAAGAGGGTCGTTATTCGTAATCAGAGAAGAGGGTCGCTATTCATAATCACAGAAGAGGGTCGCTATTCATAATCGAAGAAGAGGTTAAGGTTAGGATTATTTGTAAAATATTGTAATATGATTTTCATTGTTCAATGAATACTCAAATATGAAAGAATTAATTTAGCAAACCAAACTAATAATATTGGATGGGAGACACCCCACGGCTGTGTCGAAGCAATACGGGGACGGGCGATGAAACAAATACACCCCTTAAAAACAGGCGAGAGCGAAAAAGCGGAGGAAGTGGAGGAAGAGAAAGATAAAAACCGAAAAAGGCGCTACGAAATTTTTCGCGCTTCCCGCGGGGAGGGGGAAGTAACTCCCCATCCATGCATCCACCCCTGTTACATACAGTGCAGTATTGCGACGAGCCATTATCTTTATCTCAGATTTGCTATAAAACGTCAGAGCTTTCGCACTTCGCGCGGGAGGGGGAAAACCATAGAGTTACATACCCGTGACAACTCTATGGGGAAAACTCCCCCTCCCTGCATCCATCCCCTGGGGAGCACGCAAAGAGTGCTCATCACCAAATTGGCACGCTTCGCGGGCTCACAAACGCCCCATATTGAAAATCCTGGCTACGCCTGTGTCACCCCCCCCCCCCCCCCCCCCCATCAGTCCGATCACGTTGCGCTATTTGGTTCAGTTCAGTTCAGTTTATTTCATTCAGTAAAATTCACAATAACAACAGAATACATAGTAACATAAACAAAATGATACAAATATTAATATTACTGAATTGGGCAGCAGCCAGGAAGGAAAATATGTCATCCTTATATGAGGCCGACCCATCTTGTCTCGGTACAAGCTCATAGTACTGACAATTTTCGTCAAAGCAATTCATAAATGGCATATAGTCTGTGTGCGGGTGGCGGGGGGGGGGGTGCTGTAGTAGGTGTTGCCACCAGGTGTTGTTCTATCATGTCCATAATTCTCAGAGATAGGCGAGATAGCTCAGTGGTCGAACAGTGGCCTTGTAACTGAAGGATGCGGGTTAAGAATAAGAGATAGAGGAAAGATCAAAAGAGCAGATGAAAGGAGAACAATGAATAAATGCACGGGGTAGGGTACAACAAAAGATGAAAGAGATGAAAGAAGGAAAAAAATAAAGGAAAACATAAGGAGAAAAAAGACAAAATGCTGGAAAGATAAAACAAAGGATAACATTTATAAGGGAAAGACAGCAAGAGAAGATAAAGAAAGGGAACAAAGAACAATTTATGGAAAGACAGAAAGAGAAGATCCAAGAATTATCAAAATACAGAAAGAGGAGAACAAAGAAAGATCAAAACAAAAAAGAGCATAAGAGAAGACAACAAGAAAAGATAAAGAAAGATCAAAACAAAGAATAACATCGGAAAGGACAGAAAGAGAAGAGAAAGAAGAAAATAAAGAGAGGCGAAGGGAAGGATAGAAGTAAAGATGAAGCGAAAAATAAAGGAAATATAAAGATAAAATGATACTAAAACAAAGAATAACATAAGAACAGTTAGGGAAAACAAATGCAAAAAGATAAAGCAATATCAAGTTTAGGACAGAAGAAAAGATAAAAGGCTGAAAATATGAACGAACATAGGAAGAGATGTCCTGGGGTAGTTGACCTAAGGGGGTAGTTGTCCAGATACGATATTATAAATGATTGTATACCCTGCACTTCTTTTTCAAGGGGAGAGTTCATAAATGACGGTTCTAGTAGTAGAATTTATATTTTAAATGCTATGAAGGCATGCATATCAAATTCCCAGGAGGGGGAGGATGTGTGATATATTCCCCAAATAATGCAGGAGGGGGGGGGGGGGGGGATGGCCTGTAGGATTGGCTTGTATCATCCCCCGCAATAATTCACCTTCAATAAATGACATGATCAAATAATATGATCAGGAGGAGGAGGAGGATGACCATGATGATTATTATTCATAGGATCACGATCGATCGACATGGTCATAATTTTTGTCATGATTTTTGTTATTGATAAGGAAGACCGAAATAAAGATTTCAAAGAATATAATGAAATTAAGCAAGTTAGTAATTACCATGAAAGCACATGCACTCAAATGCTCTGAAAGGTTATTTTAACTCGGGGAAATTTGAAAGTCCCAACCGTGGGAAGGCATACTTCATTCCCATCCATGCCCATAAACAGGGGCACACTGTAAAAACGGTCGATGCCAATTAATTGTACATTACTAAAATCACGTATTATGAAAATATTACTATCCCACCCCAAAATAAAGACGAAAACAAAATTTTAGCGGCAATTTCTATATAAGCCCGTATCCGGACAACTACCCCCTACAACTAATCTCCAGGACAACTACCCCCTACGAGAATCCCACCCCCCCCCCCCCCTCCCAACTTTCCCCTCATCTCCCGCCAAATGGACGATTGTTGGAACTGGAGATAAAGGCTAAGGATTAGGTCTCCACAGGAGTTGAGAAACGGGAGGATCTGGATGATTCAATGATTCATTTATTGTCATGCAACAAGGATAAAAAATGTGTTACAATCTGATTTCCCAATTTCAAGCATAAAAATACATTAAAAAATTGCACGTGATGGATAAGAATGAATACAGAAAAATATATTAATGCACATGTATCAAAAATATATTAACACATTGAGAATAAAGAGGCATGACAATTTATAATACCTCATTATTCCATGATAAATATACGTAAACAGTATACAAAAGGAAATAAGAGTACAAGCAAGAGGTCCATGTCTTGCAGAAAACCATGCAGAAACAAAGAAACAAGAAGCTGGAAAATGAAGGAAAGAGGAAGAGAGAGAGAGAGAGAGAAAGGAGGAAAAAAAAAAAGAAAGAACGAAAAGGGTACGTAAATAGACAACCAGTACTTCCCCTAACTCTAAAATAGGTGTGGCAATGACACTACAATATTCAAAACAAAGTACATGTCTGCGTGTATGTGGGTGTGTGGAGGGGGGGGGGGGGGGGTCCTCTCCTCCCACGTAGATATATGGCTTAGACATCGTTTTTTAATTATGAAGGCACTGGCAAAGCGCCTTTCAAAGTGTGGGGAGCATTGATAAATATAGTTCACTTTTTTAGAAAATAGGGATATATTTGACAAAAACCGGAAATGCATTCTTGGGCCTTGGGCTGCCTTTATCCATATCCCTTTCTTATTTGACTTAAATGACGACCCTCTTCTTTGATTATGAATAGCGACCCTCTTCTTTGATTATGAATAGCGACCCTCTTCTCTGATTATGAATAGCGACCCTCTTCTCTGATTATGAATAGCGACCCTCTTCTTTGATTTTGAATAGCGACCCTCTTCTTCGATTATGAATAGCGACCCTCTTCTCCGATTATGAATAGCGACCCTCTTCTCCGATTATGAATAGCGACCCTCTTCTTTGATTATGAATAGCGACCCTCTTCTCTGATTATGAATAGCGACCCTCTTCTTTGATTATGAATAGCGACCCTCTTCTCTGATTATGAATAGCGACCCTCTTCTTTGATTATGAATAGCGACCCTCTTCTCCGATTATGAATAGCGACGTTTATGAATAGCGACCCTATTTTCGTATTATGAATAGGGACCCTTATGATTAACGACCCTGATTTGGTATTATGAATAGCGACCCTCTTTCCGTATTATGAATAGCGATCCTTATGTCTTATTATGAATGGCGGTCCTTATGAATAATTACCCTTATGAATAGCAACCCTTATGTTTTATTATGAATAGCGGTCCTTATGAATAATTTTTTTTATGAATAGCGGTCCTTATGACTAGCGAGTAAACCCCTTAACAAATATTCAAATTTTATGCATACTTTTATAACAAAGGTTGTTCTTGACAACCTGAAAGCTTGTCAGAGGCTTGTCAGACATATCAACAAATAATATATGCAAACTGGATTCCAAGTATTGCAGTTCATTCATAAATAACAGGTTAATGGAATACCTCGTTACTAGGTCCCCAGGAAAGAAAAAATCATAAATTTGAATAACTTTGTGAACAGGTCTATTGTAACCAGCCCTTAAAGATACACCCTAGAGCTGCCCTACTCTTAGCATACACGGGCATATTTACACGTACACAAAACATAGTTGTGTGTACCTTTAATTGAAAATCTTATTATCGTTATCGTTATCGGACAAGTCGGACCAGTCGTAAAGACGCTAAAATACAAAGGCAACCTAAAGAAGCACTCTGAACATGGCGAACAAAGAAGCGGACAAAATATACAGCTCCTCATTGTACCTTCCACACTTGCTCTGGCAGACAATAGAACATCTCTTCATTGCTATTATGTAAAAAATATGTAGAACAGGTGTCACATGCATATTCACCTGTTCTACTCATTTTACATAATAGCAATGAAGGGATGTTCTTTTGTCTACCAGAACAATTGTGGAGGGTACAATGAGCTGTATATTTTGTCCGCTTTCTTTGTCATCGTGTTCATAGTGAAGGTTCCTCAAATTTAAAGACCTCAGCCTGACCCAAAACAACCATATATTGACGTAAAGCTTAGTAAACAAAGAATATAATTACCCTGGGTATTCATAAATTTTCGTTTCCGTTTATCCATAAAAAATAAAAAAGATAATTTTTTTTGGTCCGCCCCCTCCCTATGGCGTAACAACAGAGGAAGCTGCAGGGGGTCGCTAGACGTGTGACGACATGTCATGTATACAGCTCCGAGTGAGTCTACACGATATGTCGTCATCAAATTTTCACCCCCCCCCCCCCCCCCGCAAAGTAGCGTTCCTCAGAGACGGGGCCCTCGTCAGAAAAACCACCGGGGCTCAACATTCGGGACGCTGTTACTCTTTCCACAGGAAACGGAATCTCATGAAGTTGGTTTCAATTTGTTCAGAAAATATATATCTCCCCGTGGATGAATAAAGGGTATATTTCAAAATTCGGTCAGGCTGAGGTCTTTAAGCGCCCAAATTATTTCTTATAGCGTCTTACAGCTATCAGGGCCCCGTTCATAAAACTTGTTATCAATAAGTTACAATAATGGTTATAAGCTACTGAAATCCTTCAATATGATTGGTTGTTAGCAAATTTGTCATAGAAATTTGGCAGTTGCTATTGATAACGAGTTTTATAAAACAGTGCCCTGAGCAGCAAATAAGCTAAACTACCAAAATTATGATAGTCCACCTTGTCGCCGTTGCTTAAACAATAAACTGATGAGTGACTTATCGCCCACTAAACACATAAACACCATAAATATGAGGTTTACAGAATCAGAATTGGCATTAATAATGCTCCTATAATCCATGAGGAGATACAACAATGCCGACAAATTTCTTCAGGTGGACTAAAGCAATCGGGCATAATTAAATATCTTGAGAGAACCCACTCCCAGGTTTTAAAGGTCCACTGCAACCCAAATGCAAGTTCATTTCTCTTGATGTGCATGGATGCATACAACTCATATTTTGTTATTCCAACATCTAAATATGTTTCATAGATTTTCAAATGTTTTTGAAAAACATTTTCTCAAACATGCCAAGCTCCAACCCTAAAAAAATGTTCCAGATCTCATTCCTGCAATGACATCATCTGTCAATCATTAGTGAGCTAAGGAGAGACAGTGGTATGTAGCTTTGCCAGAGATGACCATCTGTTCTAATAGACCATACAATCCCTACATAGGAGTTGTTATGTCAGACATGCTGTAGCATCAGCAGGAAAAAAATGGTAATGAAGAGGTATTGTTTGAAAGCATCCAATTCTATTGTGAGCATGTGCTGAGCTGGGGGAAGTTACATTCCACTGTCTATTTTAGAATTTTTGTTTAGCTGACTGATGATTGACAGATGATGTCACTGCAGGAATGAAATCTGGAGCTCTTTTTATAGGGTGGAGCTTAGGAGGTTGGAAAAAATATTTCAAAAAAAATTTAAAACTCTATGAAACATTTCTAGATGTTTTGTTAACAGAATATTAGATTGCATCCCTGCACATCAACATTAATAAATTTGAATTTTGTTGCATTTTGGATGCAGGGGCCCTTTAACGTATGTGATTTTCAGGGGATGGAATACCAACATGTATGGTTGTTCTGGATTGTGTATATGGTTGTAATAATGAAGAACTTTCTTACTTTCTCCTTTAACACTGAAGATTGCTACAGTGACAAGAATCAAAACGAGCCTTGTCCAGTTCCGATTCATGGTGATTCCTTTTCTCAGGTAGAACGTCAGGTGTGAATAGACATAGTTTGAAGTATGTTGTATCCTGTGATAATGATTTAAAAAGACATACTTTTAAAAAAGAGAATAAGTGAATTTATACTTTTCTTCATAAAACATTTTGAGTGTCTGTCATTTGGATGATAACGTCCCGAATATATCATCAATAATCGAAAAGCCTAATTGTTTTCTTTTAGCTTGTTTGATAAATCTGATAACAGGTAATGAAGTATAGCTGAGAAATATGGAATCGAGCTAGCCGTACGTCCATAATGTTCAAAACGTGCGGTGTCATGTGTGCAAATGTGAGCTATTACATTGAGTAATTTTCTGTCAAAATTGTAATTCCATCATCAGAAGTCAGACTAAATTCGTATTTGCAATTTCTAGCTCTTCTTACCGAATGTATATACATTTACACTTAACAGAACTGCATTACTATCAGTATGATGAAATGAAGAAATTCTAATTCCCATATTTTTTCTCTTTTTTTTAAATTCATGATGTGTATAGTTTCATGATTTCCTTGTATAGTTTCCAGCCTAGGCTATTACCTAGGTACAATTCAACGTGATAGACTGGAAACCAAAGTGAATACAGAGAAAGGGGGTAAGTTGAAATATATTCACATATCCTTTTCTTTCTGAGTAAAGATGTGCCACACATATTCTAATAATACTACGTAATGACTGGCTAGTATACTGGGTATTTACCGCGCAAAAAAATATGTGCTGTTTGTATACGTTGACAGGGTAATTCCATGAAAATGTCAACTTTTAGTGATAATACAAAGTGTAATTTGAACCTTCTGGGTCAGATGAATATCATTTGAAATATATAGAACAATATTCAAATTTGTTATTTTTTAATATATTTTGACCCAAAATGGCCATTTCTCAACCCATAAATGAAATTACATTTATGGTAAAATATGGATAATTACATATTGAGCCACCTTCATAGATATCTACTGCTATTAAAAGTTAATCAAATCTCGTTAGGACTATGGGGAACTTTATGTTCTATAAACAGAAAATAAAAAATATTAAAAGTCTTAAGATTTACAGAAGGTCAAAGATCAAAAATTATTTTATCTCGTCTGTCACGGTTTTGTAAGATACCTTTGCTATGAAATACGATCAATGTTTTGGATTAAACTTGTAGTATTGCTCTTTGGTGGGGGATGGTAATGTCTACCACTATCTTGGTGAAATACTATATTATGAAGATAATTATCAGACATACAGTGATGTCCAGTGTGTCACATTTTACATTTACAGCAAAAATATGTATGCATAGGGCTTTCCGATGGATAAAAATAAAATCCGTTTACTATTAGCTTTCACTCTATTAAAGATGACCCTTTACCTTTTTTAGAACATGATAATATAGTAGTGGAAATAGTGGAAATTCTGTTGGCTGTAGAAATATTGTTTTGGTGTGTGTGTGTACAATCTCAATGTGGTCAGGCTATCTGTCACGCACTTTTTTTTTGTTGGAAATTTAGCCCAAAGCTAGATGAAATTCAAAATATATACCATCATGTTTCAAGAAGGTACCGACAAGTAATAACATGAACACACATATTTTGTTTCAAGATTTTTCAATGAGGAGCGTTTAGTCAAAAAGTATCAAAGCAGATTTGCTAGGTCAATTCATGTCCCGTCTGTCACGCTTACAGGGAAGCTTGGGTTCTGGGAAAAGTGAAAAATAATTTGTGATTTTTCTCATTCTTATTAAGTTAGTTTGGAAGATCATCATAGTAGATATGTCCCCTGAAAAGGATTCCTCTTCAAATGCCCTCACATTCAAAATATGACAAGATATAGCTGAAATGTTTGGGAAAAACATTTGTAAGTAGTCCCATATACACATTTTTGTGTGCAGTGCATGTGACAGCAGGATCGAGTCAATTTCCTATCATTTTGGTGACTCCAAAACCTTACAGCATACACTAATTCTTATGTGCTATACAATCAACCTTTCCCAATTGCTTTGAGACGGTTTCTTTTACAATTCAGTCTCATGACCAGAACTCAGCTTTATCTTTAATTTGAAGCCCGGCCCATAATTTGTGGGCGGGGCTTGGAAAAAAAACTTTCCCTATTTTGTTAACCAAACATCAAAGATCACACTGTACATCAAAATAAGCATCATATGTCACGTTGGAATTACCCGACAGTGATTTAAAGATAACCCTTTGATATAAATGATAATGATTATCAGTGTGCTGCGTTTCATTGTGATATATTTATTGACACGTACAATATCAGAGAAACATATAAAAATGTTTGAGGATTATCGGATCTCAAAAAAGAGAGTTAATATTATTTGTTTTCAATATGAAGACAGTTATCTATCCGAGACAAAGTGTCGACTAGGTCATAAATTTGTCACGACAATTCCTCATTATTTACAATTTTTTAAAAATTGTAACGGTCCTAGTGTGTATTCTTGGAGCAGTTGAAATATCATACTTAATGACTACTAAGAAGTAAACTAGGAGTATACCAGTGCCAATCCTGCTTTGTATAATATAGGCCTGGTAACAGTATACCGATAATGGTATGCTGCAACTGTATAGGCATACCTGTAAGGCTGTAACCTAATCCTATATCATATTTGAGAAGTTACACCGGTATTGCAGTTACCGGTATGTTGTTCGGTCCCGTAAATCAGGCCAAAACAATATAGTTTACGTCATTAAATTACTATAGATTTGATCTGCCAAATTTATTAAACAACAGAATAAGTAGTAGTCTGATTTTGATAATCCACTCAGAATCGGAGTAGTAGGGTATCTAAGAGGGGTATCCGTGCACCCCCCACAGGACTAAACAAAACCAACATTTTTAACTTCTTCATACTATGCTTAAAAACATTCAAGATGTTAACAAGAAAAAAAAGTGGCCCCGAATAGGGAAAATCAAGGGGGCGTCAAGGTGGTCAAAAAATGCCCTTTTCAAATTTTGTTGAGAGGTCCTTTTGTACTACCGTCACATTTTGACCTGTAACTTTCTGTATGGTCATCAGATTGGTATGAAAATTGGTAGCGTTCTTGCCAGTACTGTTCTACACATTTGGATATGAGAAATAAATCCATATCAAAATGTATGTTGCCATGGCAACAGTTATCAGGAATGCAAATCTAACTAGAATAGAAGAATTTCATATTTTTTTCAAAGAAACTTGCTTAGACATGAAAACAAATTAGAACTATAAGAAAAAAAAAAGATGACGATGTTTGCATCACTATGTCACACAATTTGATACATTTTAGAATTTCTGTTGCCATGGCAACTGCTGGTAATACAATACAATACCAGACCATACCACACCATGCAAACATATTCGTTTTCGAACATATTTTAAGGAACCCGTGCTAAATGTTTTAGCACTAATTTTGTCTAGCTGATGTGTGATAAGTAGGTATAAGTGACAACACATGTGTTATTTTAATTTTTTTTCTCTTTTAAAGAAACACACTCAAACACGTGTTATATGCCCAATATATTTTTTTCCTTTTTCCCCCTCTCTCTCTTTATTTATAATTCTTTGCTTGTCATAAATCAGTGTCCCCTAACTTTTGAAAAGAGATTTATTAACATGTACCATCACTCCATCCTGATAAGGGATAAGGGAAGGTGGTAAAGACCAATGTAGAGACCAATGCATATGAATTGTCAAGATATGCACCAGCACACCCAGGAAGCGAGAGAGAGAGTGGGGGGGGGGGGGAGAGGGGAGGGGGGTAATGTCCACTTTATTCCATCCACCCACCGATCCACCCATCCACCCAACAAAGTCCAAACCTATCTCACCTCCCCTACAGCATGTACCATCACCCCATCCTGACTGGGAGTCAGGATATGGTGATGGTACATGTTAATAAATCTCTTTTCAAAAGTTAGGGGAAACTGATTTATGACAAGCAAAGAATTATAAAAGAGAGAGAGAGGGGGGGGGAGGAAAAAAAAGATACTTAATTGCTCTTTTATATCGTACATTAGATAAATGGTGTGGCTTAACTATAGAATACCCTACCACATAGACTTATGTGCATAAACGATCAACACATAGGGTTAGGATTATGGTTGTGGTTAGGGTTATATTTAAACTTAAAGTTAGGATTATGGTTAGAATTACGATTTACGGTAGCTAAAAAACTTAAGTCTTTGGATTCAGCTTCATTAGAGAAGCGTTGGTCAACTAATGGACATGTGGTCAACTTTTGTGGTGGGGTATTCTATAGTTGTTCCAATGGTGTTTGGGCATATAACACGTGTTTGAGTGTGTTTCTTTAAAAGAGAAAAAAAAATAAAAATAACAGATGTGTTGTCACTTATACCTACATGTATCACACATCAGCTAGACAAAATTAGTGCTAATACATTTAGCACAAACCTTAAAATATGTTAGAAAACGAATATGTTTGCATGGTGTGGTATGGTCTGGTATTGTATTGTATTACCAGCAGTTGCCATGGCAACAGAAATTCTAATATGTATCAAATTGTTCTTATAGTCGATTATCATAGAATTGCAGGTTAAAATTAGGAAGTTCATTATGCTTACTTACTGTGTAAAACTGAGAAATCTGGAAAAAAATACGCGGAAACAAGAGGTTTGTAATACGCATAACATGCTACTATGGCAATAGATAATTGAGTTCCTCTTATTATGTTGTGTATGCTTCAGAGTGATGGGAATGTCATTAAACACCACGAATATTGTATCAAACTCATACTGAAGTGATTGTTTTCATGTCTAAGCAATTTTCTTTGAAAAAAAATATGAAATTCTTCTATTCTACTAAGATTTTCAGTCATGATAACTGTTGCCATGACAACACACATTTTTACATTTTGACATAATATCAAAATGTGTAGAACAGTACTGGCAAGAACGCTACCAATTTTCATACCAATCTGATGACCATACAGAAAGTTACAGGTCAAAATGTGACGGTAGTTCAAAAGGACCTCTCAACAAAATTTGAAAAGGGCATTTTTTAACCATCTTGGCGCCCCTTGATTTTCCCTAAGAGGGGCCACTTTTTTTTCTTTTTAACATCTTGATGTTTTAAGCATACTGTAGAAGTTAAAACAGTCGGTGTCGTTTAGTCATGGGGGTGCACGGATACCCCTCTTAGATATTATTATTATTATTATTATTATTATTATTATTACTTATAACGCGCTTTTCCCATTAGGCTCAAAGCGCTTACAATAAATTAAATCATCTACAAACTATAAACTATCGAAAAGATGTGTTTTTAATGCCTTTCTGAAAATTATTACTGATGAAGACTGTCTAATAGAAAGTGGCAAATCATTCCAGTATTTTGAAGCTGACACAGTAAACGTTCTATCACCAGCTAATGTTCGAGTTACTGAATATGTGAGGCGGAGAGGGTCACTGGCGGACCTTAGTAATCTAGTGGGCTTGTATAAACTCAGACAGTTAATTAAATACTGTGGAGCCTGGTTATTAAGTATTTTGTAGACAAACAAGAGTAATTTGAAAATTTACCGTAATACGTCCTTCTTGGTAATTCTAAACGCAAAAAGGGGGGGGGTGGGTTTACCAGTTATAACAATGGTTGTCATGACAACAGATATTATATCATGCGTCAAAATGGGTGACATATCGGTACACACATCAACATCAAGCTTTATTATAATCAGATTATCACAAAACAAGGTTGCAGGTTAAAATGAAGCTGTCCGTATTCTTAATGCATAAAGAAGGCGAAATCTTGAAAAATACGCGAAAACAATAGGTTTGTAATACGCAGAACATATTACTATGCCAAAATGCAATTGAGTTCCTTTTATCAATGTATGTTGTATATGTTTCAAAGTGATAGGAAATATCATTAAACACGATGAATATTGCATCAAACTCATACTGAAGTGATTGTTTTCATGTCTAAGCAATTTTCTTTGGAAAAAATATGAAATTCTTCTATTCTAGTTAGATTTTCATTCATGATAACTGTTGCCATGGCAACATACATTTTGATATGGATATATTTTTTATATCAAAATGTGTAGAACAGTACTGGCAAGAACGCTACCAATTTTCATACCAATCTGATGACCATACAGAAAGTTACAGGTCAAAATGTGACGGTAGTACAAAAGGACCTCTCAACAAAATTTGAAAAGGGCATTTTTTGACCACCTTGACGCCCCCTTGATGTTCCCTATTCGGGGCCACTTTTTTTTCTTGTTAACATCTTGAATGTTTTTAAGTATATTATGAAGAAGTTAAAAAAGTTGGTTTTGTTTAGTCCTGTGGGGGTGCACGGATACCCCTCTTAGATACCCTACTAGAGTGGATGCTCATTAATTATAATCCTAAGTGTGGTGTGACCACCAATACCTTTAACCCATGACTTGAATTCATAAATGCAGGGATCAAACATATTTGTGCATCAATATAGTTAGTAGGTCTTGATATCGTAATCGGTATGGTGTGTCAGGGCCTACTATTATAAGCCTTAACAATAGAACAATAAATACTCGAAGTGTGCTTATGTTATTTACATACACGCGACGCAAATAATATTTTGTGAAAATAGTTCTCCACCCAAATGTTGACATCATTTCCGGCATCGTTTTGTTAGGTTGTTGTACTTTTTAATCAAAAATGAACTGAACGCGTAGTTTCTTTTTTTATATTGGGCAGTCACAAAAAAAACAAATATATGTTATTTAGTAATTCTACAGACACACTGTCCATGGATATTGTGTTTGACGATACCCCTTTAGAAGTTGTCTCATTTATTAAATTTCTAGGCATAACTGTCAGTCAGACCCAACTCCGTAATACCGAGCACAGGTATATACTCCGAAAACGGCGTATAGAACAAGATGAATATAGAGCCCTCATCGTTCAGTGCGAGGCAGTGTGTACAAAAGGCATGGGGAAAATCGTGCAGTGTCGACCTGCTGTTGATAATATATTTTTCAAAAATAATGCTGCGTGCCAATTATCTTCAAAATCTTTGAATGATTCGTCATATGAAGTGAATTTCAAATGACAAACATTTGAAATAAATATATCCGCAGCATTATTTTTGAAAAATATATTATCAACAGCAGGTCGACACTGCACGATTTTCCCCATGCCTTTTGTACACACTGCCTGGCACTGAACGATGAGGGCTCTATATTCATCTTGTTCTATACGCCGTTTTCGGAGTATATACCTGTGCTCGGTATTACGGAGTTGGGTCTGACTGACTGTTGACAATAAACTTTCGTAGAAATACCATATAGATAATACGTGTAAGATTATTTCACGGAATATTGGCATAATAAACAAACTGAAATTTCATTTTCCGACATCATCCCTATTGATGCTTTATTCATCTTTAATTTTACCTTATCTGAATTATGGGATACTTGCTTGGAGCAATACCCAACAAACTCTATTAGACTACTTTTATAACAAACGAAGTCTCTCGGTATAAGCCATTTCGGAGATGCAATCTGAGCATGAGCAGATAAAGGTCATCTGTACCAAATTCTAAAACCCACTGACACTAATATTCGATATGTGCTCATGAATGTCATGTAATCATTATTCAATTATGCACTAATGGTGCATTCCATGATATCCCGGTGGAAGTATTCTTTTTAAAGGGGGAAACAAAAGCTATTCATGAGGCACCTCTGCCACTCCCAGAGTTATTTTTCTGAAGTGCATATAAAGGGACCCTCCATGTCTAAAATATCTGTGGATATTTGGGGTCATTTGTACCATGCGCTAACCCCGAACTGGCTTATTATCTGCAATTCCGCTATACTCTCACACACAGACCGTTAGTTGTTGACAGCAGACTATTAAAAATAAATGACCTGTATCTATTTCATTTGGGACAATTTATGTATAACTACAGTAGAAAGACCCTTCCACATATATTTGATGCCATGTTCCCCCCAAATCGGTCATTTCACGATTACCCAACTAGACGGTCTAAAGCCCGGCGCACACTGCACGATCTGACTACGATGCAATTTTGGGAAAAGTTGTTAAACATTTGATATCAACCTTCAAACATGTAAAATCTTTGTGATTAAAGGTCCGAATAGTAGTATGAATACTAAAATCGAAATTCCAGGCTACTGCGAGCCCCCGTGTAGGAATAAAAGCGAATTCAATTCCAAATCGTAGTGACGTCATACCAATCTTGCGATCGACTAAGATTTGAAGCCGATTTGGCCTTCGGGTCGCAGTCGGATCGTATAGTGTGCGCCGGGCTTAACGAGTTTCACATACCACTCTTTAGAACTTTATTAGCGAAGAAGACATTAATGTATGCTGGTCCTAGATTTTGCAAGCAGTAGATGACAGGTTCGAATCCCGCTGGTTCCAATTTTTTCTGACTTGTGTTTTTCATTATAGATCGAGCATACGATCTTTAACACTGGGAGTAAAATGCCTAAAAATTTGTTTACAAATTAAAATTCCTCCCATCAAGCTTCTTCATTTACTAACTATAGTCTACGGCGGACCGTTGAATATTAATGAGTCAGAAAGAAGAGGATCTTGGTTATTTGATTCCAGTTCGTCGTGACTTGGCCGTGAACCAGAATAGCCTGGTGGTTAAGTCGCTGCCCGGCAAGCAGTAGATGACAGGCTCGAATCCCGCTGGTTCCAATTTTTTCTGACTTGTGTTTTTCATTATAGATCGAGCATACGATCTTTAACACTGGGAGTAAAATGCCTAAAAATTTGTTTACATAATAAAGTTGTTGTTTATGATTGTGTGTGCGTGTTTAGAAACAGTATTGTTAATATTCGGGCAAGATGTGTCCTGTCGTCTGACACCTGCTCTAGTGGTTCGATTCCCCGCCATGCCACTAACATTATCATGAGTCTTCCTTAGCAATGAGAAATTTGCATTATTATATGATATAAAAGTAAAGAATACATGAGAAGAAGACAAAGAAAGAAAAGATGAGAAGAGGGAGGAGGATAAGAAGACGAAGTAGGAGCAGTACAAGAAGGAGGATGAGAAGAGGAGGAGATGGAGGAGGAGAAAAAGAAGAAAAGGAGAGGAGAAAGAGGAGAAGAAGAAAATAAAGGAGAAGTAGAAGAAGTAGTAACATAAGGAGAAGAAATATGCATTGCGATGGGAGACATATTTTAAGGAACTAAAGTTACGTAATGTGCAAGACTTTCTTTTTCAATGTAAATCTCACTTTGTTTTTCAAGTGCTGGTGGAAAATAAATTCTGCCATTTTGACCCATTAATAAATTATTAATCATCAATCATCAAATACAATATTTCAATTCCAAATCGTAGTGACGTCATACCAATCTTGCGATCGACTAAGATTTGAAGCCGATTTGGCCTTTACTCTAACCAAAAGAATTGCAGTTAACCAAAATTTCGATATTAGTATTCGTATCATTATTCCGAACTTCAAATTAGATAATTTCACTTTTTTCAACTTTCACATTTAATGCAAACTGCAATTTGTTCGAAAATCGGGTCGCAGTCGGATCGTATAGTGTGCGCCGGGCTTAACGAGTTTCACATACCACTCTTTAGAACTTTATTAGCGAAGAAGACATTAATGTATGATGGTCCTAGATTTTGGAACTTTTTTAAGTGAAGAAATTATAAGTAGTCCTTCCCTAAATTCTTTTAAGAAAAAACTAAAATATTTTTCCTCAAATCTTATAATAATATACAATAATAACCTAATAACAAGTGGTATCTTCTTATTTTTCCATTTAGGTCTTCATCATCTGCTCAATTTACTGAATTTCTATTTGGTCTTATGATCTTAACTTGCCATAATTACCAACATAACTACCTCCTTTTTCGGTCATGATTTGTCCTGCTTTCCCTTTCCCTTTTTACCTTTTTCATGTTCCTTTTTCTTTTATCTGTTTTCCTTTTCCTTGTTTGTTTGTTGTTTGTTTGTTGTTCTGTAACACAGTTTTGTGTTTTCCAAGTCTTCGTAGGCACAATTTGAAACAATTTTATTTTCCCTGGGGGATCCACAAATTACAAGCACTGCTTTTTAGTGGATCCCCCACATTTCCTCAGAAATTAAGAATTTCTATTAATCATTCATTCATTATAATAATTTAATTATATGTAAATTGAATTTGTACATATATTTTTCATATTTTCTGTAACAATATCTGTAATGCCATTGTCTTTTTCTTTCTGTTGGAAATGAAATAGATACGAATTTGAATTTAAATTTGTTTCCTCGTTTGGAAAATGTATACATTACCAAGCTATGTTCATTACCTAAGATAATGAAATAGCATATCAGTAAAAATCGATCTATTAACTGCATGCCCCTTATACTATTTTACCACTGAGCGCATCTGTGTAAGTTGCAATGATTATTTGCAATATTTCTTTTATTTCTATGTATTTTGTTATCTTTATGTATTTTTTTCTATCAATATAAATAGATATGGAATGAAATGAGTTCAAAATAGTATTTTGTCTTTACATAATTAGTGCGTTCCAAGCTATTTTGTCCCATACGAGGACCACTGCGGACCACCGGTGACATTTTAGGATATCAATTTGCAAGCCTTTCCTGAGCTTACATCAGACCATGTATCAATCAAATTGATACTTTTTGTGTCAAATTATTATCATAATATTATACTTAGTAACGTATGGGACACCAATTGACCAAGTTGGACTTGCCCACATTCAATGACAGATCGGTAGCCGGTCATGTACAACCTTAATTAAAGCTTACTTATCAATGTTTTGTTATGTTAAAGGACCTATGGAATGCAAGTACATGACTGTTGATCTTTGATGATGTGTATTGTTCTGTACATCACAGAATTTACAACCATTTGATCTGAATATGTGTCATATATTTTTAAATATTTTTTGTAATTATTTTATTTTACCTGCTAAGTCCCGCCCCTAAAAAATCCTTTGGAGTCTGATTCTTCACATGACATCATCAGTCAATCATCAGTCACCTAAAACAAGCCAAACAAAAGACACTGGTATGTAAAGTATATCTCTGTTTTGTACTTGCTCACAATAGCGTGGTGTGTTTTCATGTGATGCTGGAGCATTTCTCACTATGAACATGGGAAACAAAAAAGCGGACAAAATATACAGCTCCTCATTGTACCTTCCACACTGGTTCTGGTAGACAAAAGAACATCCCTTCATTGCTATTATGTAAAAATATGTAGAACAGGTGTCACATGCATATTCACCTGTTCTACTTATTTTACATAATATTAATGAAGGGATGTTCTTTTGTCTACCAGATCAATTGTGGAGGGTACAATGAGGAGCTGTGTATTTTGTCCGCTCTCCTTTGTCATCGTGTTCATAGTGTCTGACAAAGCATCTGATATGTGATTGATAGTTTATGAGTTGGTATTGTATTAAAACATGCGATGATATTGTGAGCAGGTGCTAAACTGAGGGATAGGTACATACCATGACTATTCTTTGGCTTGTTTTAGGTTACTGATGATGTCATGTGAATAATCAGACTCCAAATGATTTTTTTAGGGGCGGGGCTTAGCAGGTAAAATAAAATAATTACAAATAATATTTAAAAATATATGACACACATTCAGATCAAATGGTGGAAAATTTTGTGATGTACAGAACAACACACATCATCAAAGATTAACATGTACCTGCATTCCATAGGTCATTTAAGCGCATAGAGAGTTTTTAGTATTATGCGCTATATAAGAAACTATTATTATTACTACTGTTATTAATAAGACGGGCAATGTCAACTAAATAAATTAAGATAACTATCATGTTGGCGGAAAAAGTTTATTCCTTTGAGCAGTGAGTAAAATGAATGGTACATGCGTTATTAGTTAGACTTCAAATCAGGTAAGGGCCTACATAAAAAATTTCAAAAACAAATATACAAACATCAGAACATTGAACAAGAATTTATATTTGAAGCTGAAGTTTAAAGTTACCCAAATTTCGAACATTCCAAATTAATCTTTACTTCTACGAGGATACTGCGCAGGATACATAAGTTAAGATGTAACTTGCAAAGGACAGCCTTAGATAAATATGCACTTAACTTACTAAGTTACTGAAGAGTATACAGGACAAAAGCTGAAACATAAGACTATTGCCTTTCCAAAACATTACGTTCTAACTTAAAAAACACTATATGTTTCCTTCATCGGAAATTTTCGATAATCATTTCCTTTTCTCTCCAGTTACTGGAATGGTAAAATACTTCCTTTTCCATCTCCTACAGTGAAACACCCAATACACACAGCGCTTGCAGGAATCCTTGGCCTATGGTTCTGCGATAGTGCATTGACTGGAACAATAAACATTTGTATAACGGCAAAATCCTGGGTTTTATCACACATAGTTTAAAAATGACTAGACCTGATTGTAATTTAGCAAACAATTCTGGTTTTTCGCCGACAAAGTGTAGCAGCAAATAGTCACTATGGTCGTTTTATTTGCCAACGAATACTAAGAAGGTGCGACCATCACCTCGTATTCCAACAACGAGATTCCCGAGTATCCTCATATTCTGGCAGCAATTCCCTGCCGGAAATAACACAGTGTCCCACATTGTGTTCACATAGTCGACTCTGTGAAGGTGTGATTCACAATGTTAGAACGCTCGAATTTAACAGTGTGAAGATGATTTCAAACTGTGGACACCTCCACAGTGTGGTTTACCACAGAGTGTTCACCAAGTCATGTTCGATTTCACAGTGTGAATTTACTCGCTCACAATGTGAAGATGTGATTCACAATGTTAAAACGAATTTAACAGTGTGAAGATGATT
The DNA here is from genome assembly GCA_025617745.1 of Heliocidaris erythrogramma. NCBI lineage: Eukaryota > Metazoa > Echinodermata > Echinoidea > Camarodonta > Echinometridae > Heliocidaris > Heliocidaris erythrogramma. The sequence goes on from CM046859.1 coordinate 15,528,507, forward strand.
TCACACTGTGTTTCACACCGTGAACACACTGTGGGACTGTATTCTTTCCGGCAGGGAAGGTGCGCGAATATAGTATTTTGATTTTAGTTACAAGATTGTTTAACCATAATAAAGTTGTTGTTTATGATTGTGTGTGCGTGTTTAGAAACAGTATTGTTGATATTCGGGCAAGATGTGTCCTGTCGTCTGACACCTGCTCTAGTGGTTCGATTCCCCGCCATGCCACTAACATTATCATGAGTCTTCCTTAGCAATGAGAAATTTGCATTATTATATGATATAAAAGTAAAGAATACATGAGAAGAAGACAAAGAAAGAAAAGATGAGAAGAGGGAGGAGGATAAGAAGACGAAGTAGGAGCAGTACAAGAAGGAGGATGAGAAGAGGAAAGATAAAGAGAAAAGAAGGAGGAGGAGGAGAAAAAGAAGAAAAAAAGGAGAGGAGAAAGAGGAGAAGGAGAGGAGAAAGAGGAGAAGAAGAAAATAAAGGAGAAGTAGAAGAAGTAGTAACATAAGGAGAAGAAATATGCAGGGCGATGGGAGACATATTTTAAGGAACTAAAGTTACGTAATGTGCAAGACTTTCTTTTTCAATGTAAATCTCACTTTGTTTTTCTAGTGCTGCTGGAAAATAAATTCTGCCATTTTGACCCATTAATAAATCATTAATCATCAATCATTTATCAAATATAATAATGTGGGCTTCTTTATTCATGATCACTTTTTTTGTCCACATCCACGTTGGCTGCCCCCCCCCCCCCCCCCCCCATTCCCTCAGTGAAGAATAGATACTGTGGGAAAGGGATGAGCGAGGTAACATGGTGTATAACATGTTCGTGTCAATGAGACAATGTGAGTCCAATGAACCCTACTACAAGGTAAGAATATTGTTTGCTTGCACTCAATAGCCGTTATAATGAATAGGTATAAGGTGAGAAGTCGAAGATGGGGAAACCCCCAATATGTATGTATAAACTATTTTATTTGCATGATTCACGTTTATCCTACATAAGGGAGAGAGGTTTATGGTATGGGGCTATGAATGCAGAGTGTTCAATGATAAAAGAAATTCCGGGCATGTTTACTTGTATCATGACAATATGAAATAAACAGTTGCAAAGGCAGGAGGAAATCAGTCTCCTAGAAAAAAAATAGGGGAAAGGGTTTCACAATGTAACAATAATGTTTATACCAACAAAACGAAAAGTTGTAATGACATGACATCACAGTTGGATCGAGTTTACAAATCAGTTTCAATTAGTGTCCCTGTATTAAAGAGTTGCGACAACTGGGGATTTGAACGCCATTTTGTTTCCACTATTACGTAACAATTCCGATGAGCACCTGGGTGTTCTCAATAGAAAGAATTCGAACGCCATTTTGTTTCCAGAAAAGTGAGACGTCCATGTCGCAACTCTCTAATACAGGGACACTAGTTTCAATAGGTGTGGCACGCCACCAACAGTCCTCCCCTAAATCAGCCAGTGTTTATCCAGCTGTTTCGTTGTACAGTAAATTGTAAATACTGTATCATGTGTATAATGCTAAATGTTTTAAGAATAATATGGAGACTGGTGATTCAAGCAAAAGAAGTTTTGTTTTATATATTTGTATGAAAATGTTAAACATTATATATGAATACAAAAGCATTAGTGTTATTATTCTTAATATTATTGTCATTATTATTATTATTATCATCGTTATCATTATTATCAACATCATAATCATTTATAATTGATAACAATTGATGATTTATTTATTCTTTGCACAATCGTGGAATTTGCTTTCTAGTCCATTTGACATTCCTATGTAATCAATTGCGAACCTAGAATTGTTGCGTACACTGAAGTTTTTTTGTTGATTTGTGACCTTATGTGGTCCTAGAATAATTTCAGCTTTGTTGCTCAAAAGGCAACCTTGAGCAATTTTCGTAATTTGCATAAATCCAAAATGGCACCTGGTATAGCTATATTGAAACCTACGTTTGAACTAAATGTCACATACTAGTGTATGATGCATGTATATAGTATATGGTATTAATCTATAGACCCTACCTCCCAACACCACACCCCGTGATGAATACATGGACCTTCCTGCATAGAAACTGCATAGTCCTAATATACATGATAGGTCTTCAAGGTATATCTGAAACTGAAAGTTTGCACCATAATTGCAACAATCTAGATCAGACTATCTCACACATAGTAAACATACTTACAAATTTCCCTCAATAGTGGCAGAAGAAATCAACAATCATGATATTTTATATGGCTTTTCAACATGCACCTATATAGAAATCAATTGTTGAGACATCGAAGATATATACTGTGTTAAGGAATTTTTCGTTCTCGGATACATTCCAGTATCATCCATTGGGAAGATTTCGTTTTCCTGTCGAGCACCTCTCATCAGCAATATTTTTGGTAGTATCTGAACAATTAAAAGGAAATGCATTATCTTAATATAGAGCCAAATGTTTATTTCTACAACTTAAAGGGCTGTGTTATTACTCATTTAGCCGCTGACAGATTTTGCCTACTTGGACATCCATATAAAAATTATGAGCATGATGAGTGAGACGTAAATGTATGGAAAATAACCTATATATGCTGACGCTATATGTTAACTTGATGTACAAGAAAACTTATGTAACAGCTTCAGAATCTCAGTAACGATCGCTTTTGTTTCCAACAAAGATCATTACCAGTATGCAAGCCAAATGATATTCCAATTGCCAAAGTGCATTACGACATAATCAACAGCTCAGCAAGGATATCACAGACGTCAGTGCTATGCATATGCATATGTGCTATGGACATCCTGAACTGCAGCATCTCGAGTCATACGACCTAATCTATATTCAACATTCAATCATTTGCAGTGACCAAACGAGTAAAGAAACTAAACTGAGACGATTTGAAGCAACACAATTCTGAATACATATACTATTCTCCGAGTCCTGACAATGAACTAGATATGACAGATATTTGAATTGACCTTTGTGACCCAGGGTAAGATTGAACTTTGACCTGACCTTCAGTTAGTGAACTCGACTTAAACTGAAAATATAACATCATCAAGGCATTCGTCACCACATACCCGCCAAAGACAAATCATATCTAAACAAAGTATATCAAGTTCAACTTTGAACTTGAATTGACCCCTTCTGACAATGAATGAATGATCTCATAGATTAGTTCTACACACCAAAAAAATCAACCAAAAAACTACAGTGCACGCACCTTTTCTAGGTCTATGAAATGTTAAGCCGACTATTCCACTAGCATTACAAGGTACAAGTAAATACATGAAAATACAATACAACAGAAAAATATATACAAAGAAAGACATCTCTCTCTCTCTCTCTCTCTCTTTCTCTTTGTCGCTCTCTCCCTCTCGTTTTAGTATCTTTTGCATTTTTCTCAATAAATAGAGGACGATAAAATAAGTTTGTATGTGTAAATATTTTGATTTTTATTTTTTGATTTAATAAAACAAACGCTTAAAAAAAAGTTTTTATGTATATGTATTAATTTTGCCCTTGGCGAAATGAAAAGTGCAGAAATTTCCATTAACCTCACACCCTGACAATGCGTGGTTTATATTAGCTCCATTTGTTTGGACTAATTTCACAATAATCATGACAAGATTATACCCTAAGAGTAAAAGCCTCCGCAAATATAATAATAATAATAATTAACAATTCTTATCTAGTGCATAACACTTTGCGGAGCATGTCTCTATGCGTTTGGAGAGTAAGAAATGATTGATAGAGAGTCACTGTACAGGGTTCAGGGATTAACAAGAAGTTTTAAAAAGATAGGTCTTCAGGGCAGATTTAAAGTGTTCTAATGAATTAATGGACCTAAGGGAAGCTGGAAGAGCATTCCATAGAAATGGGGCAGCATAGGCAAAACTACGCTAACCGTTAGTTTTTATTTGGGCTGTTGGCACAACAAAAAAGTGTTGCTTACTAGAACGTCAATTTCTTTCAGATTTGTATAAGTTAAGTAATTCAGTTAGATATGATGGGGCTAGGTTATGAAAGCACTGATAAGCAAGTAACATTAGGTACGTTCACACGTAGAGCGATAGCATCGATGCTATCGAGGTGTCGATGCTATTTTGGTGAAGACCAGATAGTGTCGAGACCAAACGCTGTCTGAACGCAGATAGTCACGAGATAGAAGCGAGTTTCCAAACTATTCTTGCAGCGAGTTTAGCAGGAGTAAATCTCAGGATCCAGCGACAAAGCATCGACGCTTTGCGGTAGACCACCTACCGCGCTTGTGACTATTTGTCGTGTGAGCGCAATCGCTGCTATCTTCACTCGCTGCTATATAAATCTGTTTCATGTGGTGCTATAATATAATGCAATGTATGTATTCATGTGATGTACCCTCTTCCCTACTTTTTTTTCTACTATCATTCTGTCTGTTTCATCTGGTACTGTAATGTAATGTATGTATTATTCATGTGATGTATATAGGGGTATAGTAGGGTAATGTGTATACTGTGTGGTAATGAAGGGGGTTTTTTTTGGGGGGGGGGGAGGGTTCCTTCTTTTTATCTTTTCCTTTTTTATATATGTGACCAGGCACCACAAAACCACCCAAAAGTCGCACTGTGTGATTTTCTAGAGATCAATCAATGTGTTTTGGTTGGCATGCACGGTCAAATTTTAGTTTTGGGTATTTCCTGAAAGAGTATACTTTTTTCTAAGTAATCTAACATGTGGAGGCACCAAACAATCTAGAAGTGGTATTTTTGCCAGCTTTTTATCAGACTTATGTGTGTCTTCTCTGGATTTTGTTGTATTACTTTTCTTTTTCACGACCCTGAATACTTGTCTCATTTTAATCTCCCATAAATCTCCCGGAGTAAGTTCTTGCATTGATACTTGTGCACTATGATAAACAGGATGTGTCTATGTAGTACGCCAAGTTTTAGGACAATCTGATAATCCCTTCATAGAAATTTTCATTGAGTTCTAATCCTCCATTTGTTACCGTAGCACAACACTTTGCAAGTCAGAGTGCTTCAATAGACTGCAAACTTTAAACCCTTATTAAGAAGTATTATATGAGGGACTGTGCATTCTTCTCTTTGTACATTGAGTGAGGAACATCCAATGAGTTATATATCATTTTAAAGCTGAGAATCTGCTCTTTCAGAATCAGACCTTAACTAAAGTATGATGTGGTCTTTAGATATTGATTTACATGTGCTTACCAGAGAATATAGTGTGCATGCATGTGTTTTATTTTGGCATAAGATTGGAGTTCAGTCAATTTTGACATGTACAAGGTTTATTTAAAATTAAGTATTATAACACATGTATTTGCTACTTGATTGTATTATCGATATTACAAATGAATTGTTATTGTGTTATGTTGATTTATGAAGACATATAACTTCCGCGTGTTTGACCATGCATACCAATTATACTCGGGTCACTCTGTGTGGCGCAGTAATTATTGTTTTGGCAGCGGGTGAGCGATGAATAGTCACGAGTGGGTGATAGAAGCAAGTCGATCACGGCCTGTCTGAACGTACTGGAAATATTTTTGAAACTTACATAGCATCGATGCTAACATAGCATCGATGCTACGTACTACGTGTGAACATAACTATAATCTTGAATGTTATACGGGTATGGAATGGCAGCCAGTGTAAATTCTGTCGGATAGAAGCTATTGTTTGGTGTTTTTTGGAGCAGGACACTAACCGAGCAGCCGAGTTTTGGATTGTTTGTAATCTTTGTATTTGCCGAACTGGTAACCCTTGCAGCAAACTATTGCAATAATCTATGTGACACATTACAAAAGCATGAACTAAACGTTCTGTTGTGTTTTTGTCTATGAAAGAGCGGATTCTTCCAGTTCTATGAAGAGCAAATGATGCAGATCGGCATTTCTTTCTAACAAAATTGTCTAGTTTAAACTTATTATCAAAAATTACACCTAAATTTCTACAAGTTTCAGTTGCTTGAACGATTGTGCCATCCAGGTCTATTGAAGATAATGGGAATCGTAGATCTATATCGAGAAGTAATGTGAAGAAATTTCGTCTTGCTACTATTTAGTTTAAGACCATATTCCCATGACCACTCTTTGATAGTTTTCATGCACTCTGATATTTTCAAAAATACATCATCTATATCAGATTGTTTAAATGATAGTTTAACTGAGTATCATCGGCATAAAACATCTCGTGTACACCGTGTATATCAATAAGGGATTCTAATGGAGACGTGTACATAGTAAACCTTGGGATAGTTGATGTGGTGTGGATGTATCCTTACCAAAAGCTACAGTATGAGTTCGCCCTGTTAAGTATGATTTAATCCAGTCATGTGCTTTACCACATATACCAAATCTTCGTGACGCCCGTTTTAACATGGTATCATGCCTGATAGTATCAAATGCAGATGAAAAATGTAAGAGGACTATAACAACTTCTTCGCCTTTGTCTAGAGAAGTTAAAATATCATTAGTTACACGTAATAAAGCAGTTTCAACACTATGAAATAACTTATATCCTGACTGTGATCGGGCATGAAGATTGGAAGTACTTAGATATTTCTGTAATTGCAATGCCGCCAACTTCTCTATATATTACTGTAATACATTCCCAATTGTATTTCTGAACTGTATGACATCTTCCTTTTTTTCAACAAAACTTTAAGCTGTCAATAGTGACCTGTGAATCTTGAAAACACTTTGTCATCCTATATATATTTACGGATAACTGAACAGTTTCAATATTGCTTGCAGCTAAACATATTGCATAATGCCTTTTGTACGTCACCTTGCCATTACGTTCTAATCTCGTCGAATCAGATCGGGTAGGTACAGTAGTAGTAGTAGTAGACTTTATTGGATAACTTATTTAGCTACTCATATTGTTTCATCACTCGGGACATAGTCACAGAGGTAAATCCCAATTTCGGAAACAAGCTTGTGCTGATATCTAATTATCAGAACTTGATAAAGCACAATTATATACTTAAATCAAAGCTAAGAGCTAGTATTGGAATTTGCTTTATATATATGCGTTACATGTTTATTGGCTCTCTTTAAAGACGGATGGAAATTAAGTATTTCTTGTAATATAAATTGGAAATGACACAATGTGAAAATTGATAAAGCGAAGATATATAAGTCTAGAAAAGGAGACATATCATATTTTTAAAGCTTTTGATAATAATATATGTGGATTAAAAATTAATCCTTAAAACCATTTAATTTCACTCTCTTGAAGGATATGGAACTAGGTTACTCTTTAAACTGTTATGAAAAACTCTGCATAATCTTGTCGCACGTTCACGTCCGTGGAATTTAAATTGGACATGAGTAGTAAAGGCATTTATAGCCTCTTTTCCCCTATATATTGGAATGGCATGGGTCAGTTTAATGTTAACACTTACTGCTGCAACCATTGTAGGATTCGCTGATACTTTTGCTACCATCATGATCACCCGATAATTTAGATATATACATTTTCAAAACTTAACCCCCCAAAATACCGTTTCTCCTGAATTTCTAAAATTTAGATCGATGGAGCTATTGGAAGGTGGTCTTCAGCTCTTTGTGATGATGGAGGTGCAGACATTTTGTTGCACGAGAAATAAGATTCATGTAGACTTAATCAACTTTTACATAAAAACCATACGAATCAAAATAAATTGATAAAGGCAGTAGGATAAACCGGAAAAAACGAGGAGTGTTTTTATTTTCTTTACAAATAAGTATAACAGAAGCGTTTTCTTTTATGATTGTTTTATGAACAGATGAAAGGCCCTTTGAAACATACAGGCAAACAAAAGACTGAAATTGTGTTTCGTTTTCTTGAACCTTTCCATATATGCGTGTTTAGCATTTCGTGATAGGTCTATGCACCAACGATTTACATTTTCACTGCAAATGTGAAATCTATACATTTAACAGCAACAATAAGCAGCAATATACTGACGCAAATCAGGATTGAGGCTCATTTATTTTGCCATTATGATAGAGTTTCATTTCTATGAAGACTTTGTCTGGCCTTTATAATTCTGTTGAAAAGTTTGAATGTCTCAGGAATATAACGAGCAATGGTATAGACAAAAGTAGCTGGATGAGATTCATAGAAAATAAACACGATTTATGGACCGTGTGAAGTTTATTGAGGTATTCAGTCATGCATACATATATACAAAATAAAAAGCTTTCACTGCGGTATCAAACCGCTTCCCACAACTGCGATGACTCTAACGTGGTTTGCAAAAAAAAAAAAAGATTCAAAATGTTATTTTTCCAGTCACATGATCAGGAAATAGAGGAAGAGTAATGTGATCACAATGTTAATCTCTGAATGGTATTTGGGTAGGTTTCGAACATTACTTAAGGTTTTCTTGGGGGTTATAAAGCTTCCACATTCCTTTGATGCCTCACTAAAGTACAATTCTTGAATATTGAGACAATAATATTGTCTGCGCTGGCGTATCTGGTACTTCGAGTTTGATGGGATGGAGGTGGACCAAAAGGGTATTACTTCTTTACGCAAACACAATAGAGTGCCTCTTGCCCCCTCTCCACCAAAACACATTGCATCCTGATGTTCCTTCGTAGTTCTATGTATGCCTACAATTATTTTATTGTTGACAAAATAAGCGTACGTATTTACGTAAAATGGTGTACCATGCAATGAGTGATGTTGGCCCATCGTACCTAGCAAATTGAAATTTATTTTAAAAAATATGTAAACAATAAAGTTGTTCTACTTTCCTGATTCTGCCTTGCAATATTTCAATTTTTGTCTTGAATGTTGACACATAGTACTGTGTTTGCTGGTTTGACATTATTTCCATAATATTCGTGTTGTCAAAAATAAGGAAGAAAATATTTCCAATGTTATGTATACATTTGTCCTGTGTACTCATCAATCAATCAGGTAAGGGCCTACATAAAAAAAATGCAAGGACAGATATACAAACGTCAGAACATTGAACAAGAATTTATATTTGAAGCTAAAGTTTGAAGCTAAAGTTACCAAGATTTCGAACAGTTCCAAATTAATCCTTCTACGAGGAAACTGGGCAGGATACATAAGTTAAGATATAACTTGCAAAGAACAGCTTTAGATAAATTTAATATGCACTTAACTTACTGAAGAGTATACAGAAAAAAAGGGCTTAACATAAGATTATTGCCTTTCCAAAACATAACGTTCTAACTTTAAAAAACACTATTTCCTTGATCGGAAATTTTCGATAATCATTTCCTTTTCTCTCCAGTTACTGGAATGGTAAAATACTTCCTCTTCCATCTTTTACAGTGAAACACCCAATACACACAGCGCTTACAGGAATCCTTGGCTTTTCTATGGTTCTGCGACAGTGCATTGACCGGAACAATAAACATATGTATAACAGCAAAATCCTGGGTTTTGTTACACATAAATGAGTAGACCTGCTTGTAATTTAGCAAACAATTCTGGTTTTTCGCCGACAAAGTATAGCAGTAAATAGTCACTATGGTCGTTTTATTTGCCAACGAATGCTAGGGAGGTGCGACCATCACCTCTTATTCGAACAACGAGACTCGCGAATATCCTCATATTCGGGTAGCAATTCCCTGCCGGAAAGAACACAGTGTCCCACAGTGTGTTCACATAGTCGACTCTGTAAAGATGTGATTCACAATGTTTGAACGCTCGAATTTAAATGTGTGAAGATGATTTCAGTGTGACCACAGAGTGTTCACATAGTGATGTTCGATTTCACAGTGTGAATTTACTCGTTCACACTGTGAAGATGTGATTCGCAATGTTAAAACGAATTTAACAATGTGAAGGTGATTTCACACTGTGAACACACCGTGGGACTGAATATTGTATTTTGATGAAAGTTACAAGATTGTTTAACCATAATAAAGTTTTTTTGTGTGCTTGTGTGTGCGTGTTTAGAAACAGTATTGTTGATATTCGGGTAAGATGTGTCCTGTCGTCTTACACCTGCACTAGTTGTTCGATTCCCCGCCATGCCACTAACATTATCATGAATCTTCCTTAGCAATGAGAAATATGCCTTATTATATGATATAAAAGTATAAAAAGTAGAAGAAGACAAAGAAAAAGAGGATGAGAAAAGGGGGAGGATAAGAAGACGAAGTAGGAGCAGTACAGGAAGGAGGAGGAGAAAAAGAAGAAGAAAAAAGATAGCAGAAAGAGGAGAAGAAGAAAATAAAGGAGAAGTAGAAGAAGTAGTAACAGAAAGAGAAGAAATATGCAAGGCGATGGGAGACATATTTTAAGGGACTTAATGTGCAAGACTTTCTTTTTCAATGTAAATCTCACTTTGTTTTCCAAGTGCTGGCGGAAAGTAAATTCTGCCATTTTTACCCATTAAATGAATCATTAATCATCAATCAATTATCAAATACAATAATGTGAGCTTCTTTACTCATGATCACTTTTTGGTACATTCACGTTGGGTACCGCCCCCACCACTTGCCCCCCCCCCCCCCCCCCTTTCCCTCAGTGAAGAATAGGTGCTCTGGGAAAGGGATGAGCAAGGGAACATGGTGTATAACATGTTCGTGTCAATGAGACAATGTGAGTCCATGAACCCTACTATAAGGTAACAATATTAGTTGTTAGCTGTTCACACGTAGTACATAGCATCGATGCTATGTAAGTTTCAAAAATATTTCCAATACGTTCAGACAGGCCATGATCGACTTGCTTCTATCACCCACTCGTCACTATTCATCGCTCACTCGCTGCCAAAACAATAATTACTGCGCCACACAGAGTGACCCGAGTATAATGTCAAACGCGCGGAAGTTTGTGCACGTGGGTCATATCATGCGAAGCTTTTGTTGTGAATAATATTTTATTTGTCTTCATAAATCAACATAATAACACAATAACAGTTCATTTGTAATATCGATAATACAATCAAGTAGCAAATACATGTGTTATAATACTTAATTTTAAATAAACCTTGTACATGTCAAAATTGACTGAACTCCAATCTTATGCCAAAATAAAACACATGCATGCACACTATATTCTCTGGTAAGCACATGTTAATCAATATCTAAAGACCACATCATATTTTAGTTAAGGTCTGATTCTGAAAGAGCAGATTCTCAGCTTTAAAATGATATATAACTCATTGGATGTTCATAACTCAATGTACAAAGAGAAGAATGCACAGTCCCTCATAATGTTACTTCTTAAGGTTACAGCCCTATCGCTAGAAGGTCCGATAGTTAGCGGGTCCGATAGACCGACACCCAATAGATAGAAGGTTCGATAGACCGAATGTACGAGAGGGTCCAATAGACAGAAGGTTCTACAGACCGAATCGGCGGAGGGTCCGATAATTCGAAGGTTCTATAGATCGAATGTCCAACGGTGTCCGATCGTAAGAAGGTCCGATAAACAGAAGGTTCGATAGACCGAATCGGCAAAAGGGTCCGATAGTCCGAAGGTTCAGTAGGGGTCCGATAGTTAGAAGGTCCGATAGACCGACAATAACGTAAAAAAGGTAAAATAAGTGGATACAATAAGTTTTTAATAGTTTTATCTCAAAAAAGGAAAAGGGTATTTGCCTTATCTTCTTCTATGTGTATTGTAATAAACCGATGCACTAGGTATGTAGGCCCACCCTCCCCCCCCCCCCCCCAAAAAAAAAAAATTAGGCTAGCCTTGTTTCAGCCTAAATATCTTTTTTTTTACGCCGGGAAAGTGCCCAAATTAGGTACTTTATTTGAGAGATATTTATATTTTGTCTCTATTCTGTGAATTTAAACGATTTCTACCGCGGGGTGTTCAAAATATGATTTATAGACAACCTTCGTTATAACACGTGAGTGAATAACTTATGTGAGCCCTGTATGCCAACCAAAACACATTGATTGAGCTCTAACTGAAAATCACACAGTGCGACTTTTGGGTGGTTTTGTGGTGCCTGGTCACATAATATAAAAAAGAAAAAGATTTAAAAAAGGAACTCCCCCCCCCCAAAAAAAAAAAACCAACCCCCTTCCTTACCACACAGTATACATATTAGCCTACTTACCCCTATATACATCACATGAATACATACATTACATTACAGTACCAGATGAAACAAACAGAATGATAATAGAAAAAAAGTAGGGAAGAGGGTACATCACATGAATACATACATTGCATTATATTATAGCACCACATGAAACAGACAGAATTATAATAGCAGCGAGTGAAGATAGCAGCGATTGCGATCACATTACAAATAGTCACAAGCGCGGTGGGTGGTCTACCGCAAAGCGTCGATGCTTTGTCGCTGGATCCTGAGATTTACTCCTGCAAAACTCGCTGCAAGAATATTTGGGAAACTCGCTTCTATCTCGTGACTATCTGCGTTCAGACAGCGTTTGGTCTTAAAACTATCTTGTCTTCACCAAAATAGTATCGAAACCTAGATAGCATCGATGCTATTGCTCTACGTGTTAACGTACCTATTGTTTGCTTGCACTCAATAGCCGGTACAATGAATAGGTAAGGTGAGGAGTCGAAGAAGGGGAAACCCCCAATATGTATGTCTACACTATTTTATTTGAATGATTCAGGCTTATCCTACATGAGGAAAAGAGGTTTATTGTTTGGGGCTATGAATGCAGTGTGTAGAGTGTTCAATGATAAAAGAAATTCCGGGCATGTTTACGTGTATCAAGACAATATGAAATAAACAGTTGCAAAGGCAGGAGGAAATCAGTCTCCTAGAAAAAAGATAGGGGAAAGGGTTCACAATGTAACAATAATGTGTATACGAACAAAACGAAAAGTTGTAATGACATGACATCACAGTTGGATCGAGTTTACAAATCAGCTTTGCTTTAGCATGAAGCTACAATTGGCTGTAGTAAGCCTTGCCGCACCACTGAGATTTTAATACCAACCTCGTTATATGGTATAACCAGACGGAACTTTTGTGCTGATTTGATAAACATGCTGTGCCAGGAGCCCTTTAGGGGGAAAAACCTAAAAATTTGACCCATAACCTCATGTTGTCTTCAACGACCAGAAACAATTCGATAATTTAAAAGGATTCGTGATCAGGGTGATTTTGGATCTTTCCTTCGAACTGGTTTGATTTGCTTTTCATAGCATTAACTTGTTTGGCAGGGGTTAACTAACCCCTGGAAATGTTTTTTCGATCGCTTTGACAATAAATAACGTAAAGTGAACAGGAAATTTCACTCATGCATTAACACGCTGATCAACCAAACGTGCATGTGGCTTTCAGTAAAATGTTTAATCAAGGTGAGGAATTTTGTCAGAATATCACAATAGATGGGTGTTGGGGCAGATCTTTTGTATCAGCTAAGTTATTTTGCGGAGCATTGATTCATGATTCTGTATATGGGCAGTATGCAAATCATCAGCCCAGTTTTCACAGTTTTCACTGTATCAGCCATTATCCGCTTCCTTAAAAAGTGGCCATTCCATGATCAACCAAACGGGCAATGTGGCTTCCAGTAAATGTTTAAAGAGGAAAATCGGACAACTAATAAGAAAGTTATGATTTGTCTCAATACAGTTGTATATAGATATGTTTATTATTTTATTGAAGTATACCGAAGGTGTCATTTTTTTTTGTCGAAGAACATACACTCAAACCTCTTAGTGGCCACCTGTCTATAGTGGCCATGTATTTTTGGCTCCCAATCGGAAGAAACGTCTGCCGAGGCCACCTTTCTACAGAAGCTACTTTTTTCTGATTCATTTTGGTGTATATACATGTTTAAAAACCCTGGCTGACCTCACTCATTTGAAGTCGTATGTCCATAATCATTTTTTACTTGGAGGATGGTAATCCTGCTTTATAAAAAGATTAGACAAACATGTTCTTTAAGACCCCTAGTGGACAATTGGACTACAAAGGCATAGGCTTATCATCAGGGGCGGATCCAGGATTTTGGGTGTCTTTATACACCAAAATTATCTGACAAAAAAAAATCTTAACTTTCAAAGGGGAACACAATCTATGAGTTATAATGATACTTAAGATATGCAACTTTTGTTTCAAAAGGGGTGGCACGCCGCCAACCCTCCCCTAAATCAGCCAGTGTTTATCCATGTGTATAATGCTAAATGTTTTAAGAACAATATGGAGACTGGTGATTCAAGCAAAAGAAGTTTGTGTTTTTGATATTATTATCATTATTATCATCATAATCATTTATAATTGATAATAATTGATTTATTTATTCTTTGCAAAATCGTGGAAATTTGCTATCTAGTCCATTTGACACTCCTATGTAGTCAATAGCGAGCCTAGAAAAGTTGCATACACTGAAGTTCTTCTGTTGATTTGTGATCTTATGTGGTCCTAGAACAATTTCAGCTTTGTAGCTCAAAGGGCAACCTTGAGCAATTTTTGGAATTTGCATTAATCCAAAATGGCGCCTGGTATAGCCATACTGAAACCCAACTTTTGCACTACATGTCACATACTAGTGTATGTTGCATGTATATACTATGTCGTATTAAACTATAGGCCCTACCTTCCCAACACCACACCTCGTGATGAACACATGGACCTTCCTGCATAGAAACTGCATAGTCCTAATCTACATGATAGGTCTGCAAAGTACACTAAAGGAAAAAAGAAACTTATAAAAGTTCAAGAGATCACCAAATTAAATTCTCTGCATGGAAATGTACCAAATTTGGATATAATGTTGATTCAATGCATGGCTTTAAATGACAGTCAATAACAAAAAGTTTTCTTCAATGCCACAAAAGAAATGTGCACTGAAGCAAAGGACTCTCTAATCCCCAAGTCACAAAGACAAACTGCAGCCTTGTACACCATATGCATGTCAATGAATGAAACAAAAGAATTTCAAAAGGGATTTGCACCCCTCGAGCAAGAGGATATTGATGTTCTGCCATGGTGCGCCCGTTCACCAGACCTTTCCCCAATTGAACATCTCTGGGAAGAGCTTGGTCGACGTGTGTCAAGGCGTGACAATCAACCCATCAATAGGGAGACGCTCATTGCAGCACTGCAAGAGGAATGGAACAATGTTCCCCAGGCTACCATCGCGAATCTGATCGGAAGCATGCGAAGACGGTGTACAGCTTGCCAGCAAGCTAGAGGTGGACATACTGGCTATTAATCTGTTTGGATATGAACTTGCAAATCCCTTTTGAAATTCTTTTGTTTCATTCATTGACATGCATATGGTGTACAAGGCTGCAGTTTGTCTTTGTGACTTGGGGATTAGAGAGTCCTTTGCTTCAGTGCACATTTCTTTTGTGGCATTGAAGAAAACTTTTTGTTATTGACTGTCATTTAAAGCCATGCATTGAATCAACATTATATCCAAATTTGGTACATTTCCATGCAGAGAATTTAATTTGGTGATCTCTTGAACTTTTATAAGTTTCTTTTTTCCTTTAGTGTATATCTGAAACTGAAAGCCATAATTGCAACAATCTAGATCAGACTATCTCACACATAGTAAACATACTTACAAATTTCCGTCAATAGTGGCAGAAGATATCAACAATCATGATATTATACATGGCTTTTCAACATGCACCTAGACATCAATTTTTGAGACATCAAAGAAATATGCTATGTTAAGGAATATTTCGTCCTCGGAGAGTAGATATACATTCCAGTATCATCCATTGGGAAGATTTTTGGATTCCTGTCGCTCATCAGCAATAATATTATTGGTAATATCTGAACAATTAAAAGGAAATGCATCATCTTATTATAGAGCCAGATTCCTACAAGTTAGTTAGTTAGTTACTCAATTAGCCGCTGACAGATTTTGCATACTTGGACATCCATATGAGTAGGACGTAAATGTATGGAGAATAACCTATAGGCTTAATCACAACTACCCGTACGTGTTTTGAAAACGTACGGCTGCTGTGATTTTGGGGGTTTTGGAAGGACGCAGGGCCTGGCATGGGGAGTAGCGGTAGTAGATAAGTTGCACGGGCTTCCTACTTGCAGAGCACGTGTCTCGTGCGGTTCACGAGCGTCACGCAAGTGGTCCGTGCAAAACTCAGTCGTGAATGGAACGTAGAACACGTAGGTGCTCTGTGCGAACGGCGCAAGTCTAGCGTGCGTCAAACGTACTTACCACGTACGTCCTAATCCGACGTACGGCCGACGTACGACAAGCGTGCGAATGACGTGCGCTGCACTCACGTCAGAAGTAGGTTGAAAGCAGGACGGGCGTACGCACCACGTTTGGCAAATCGTCTAGTTTGAACATAATATAAAAGCCACCACCCTGTGTTCAACAAGAACAAAGAAAATAACGTAATAAAAGTAGACAAAAGTAAATTCGCACTGTTGCTGCTAAGCGCTGACTTTGTCCTGTGTGTGATGCCGCGCGTCCTCTGCGCGTGCTCAGTGCGTGCCACCTGCGTGCCACCTGCGTCGCACGCACTCACCACGCACTCCACACGCACGCTCTCCGAAACCATTGGACGCTGGAGTGCGGTGTGAGTTTTTCGCGGGCTTTTGGGTCGTAGACAAAGAAATGAGGCTTGCGTGCCACGCACGCACAACTCACTCCCTTCTGCGGCCTAGATACGTGTTCATTGCGTGCTTCCTTTCGCAGCGAGGACGCCAAGAAAAATGTGCATGCATATTTTCGGTCTACGGGCTTAGCGTGCTGACTGCAACCTATAAGTTGGCACGGAGCGCGTGCGTCCTCCGTGCAGATTTGCTGTAGACCTTTCTATATATGCGTTTTTAGCATTTCGTGATATGTCTATGCACCAAAGATTTACATTTTCACTGCAAATGTGAAATATATACATTTAACAGCAACGATAAGCAGCAATATACTGACGCAAATCAGAATCGAGGTTCATTTATTTTGCCATTATGATAGAGCTTCATTTTTATGAAGACTTTGTCTGGCCTTTATAATTCTATTGAAAAGTTTTAATGTCTTAGTAATATAAATGAGCAATGGTATAGACAAAAATAGCTGCAAGAGATTCATAGAAAATAAACACGATTCATGGACCGTGCGAAGTTTATTGAGGTGTTCAGTCATGCATACATATAAGATAAAAATCTTTCATCACGGTATCAAACCGCTTCCCACAACAGCGATGACTCTAACGTTGTTTGCAAAAAAAAAAAAAAATGTTATTGTTCCAGTCACATGATCAGGAAAATAGAGGAAGAGTAATGTGATCACAATGTTAATCTCTGAATGGTATTTGGGTAGGTTTCGAACATTACATAAGGTTTTCTTGGGGGTAATAAAGCTTCTACATTCCTTTGATGCCTCACTAAATTACAGTTCTTGAATATCGAGACAAGTCTGCGCTGGCGATTCTGGTACTTCAGGTTTGATGGGATGGAAGTGGACCAGAAGGGTATTACTTCTTTACGCAAACACAATAGAGTGCCTCTCGCCCGCTCTCCATCAAAACTCACTGCATCCTGATGTTCCTTCGTAATTCTATGTATGCCTACAATTATTTTAATTATAACAGCATGGTAATGCAATGCCATTGTTGACAAAATGAGCTTACGTATTGCAAATTTTAGAAGATTCGAGGTATGTTCTATATTTTGACATTTTAAGGTCTATTATACTCTTTTAAGAAAAAAGGGTGGATAGTTAACAAATGTAAAATGGTGTACCATGCAATGAGTAATGTTGGCCCATCGTACCTAGCAAATTGAAATTTATGTAAAAAATCTTCAAATTGTTTTCATTCTAAAAAAAAGCTTTTATGTAAACAATAAACTTGTCCTACTTTCCTTATTCTGCCTTGCAATATTTCACCTTTTTGTCTTGAATGTTGACAGGTAGTAATGTGTTTGCTGGTCTGATATTATTTCCATAATATTCGTGTTTTCAAAAAGAAGGAAGAAAATATTTCCAATGTTATGTATACATCTGTCTGTGTACTCATCATGTATAATTTGTACAGGGCCTCATTAAAGAACAGTTTGTAACTAAAAGAGTTATCCTGTTTTAACAAAACGAACAAATAAACTAATAGATAATTCGATAATTAAGTGAATAAATTGAAAAAAATAATAAATAAATATAAATAGACCGCCGCATGTGAAATACAAATAAAATTATCGATCAAAGCGATCAGCTGAAAAGATATCATTATTACACATAATAACAAATCATATTTTCCTTATCTTTCCCATGATTATGTTTATGGCACATTTATTTTTGCCCACAATATGGAAAGAACTGTGTACATTCCCCATGGCATTTGCATTGTAGGAAACTTTGTCTTGACTATTGTAATACCAGTGACCGAGAAGCCATTTCGAGTATTACACAATTGCAGTTATCCCCAGTAGTTCTCCACAGTCTTTATAAGTTAGGGATGTGTATCACCGTTTCTATTCCCACAGACACCAAGTTTTAATGGCCTGTAGATCGGAGGTTCTATACAGAACACATTGTCATGCCTGAGTAAGTGAACAGTATTTATCTCTTGCATCTAAACAGATTGCATGATGTCTTTTGTACGTTACTATTTCATACCATCCTAATTCCATCACTTATTGGGATTCAGCTAAACTTTTATTGCTTCTTCTTATTTCTTTAACTCAGTTAAAGGAGAATTAACCCCTGAGTACAAATTTACTTATATTGGAAGGTGTAATATATTCCTACTTATTGGCCTAAATCATTTTCTAATAAGATATCAGAAAAAGGGTATAAATAAAGATATTCCAACACCCGGTATCGTCTCCTACTCATTTACATGGGGGCTGCCATTTTCTTGCTGATTTGGAGTTGTACATGAACCATTGAAAAATGTTCCAGTCAGGAAGATATTTTGAATCCAAGACCTAAATTGATTTTCTTTATTACCTAAAATCCCATATGTGACGAAAAATATAAAGTGGGTGTTTACATATATTATACAAATTAAATCTTTATAATGATACTTTTAAATTGTCTGGTTTTGCTTAACAAAAATCTATTTTCTTGGGTTTGCCAAACAGGGCAGAACATAATATATGCAGCATGCATTCTGACTTTTCAAGTCCCATTATCCGAAAGCAGGTGAATGCATAGTTTGCCGCTATAGATGCTCAGGGAAGAAGCATCCATAAAATTTGAATTAATTTGCTCCGTCCCATACGTCCAGTATCGAGAAAATAGATTTCTATTAAGCGAATATCGATTTTCAACAGAAATATATAAGGAAATCTTCAGTTTAAAAATAAATTGACATATCTATTCTATATTTTTAATCTCAAATGGGTTTTTAATTTTGAAAAAGGCAATTGGGCATCTGGATTAAGAAAATCTTCTTGTACACATAAAAAAAATGGCAGCCCCCATGTATTGCTAGCAGACGATACATATTGCCAGCAGATGATAAATTTTGCTCAGAAAATCTTGATTCGTATCGATCTCGTATATTTTGACGCGAAGCCATATAGTCTAACAAGTAGGAATAAATAACACCTTTGAACACTATCGTCTTTATTGTTTGAGGTTAATTCTCCTTTAAGGACAAGAAGAAGGAAGTATATTCCAAAATCTTTACCACTCATGTTTGTGGCATAGCGTAGATCCAGCCAGTGAGGGGTTAATCGTGTCATGGGTGAGAGGGGAGGGGCACTGGACTTAATCGGTGTGTGAAATGCGAGGGGAGGTGGTCAGAGCTGTGTCATCTTGTTTTCCTTCCACAACCCTTTGAATAAAAAGGAGCTAGGTGCTGCTGCACCCGGCTCTGGAACTCGCTACCCCACTCAATTTAAATGTCAACCCCTCAAAAATTGTCCCCAAAAACTTGAAATCCTATCTCATGTCACGAAAATTCTGTTGATTTCTTGAGACCTGACAGATAATTTTAAAAGCCGTATTTCTTTCATGTTTTATGCCCAATTCTACCCATTCTTCTTATACCAGAGTTGAGTAACATTACATGATATAGTTAGTTCTCTGTTTATACTCTACATCTTTAAAAGGTTAAAGGAAACTTTTAGTGGACATCGATTTAAAAAAAAACATACATCTGTATCAGTCTAGAAACATCTGATTTATAGTTACAGCAGAACTGGTTGCTAATTATGGTTGACAAAATACTTAGAAAGAACTTGAATCTGACTTTGAATTTACATCGAGTAAATTTTGTTTTAAATCTTATCACATGTACAATAACAACGATATTGTTACTATATCGAAAAATGTATTAAAAGGTAGAACATAATTATATGCGAAAAAAAGGAAGTAAATAAAGAAAATAAAATGAAAGTCCTAAAGAAAAGACATTCCAAGATTATTCTGAGCATTTAATATTAGTATCTAAGAATGAATTATCCTGTAAAATATGGATACAATACAACCTTAAAACTAGTTTTGAAATAGTAAACAAAAACAGTTTTCAGTTCATTTGCTTCATAATTGCATGTGAAGGAACGTGGGCTCGTCAAATAAATGGCGCATTTTAAACGACGTTAATAAAATCTCTATATGACAATGACTTTTTTCTGCCATTGAGAAATCACAGAACTAAATCACATTCTCTGTTATAAAAGGGGGTTGAATGACAAAAATTTAACATCGGATACTCCCAGAATGCGAGGTCATTCAAATAATTCATAAATCTATAATGGTATCATGAATAGAACGAATATACTACTCGGTTGCAACATGCCTTTTGTACAGTTATGTCCTAGAATGAATTCACCAAAGAGAGAATGAATTCTAAGTACACAGTACAAACAAGGAGAGCGTGTTGATTTACTTCTGTTCTATTAAATGAGATTGATATTTTTTGGGGGGAGGCGGAAAATATAGCTCGGTAATTTCACATGGGCGTTAATGAAAATGATAAGGCCTCCTTTTATCCTATACTGTTGCTTGTAATGGATTAGTGTTGTAATCCCATTGATAGAGGTCATACACTGCTAGCATTATGGAAATTCAAAGATTTATATTTCGAAAAAACATTCTTTCTGAAACGCCAGCTATTTTCAGCCAATGATGAAGTTTCTTGTTTTGCTCTCTGTGATGTAGACATTATTAAACAAGTAGACTATATGGGCAAATCTAAGCTATTTTATCCTATGTTACCGACCACAACTAAGATTTTAATATATATGATTACTATATGAAGCAGATAGCACTCCTAGAGATCAGACAATTGGATCTAACAATATCTAGTAAATTTATATTCACAATAATATGTTACAATAGACCTGTTCACAAATATATTCACATTTTATGCATACTTTTAAAACATAGGCTGTTCTTGGCGACTTGAAAGCTTGTCAGAGGCTTGTCAGACATAGCAACAAGTAATGTATGCAAACTGGATTCCAAGTATTGTAGTTCATTCATTAATAACTGATTTGAATGACATTGTGAATAGATCTATCGTATAATACTTGATAATGTATATATGGAACATACAGTGCTGGTCAAATGTTTTGGTATACACCCTAAAATTTTAGATCAGTTTTTACTTCGTTTTGTTGTTCACAGTAATGATCTTGTCAGGCCCTTCGAAAGCATTGTTACAGGTTTGAATACAATATAAAGCTAATCTACGTATACTGTTTCGATACTTAAAAGTTTAATTTTCTTTTGTTGTGATGACTTAAAGACTCAAACTGGCAAGAAGCAGCACAGTATTTAATACATGTAGTTTAACATACTTTTTTGTTCAAAATTGATAGAAAAACAGAGCATACATTAAAATCCCCCAAATTTACCACATCTCGTTTTGGTTACTGTCTTTTGAATTCAATATATTTACAATTTCCAAATGGTTAGTTGAAGTGGAATGTCACTTGAAATATACATCCAGTATTCTTCTAGCAACGGTCCAAAGATGTGTCTTTTCTTGCCATTCCTTTTCGAGGCCTCCCATAAGGCCATTTAGGGTTAAGGTAGTATATTCAATTCTTTTGTTCATGTACAGGGGGTAACTCGTAATTCAAATTCTGAAAAATCAAAATTTTAAATGCGGTTTTATGAATCCTGATGACAAATTAGCAGTCTTTGCATGAATTAAACATGATACAAATGAGAAGAGTTTTCACAGGTAAACCCTGCACTGCAATATGAGACACAAAGTGCAACTGTTTTCCCTTGTATCGACTGCAATAAAAAACATGGTTTCATTATGAAAACATAATCATTTTTTTTTAAATATCCCATCCGATGCAAAGTGTGGGCAGGAAAATTCGGCATACTTTGCTTTTTGAATGAACAGTAATCACAAAATATTTCTCGAGTTTTTTTGAAAACTGTCAGGGGAAACTGACTTTTTTAGTCGAGTATAATTGTATTCATATGATGTGTAACCAAACTTGTAGCACATTTACCAGTGCTCAAACAAGCTTACACGAGAAGTACATAATGGAGTAAAAGTCATATCAAAATCCAGGGTGTACCAAAACTTTAGACCAGTACTGAACATTGGACTTGCCAACATAGAAATAATCAGGTTTGTGCTGATTTGTTTTTCATGTAGAATTTCCCAATTACATGTAATTCAAACTGCATGAATCGATATTTTTTACTAAATCATTAGCAGTATCCAGTGAGGGGGGATGGGGGAGGGTCCTTTCAATACATTTTTTCCTTCGTTTTCTTTCTGTTTTTTCCAAACGGCTTGATGCTCATGCACGGGCCCACACTGTAAGAAGTTCATTCATTTTGCTCTATACTAAAGATCGTTACAAAATTATACAGCATTGAGCTGTAAAAACTGTTCTGCGATTCCCCCCCCCCCCCTAAATTACCAAAACACCAAAACTGACAAAATTTTCCGTGGGAAAATGTTTCCCCTTAAGGCCCATGGACCAAATTTTGTCAGAAAGATAAGGTATATATGTACATTACAAAAATATAAAAACTGGCAAAATTTTCCATCAGGAAGCTACACAAACCCTGAATAAACACCAATGTGCCCCTTAACCAAGCTTTGCTGCCTAAACTGCTCTTGATGTAGAGAAAAACATTTTTAGGCATTACAACCTTAATTACTCCATAGTGTGTCATTCAATTCATGTCAAATTTGCATAGTACAAACTTGAGTATTGTAACTTTCTTGGGGTGCACTTTGAATAGTTTGATATTATTCATCGTCATAAAGGTGCGGATGAGAAGCTTTAAGTGGACACGGGCAGTGATATTATCGATGTTATTATTATCACTGCAATGTCAATGAAACAGAAACTTCCCTCGAATAGAAAGCACCTGTTCATTAAGTGTCGCAAAATAATCCTACAAATTCGTTGCAGTTATTTCTACTTATTATAAGTTATCGTTATAACAACGCACCATGTTCATCACTATTACCGCTTTTATCATTGTTATCATTACTTCATGTACTTGTGAAGGTGCTAAAAGCATCATTAGGCAAGTTTATGCTGGATATAACCATTTTGTAACTCTTTGTCGAAGGTCCATTATTTTATACTCATCTGCAGAAAATTGTGTCTATCGATATCCCTTAAAATAATCATGATTGATGATGGTAATCTTTTCCGAAGACGCCCCCTTATTTATAATAAGAGAGTGAATATTTTTGCCTTCTACACTGAATATAACTTAAAACCAATTATCAAAGTATATACTGTAGTTGATATAACTCCACTACATGCATTTTATATCTGGTTCATTTACAAAGATTTTTTTTTTTCACTTTTTGAAAAATCAAGGCCACAGAATCTACGTGTATCAGGAATTCATTCAGAATACAACATTTGCCATTGTACATTGCAGCTGAAATTCAAGAACACCTTTAATTACACTGACTAGCGAAAGGTTGGCAGATGTGGCCGCTGCAATACACGGCAACTGTTGCCTTTTGAATTGACTAATAATACACACTAATTTTGTGGCCCTTCATTTATCAAGAAGTGAAAATATGATTAAATATTCAGAGCATTATTTCAAGAAAGTATTCAGAGAAATGTCATAAAACTTGCTGCCAATAAATTTAACTTCCTTAGAATTTTTTAGTAATTAACGATCAAAATTGCTGATTTGTTTAACACCTAGTATAAATAATTGGAAACTAACCTGTACGAAGGCCTTCTATGTAGATCTCATATTTGCACGATAACAAGGAATCTTCAGTCACTCTCGTGAATCTTCCGGGTTCAATGGGGTCCTCTCAGGTTTTGCTGCTCTAGGTGGTTCATTCAATGTCAGCAATCACTTTGAAAAGAATCTGATCAAAATATGGAATCGCTTAACATGGTGACTATTCCAGTGGTTGATGATTGTAGTCCAAATATGTGCTACTGCATGCAGAAGTCCTACTTATTACTGAAGTGTTTGGATTTATACTACGTTCAGCGCTTCATCCTGGCATGCAATTGTTCCGGTCATAGCATGCTCTGACGAGTTTTCCTTGCCAAAGAATTTTAATAGTATCAAGACAGATTACTGTCACCTACTTCCGTAGTACATTTTGGAGGCGTAAATTGCTGTGTTAAAACCAGACTCGGAAAAATATGTTCGCCATAGGTATTATATAACACGTGAAAAGATGTCTCATTTTTTCTTGATATTTCATATCTTACTCTATCTTTTTCAAGTCTGATTTTTTGCACGAGAAAAAGGATGGATAGTTCAAAAAACATTTCTTGAACCATTTTTGTCAATAAATGCCGCTATGAATCGCTTGGATCATGCCTGCTTTTTAACAGAGTTATCTGCCATAGGGTTAACACGTGAAAACATGGATTTTAAAAATGATCATAGTTCCTCCAGTATTACCTTGAATTTAGTGTAAATGTGGCTTACATGTAATTTGAGACTCTGAAAAAGCTTAATGAAGGCTCAAAAAGCGTAAGGGACCCCGCATAAATCCCCGGGTATATGCATGCTTTTGGCCTTCCATCTCCCATAGGTTAACACGCAAAAACGGGGTTTTTTGAATGATTATAATTCCCCCAGAATTAAATTAAAATTTTGAAATATGTGCCTTGAATAAAATTTAAAGGTCTGAAAATGAATAATTAAGACTCAACTAGTTGAATAGATCCCGCATAAATCCCCGGGAATATGCATGCTTTTGACCCCCAAAAAGTCTCGCCTGCCATAGCTTTACACGCGAAAGCAAGGAATTTTAAGATGATTATAATTCCCATAATTTCTATTTGAAAATATAAAAAATGTGATTTACATGAAATTTAAAGCTCTGAAAAGGTATAATTAAGGCTTGATGAGTCCAGTAAACCCTCCATAAATCCCCGGGAAGATGCATGCTTTTGACCAAAATCATCTCGCCTGCCATAGGTTAACACGCGAAAACAAGGAATTTTAGGGTGATTATAATTCCCTATGTTTTTTTTTGAAAATGTAAAAAATATGATTTACATAACATTTAAAGCTCTGCGAATGTATAATTAAAGACCTCAGCCTGACCGAATTTTGAAATATACCCTTTATTCATCCACGGGGAGCTATATATT
Source organism: Heliocidaris erythrogramma (assembly GCA_025617745.1). NCBI lineage: Eukaryota > Metazoa > Echinodermata > Echinoidea > Camarodonta > Echinometridae > Heliocidaris > Heliocidaris erythrogramma. Next base: position 15,553,956 of record CM046859.1, read on the forward strand.
TTCTGAACAAATTGAAACCAACTTCATGAGATTCCGTTTCCTGTGGAATGAGTAACAGCGTCCCGAATGTTGAGCCCCGGTGGTTTGGGCCCCGTCTCTGACGAACGCTACTTTGCGGGGGGTGAAAATTTGATGACGACATATCGTGTAGACGCACTCGGAGCTGTATACATGACATGTCGTCACACGTCTAGCGACCCCCTGCAGTGTTACGCCATAGGGAGGGGGCGGGCCAAAAAAAATATCTTTTTTATTTTTTATGGATAAACGGAGACGAAAATTTATGAATAACCAGGGTAATTATATTCTTTGTTTACTAAGCTTTACGTCAATATATGGTTGTTTTGGGTCAGGCCGAGGTCTTTAAGGCTTGATGAGTCCAGTAAACCCCCCATAAATCCCCGGTGGAGCCACTCAATGTGACTTGGGGACCGCATGACCGTTACCAAAATCGCGGATATAGGGGTAAATTTCAAGGAACGTCCGCGGACAGAATATTCCTCGAAATACAGGAAATAGGGGTGCGCAGGTGTCCTCGAAATTGATAAAATAGGGGTCAGGAAAATGGAAGAAAACCCAAGGCATGAAGAAAAATCCCGGAGCCGAGTCGCTAGCTGCGGGCCTGCCGGGGAGGGCGCGTTCATTGTTGAGAAAAAAATCCCCGTACTGCCGTCACTCAGCACGATGGCGGACGTGAAGGTAAATTTTTCCCACTGTTGCACTGGTTGGTTTCGATCGCTCGATGCACGCTGATTAGCCATAGCATAGGCAACAGTACATGACGCCACTGGCAGCTCGCCAGCGCCATCTTGTTTCCCTCGAAACAATTCCGGAACGTCGGCGCTGACCAATTTTGAAGGACTATTTTCACAGATAAAATGATCATATGCCCTTCAAATGAAGTGGGAAGATGCACGAATCGTGATTTTCGTGAAAGTCGTGTGAAAGGACTTATGTTATGTTTCACAGTGATCACACTTCACAGGTATGAATAGAATGGTTCAACTTCAACTAGTAACACTATATAGTATTACACTACAGTGTTAGTAACACACTACACTGTCCCATTCATACGCTTTCATGTTAGTTTATGGGTGTATGGGTATGAGGCACTCACAGGCCATTGCTGCTTATTAATTATTAGTACACTCATATGCCCTTGCCTATGTGGGACTGTCCAACATTCACTGCTGCAGCAGTAGGAAAAAATAATTATTTAAAATTTTATTTTCACTTCTGTTTGAATCCCCAAATTTGTGGCACAGTAAAACTAGTTGAAGAGTCCATGAATCGGGTAAAATCTAGCAAATTAAAGATAATCAAATCTTAATAGTCTAAGAGCAATTTTGTTGTCCGTTTGTGACCGCTGCAACAGTGAATGTTGGATACAGTCCCACATAGGCAAGGGCCCACCCATAGGCCATCTCGTGTATAAATGATCTAGACTGGAAATAGGCATGCTGATACACACAAAAGCTGTTGAAGCCATTCACCCATAAAAGCTAGTCTGGAGTACAAGGTTATCTTCAGATAAGCTTGTACATGTATAAGTCGGTATGAGGTTATTTAACCTCGCCTATTTGTGAGTGGTCAGACATAGCGGTTATTTCAAATAACGATATGGTCCATAGGGTTCAATGGTTTTTCCCCAGGAGTTTATATGAGCTATTGCCGAAATATTTTTTAATGAATAACACATTAAAAAATGTATTTTCCCTTATATTAATTGTGTGTGAACTTGTAATTTGAGGAATCGGGTCTTGGACACCTATATGTAAATGAAAAAAGGGTATAAATGTCTTGTCCTTGAAATATGGTAAAATAGGGGAAAGTTTCCGAAAGTGTCCTTACAATCTTAAAAATAGGGGTATTCCAAAGTACCATTTTGTCCTTGTTTTGACGTAAAAAAGGGGGTTAAATTTCACAAAATGTCCTTGAAATTGACTGCAAAAGGGGGTTATTTGCATTTTTGGTAACGGTCATACGCGTCCCCCTCTGCGGGGGAGTGGCTCCACCGGGCATAAATCCCGGGGAATATGCATGCTTTTGGCCTTCCAGCTCCCATAGGTTAACACATGAAAACAGGGGTTTTGAAATGATTTTAATTCCCCTATTATTTATTTGAAATTATGAAAAATGTGATTTACATGAAATTTAAAGCTCTGAAAGGGTATAATTGAGGCTGGATGAGTCCACTAACCCCCACCTCCACTGACCCCCCCCCCCCCATAAATCCCAGAGAATATGCATGCTTTTGGCCTTTCAGCTCCCATAGGTTAACACATGAAATCAGGGGTTTTGAAATGATTTTAATTCCCCTAGTATTTATTTGAAATTATGAAAAATGTGATTTACATGAAATTTAAAGCTCTGAAAGGGTGTAATTGAGGCTCGATGAGTCCAATAAACCCCGCACAATTCCCCGGGAATATGCATGCTTTTGACCAAAAAAAATTTGCCATACTACACGTGAATTCCAATATTTGTTATTTATGACCTATTGTGGGCGTGTACCCATCACGTGAGATCGACGACATCCAATGAGAGCGTGCGCTAGCAGACGACCATGTAGCAGACGTACGTCCGCCCGAAGGCAAGCCCAGCCTAGCCGGTTAGAAGAAACTCTAACTAAATTCCAGTTCACTATTATATTTCTAATGTACCACAGGCAAAATTCAATGTGTTAAATTCATAAATACGTATAATCAAAGTTCTATCACCGCATTACGCCTAGCCTAATGGCTGATGTTAGATCATGCAAGCAGCATGGAATAGGCGCATGGACCATGATAGGTGTCTAGCACTATGTAGGCTCGGTCTACCCCTCTGCGATCCCGATCGACGTGGTGGCGTTGCCGATGGAACTATGTCATCAAGGTTTTTTGCTTGCTGTTCGTCGTTTAATTGTCTTTGGCACCGACATCCCCGAGAGACCGACAATGTTGTTGGAAGGAGCTTCTGAACCTTGTTATGGATATGAGTCTGACACTGACATTATATGACAAGGACGAATGCAGGATGTAGTAAAAGAGTGGGGGCGCAAAATGAATGCAAGGCTGTCAACTTTGGGGAACTGGGGGTGGCAAGAATTTTTTCTTCTCGCCAGCCCTCCGAAAGTCGCTCAGTGGAGGGGGGTGGGGTATCAGATTTTATGGGTCCAGTTTGCCTTCATAATTCTCTGACAAGCAAAAAAAAATTATCAGTTCTAAAAGGGGGTACAATTTAAAAAAAATGCCTCCTAAATCCGCCAATGATCCATGCCCGGACTGTCACGTCAGTCTTGCGGGGTTGGCGTTTTTACAAGTTTCTCGGAGGGTTAATAGAACGACATTGTTAGCCTCGTGGGCTCCCAAACTAAATTTGATGCTCGATCCGGATTTTTTCACATTTTAGGCAAGAGCTCGTATGCCAACTTGGGTTTCAAAAAGGGGACCGCGGCCAATTCGCCCCCCCCCCCCGATCCGCCCCTGTTATTCTGTCATGGATGCGAAGAATTGGATTGCATAGAGTTGGTGGTCGATCTCATTAAATTGAAAGATTGGGAGGGGGGAAAGCAATGAGTGTAATCATTGTTTTTTCCTCGATTCTATTGGAGTCATTTTTTACAGATCGGTTGTAAGAGAGAATAAGATAGTATGGGGGAAAATGAGAGGGGGCAGGAGAGAGAGACAAAAATAGCTGGGGCAAAATAATGGGGTATTCCTACAAAGACAGAATATCATCAGCTGCTATAATTATTGTTGGTTACTAGTTAATTCAATTCAAACACGGAGGCCATCCCCCCCCCCCCCCCCCTTCGTACAATCGGTATAGGCCCTATTGCGTTGGTGATGGCTTCGGAGCAAGCCCTTACACTGTTTTCTTCGCCTGTCGTCTCAAATCCAGGAATGCAGTTGGAGGAGCCGGGGGCTCACGCCTGAAGAACAAAAAAATCATCAGATGCATTCTATTTTGAATTTTAGGACAAGCAAGAAAAAAAAATTATCACAGTTTTCAGATTCTTTCTGTGCGGGGAGGGTACAAATTTCCTTTCATTCGATGTGTAACTAAGATATGTCAGATTTGGTTTTGGCTGGCACATAGGGGCACGTGCATTCGTGGATACGCTACCAATAAAAATAAGATAATCTTGGATACACCACTCTAACTTTAATATTTATATTTATATAAGGAATTGCTCGCACGCAATCTCATTTTATTAAAGCCTTTTCTGTCTTGACTTTTAAAAGAATAAGGCTAATAAATTTACATTACAGGTCTATAATCCCTATAATTTCCATAAATCATATCAAATTAAATATTCTGATTTAATAGAAAAATAAAGATCGCATTTTATTATTTTTTAAATAACTTTTCTTGACATTCCCGTCAGATATCGCAGTAATTGCTCATTTAGAGCTTAATATCAGGAAACATGTTTGGACCCCCCCCCCCCCCCATCACACAAATATTAATAGAAATTTCACAGCAAATAACTTTAACAAAATACAAACATCTAGTCCTAGCCCAACCCCCCCCCCCCCCCCCTAACTCTCTCCCTCTCCTCCCTGGTGCAGTTAGAGTTGATTCCTATCTGTTTTGGGGCATAAGTTTGTATTTGAAGGGACAATATCAAGATTATGCCCTTTAGTTACGGCTTTACCAAAAGCGATGTCCAGAAAAAGAAGAGAAATATAAAGAAAATAAAAAATACAAACATCTTGATTAAGACTATAACCTTTCCCTCTGGGCCGATCGTCATGTACCACAATATATACGCGTGCTTTATTTGGGGACTGAGCACTCTTCGTATTTAAACTCTTTGGCCTTGCCCTCTAGATCTAGCTCTGACATGCTCCTGATGATAAATAGACGCTCTGCATGCTCTGGTAATCAGCAAGTTTACCTCTTTGTACCACCATTTATAAATGTGTAAAATATGAGTTATTGTTAGACCAGGATCTTCCGCACCAGACAATAATCACTGCTCAGAGTTTCGCGTATTTCAACTCGGAATTGTTTGGAGGAGTATTCAGGGGTAAGCTTTGATTTTCCCTCATGTTCTCCTTATCTCTGTGGTTCAGTGGTTAAGTAATTGTAGGCCAAATAACAAAAAAAATTACAAAATAAAACACAAAAGATTACTAAAAATGGCCTCAGGGATGCTTCTCACAGTGATGAATCTTTTATCACTTCCCACATGTGCCTTATCTGTATTTTCTATACGATAGGACTCAATGGACTGGTAAATAATATCCAGTCATATTTTAATTTCAGACCATTCATCATGATCCATTAATGGGAGAAAAAAGGGAGAGCCCCGTAGAGGTGTCGTTTGAATATGTGAGCTCAATTTCTACGGGGTCATGATACAATGTGTTATTTTAAACAAGGTATACACAACTTCTCTTTAATCTCCTCTGTGTATTTCGTGCTAAGCAGTAACCAGTACTTTGTCGAATGATACCTTCTTCATACCTTTTTTGTTACTGAATTGTCATAACCGTATCGTACAAAGTCTGGTTTGGGACAAAAGATATGTGACAAACTCTATTGTGCAGTTGTTATTTCAGTCTGAAAACAATCGTTAAGTTTTATTTTATGCCAGTGGAAGCTTTTAAAATAAATGTACAACACTCCATCAATGTACATTAGAACCTAAGGTGTTCTCTACTTTGGCCTTAAATTCATTTCGTGTTAACTGTATCAAACAGTGGAATCTATTATCAAACAAATTTCAACCCTCTCAAAATTTAAAGTTCTGTGTAGAGAGAAATATTTTAGGGATATGCTATTTTGTTCGTATGCGCCTTCCTTTGTTACATGCAGTGACGTGACTGCATGACGTCATAATGTTGTACACGCCCAACTGATAGCTTGGACTTGATCATGGTAGTCCCCGGCAATTGTCGGTGTTGTATATCTAATAAAATTGCAATGAATTTAGAGTAGATTTATAAAACATGTAAAATGTACCTCTCCTACCAACTCTAATCCTTCTCTCTTTTTCCCTTACATCCTGCCTTCTCCATCAGTCTGTCTCTCTATCTACACATACTTTTTCTATTTTTTTCTTCATCTTAACTTCTATTTCTCTATTCGTCCTTGCCCTGCATTTTGTTTTGTTGTTCTTCCTCTCTCTCCCTCTCTACACTTATCTATTCATCTCCCCTCCTGTCTCCACTTTGAAATTCTCTTCTTTCTCTCCTTCTCTCTTTCTTTCTCTCTTGTCTATGCTTTATTATATTTCCTTCGTGTGTGGGGGTGTGTGTATGTATGTGTAGTATACCTGTGTTGTTCGGGTGAATGATGTAATATTGTTCTTATTATTTTTGTATTGATTGGGACTGTGCCTACAAGCAGTTTGCTTTTGAAGGGTATCCCACCATGATGACCATTTTATATTTATATTTTCATGCTATTATTTGCGCAATTGAATGAAACTGAATGGAATTGTAACTTATTAACGATAAAATAATATCAGCATTCATTATCACGATTACTGAGTATTATCACTGGTGTTTTTGTTATTATTATTGTCACTATTATTATTATTCCCATGTTTTATGTTTAATCTAAGTACATGTGGTTTGAAATCAGGTGGAGCATGTGGGTTATTTGGGTTATTTTTCGACGATCCAGATTTCATATGGGGGCCTGATAAGCAAGTGAAATTTGGGATTTCGCTATGATCTTGTTCCAATTTATTTGTCATTCAGGATTAGTAATGGTTTACACTCAACTTATCTCAGTTTAGCATAACCAATAATAACCGGGTTCTACTTAGAAGGATAATGCATAAGCCCATGTATATATAAGCAGGACCTACTAGGTCTATGATTTATGTAAACCTAATCTGATCCATAAGGTGTCATAATATAAAGGACCGATTAACTATACAAACCAAACCACAAAATGAAAATCATTTTGAGAAAGGGATATGGTTCGATCTCGTGGACAATTATAGCTTCGGTCGAAAGTACTGACCAACTTTGTAGGTAATTCTCCTCTCATTATGAAAAGGTGAAAAAAGGAAATTGCACGGACGTATGATTTTGTTTATTATTAGCTTTATATTTATTTTTTTAAAGGAAGGAAAAATAGAAAGTAATTCCAGACTACTTGGTTTGTACAGAAAAGAAACAATGTGCAGGACTATATAAAACATATATGAAACATAACAGTATACAATAATAGGCTGCTTCATTCAATTTATTAATTTATAACCATTTCATGGTTGTATGTATATATCAATATTCCAAGTTAACATATATAAAATATCTATTATGTTAATGCAATTCAAATAGGTATCGCTAAAGACTAATTTCTTGGCCATTTTGATGCTTATTATCAGCGCAAAGAAAACAATCTTGAATATCAGATTCAATCAAATCCAAGGCCTACATTATGTACAAAGGCGTATCTATAGGGGGCAGGGGAAACGTGCCTCGGACGGCATTTGGAGGGGGAAATCATGAAAAGGGGGAAATGCAGAAAAAGTATATTATTGAGGGTTTGAAATGCGAAAATTTTCCAAAGCTCGGTCGCTTAGCTCGGTCGCTTTGCTCCCTCGCATAAATATTTTCTGTCAGGACCTTGTAATTTCGCGCCACCAGTATATACATGAAGTTCTTAAATAGTGTAAAGGGTTCAAAATTTGAAAAATAAATATATCGTTGCTTTGGTTGCTCTCATGTAAGTTTCATCTGACTCATGCTAAACATTGCGCCCCCCCCCCCCCCCAATAGGATAAAGTGTATAAAGCAGCATGTGCAAAGGTTCAACATTTTAAATAAATCTCAACTTTAGGTCACCTTGTTGAATTTCTCGACTATTTTTCAAAGGTTTTGCTAGCTTTGCTCCCGATTGTAGATTTAAGTGAATAAACAACCGTTTATCAATGTATAAAAATTCGAGCTCCTCTACCGTTCAATTGCCATGATTGCGATAGTCAATTGCAAAATATGGGGGTAAAAATGCACAAGAAATTTTTCGGGTTAAAATTTGCTGCTTCGTCGCTTTGCTCCCTTCTCTTGTACAATAACGTATAAAATAAGTTTGGGCACTCAGGGGTGGTCATAACCTCACTGTTTGCCCCGGGCACCATAATCCCTACATATACGCCACTGATTATATATATACGCTAGGTAACAATATAGCAAAGTAAATAAATTCAATTACATGAGTACAATAGGGCGTCGCTAGAATATTTTCCATGCTGTCATAATAATCGCCAATTTTTCTGTCCATTCGTGGAATAAAATTATGTACAGATTATGGGTTTTATCTCCTTTTATTTCCCCTCCACGGTGTTCATGAATATCACATTTCCGGCGAATGAATATCACATTTCCGGCGAATTAATAACCAAAAGCCTGAACACATTTCATGTTGATATTTCTGACGCAGTACAGTCAGTTATATAAACACCGCTGTAGATCTTTGCATTAATAGATGCTTATAGATTTAAATGTTATTCCTTTCTTAGAAAAGAACAATGTCAGGAATTTAAAAAAAGGAAATGGAAATGCTTTTAAAAAATTAATACAATTTCTAAAAGAATTACTATAGATAACAGAAGAGAGCCCTTGCTTGAAGTATTCATTACAAAAGCCTACATCTAAATTGAGCTGTGACAATAACAATAGACTTATCATCGACTAAGGAAAGACAAATTATGTTTATAGCTACTATTTCAATGAATATTGTCAAAATTTATTCATGTACTCTTAAAAAAAAATATTTTAAAATATGTAGGTATAACGGTAGACATTCTTCATTGAAAGACAATTTCATAGCATTCTATGCTCAGTACTTGTTCACATATTGCACAGTAACCCGAAGAACGTAAAAATAGTCTTTCTTCAAATACACTCGTATTCTGATTAACCTCATGTTTAGTCTACAGCCTCTATGAGGAGCAGATGTCTTGATCACACTGTTAAACTCTTGATAAATTTCAAACTTGATTGTGCCAGTTTAATTTTAGTTCTATACAGCAATATTCGATGAACCTGCTTTGGAAACTAATAACCTTCGCTGTTTTATATAAAATCCCGTAATCGCACTTATTATGCAATATCCCGCTATATCCTTCCAAATCATGGGATATCCAACGAAATGGTTCGAAATTTTGCGATTTCCAGCGACTTAGTGTTTAATGTTATCCAAAGTTTTCACAAACTTTCGAGGACTTTAACCAACTAGCTGTCACTAGCTACCACTAAATTTCGCGTTTCAGTTGAAGAATAAAAGGAAATTATATTTCGGCGAAAATCCAGAAAATATCGAAGGATATCGCAGGAATCAATTCTTGCGATGACAGACATTATATTCGAACTCTATCAAACCAAACCATAAATGAATGTTCAGGACCTCAAATAGTATGTCAAACGACGTTGGAAGAAAATGTATGATTGGCGAGTAACGAGCATAGAAAGATGAAGAAATCAAAATATTAGTCCGGAACACTTGTCCACCAGGAGAACAGATGGCCATTTGTGTTGTGCTTTCCAAGAAAGGTGATTTTCTATTACGGTTTTTTAATGTGTCGGTCTAAACAACCAATCTAAGACAAGATACACAAAGCAGAATTACGTCAGGCACGTTTCCCTCAAAATGTATAGTTATTAGCAGAACCCATTACAACCCATGTGATAACACCTTTACATGTAAGTAAAAATATATCTGTATATTGACAATGTAAAAAATATAGAATAATTGGATCATGACTACATTTGAATTATGTATGAATAAAATAATATAATCAAATTTGCAATTAACCAATCCGTTTGACCAATAGGTAAAAAGTACCAACCGTAATTCCCCAAAATGGTCACTTGTCATTCCCTTTAACTTTTCTGTTGACCTTGAATGAATTGATTGTAATCTGTCTAAATACATTTCTTGTTGCTTGAAAGGCTGCATAGTTGATAATGTTTTATTACCTTTATTACATGTGGCATTAGAATCCCCATATTGTTACTATGTAGTCTCGTGCAATGTACAATCAGTCTTTCCTCAACACACATTTTGTTGAAATCACGTTTCAGGACAGCTCTCATATCACCACTCGGCACCATCATTATCATAGGCAGCCCTAGGGACTCTCTCAGGTGGGGATTGCACTACTGTCTCTGGTCTGAAACCACTGGAATCGGAATTGGACACCGGTCGTGCATTCCTGTTGCCACCCTGTGCCATGAGCCTAGCCGAGCTGGAATCGGCTTGGCCAGAAGTCGAAGTGATGCCAGAAGACGCACCAAAGGACTTTGGCAAGCAGCAGCTGAACTGAGAACGCCAATTCCTTCGTACCTGTGGCTGTCGCACGCAGTACAGCATGAAGATGAAATATCCTTGAAGAGAGTTGAGAATGGTGAAGACACCCAATATGACCTCACTGGCAGGCTGGATGATGCTAAGGTAACCCAGGGACCATGTCAAGCCCATCAGAATCAGTATACAAACCGCGTTCTGGAAACGGCGAAGGCGCTTGCGCTTCTCTGTCTTATCAATCTGCTTTCCTTTGACGGTTTTGTTCAGTCGAAGAATGACTCGAACAAAGATTACGAAGTTGAAGATCATGATGAAACCAATTGGTACGAGGAGACCAAAAATGAGAGGCCAGAATGTGAGAAAGCAACTGCGTAAAAAAAAACGAGGAATAAATTTCCTAATTTCTCTTTGATGAAAATACAGCGTGAGTCTCAATTTAAAGGGGAATAAAAGGCAACAAACATTAGCCTATAATCATGTAGATAATTGTCAGCCTATTACAAATATCTTGAAATTACTCGTATTTGATTATTTAAGAAGGAGAACAGTGTCTCCAAAAGTTGCAGTTTCCTTGCTTGACATTATCCAATGGGGGCTGCCATTTTTTTTACAAAGTATTGTCAGAGCAGTTCTATTTGTGAGATACCCACTGACCTATGCACTAGCTACCATGACACTCATGATCTGCTGTGGAATGGATGGCACTGGATTTTCTCATAATAAACCATTTTTGTAGTCATGTATATTCAAATGAAGATACTTTTATCCGTCATATAACCTATTTGTGTCAAGATATTTGGTTCAGCTGTTTCTTTTGTTAAGCAGGATTTGGCATGCACTTGTAAGTTGCTTGGTCTAACAAAGGTTTGTAAATTCTTCAAAGAAGTGACAAAGACCTACAACTGCTCTTAGATATCACCTGTGCGAGACAATGGGGGTACCAAGATGGCTGCCATTTTGCATGGGTGGCTTTAGTTGTACAATGGCTATTCATTATGCAACATCTTATCCATTGTGTACAGGTAAATGGACATGTACCGCAATGACATCACAGTATTTTCAAAATGGCAGCCCCCATGTGATAATATCTAGCAAGAAATCTGCAAACTTTAGAAAGACTGTTCTCCTTACTGAGTAATCAAATCAGAGTATTTTCAAGATATTTTGAACAGGCTGTCAATTTTCCACATGATTATCAGCTAATGTATGTTGCGTTTCATTCTCCTTTAACTAAACAGTTGCGATGCATATCATGCTAAGCACGTCAAATATTTGTAAACGCGTGCCATATAGGACTAACGTCAAATAATGCTAGCACGAATAAAGAAACAATTGCTAAACACATATTTGCTTTCAATCGACAGATGGTGTAGGGACATTTAGTAAAGTTATTTGAAAGATTTTTTATCACAATTTTAAACAGCTTCATCACATTTTCAAACGAAATAAAAGTTTACATAAAACCCCTATTCGGTAATGAAATTAGTATAGTTTATTGTAAACTACGAATGCAAAGAGGATGTAATACTCGGTATTAAATTTAAAGGACTGTTTCAAAGACCAATATTTTCAAATGAGCACGTATATATTTAAACGGGTTCTTTCATTAGCATTCAGATAACTTACAAATCTCTCTGCGCGTAGTACTGTCTCGATGCACCCCCTGTGATTGCAACGATTAACATAGGGCCACCTGTACATACAAATAAACAAAAGGCTTTTTAACGGAAAGGTAATCATTAAAAAAGAAACCCGGAATTGAGGCCGGCGATATGTTTTATTTGGCTCATATATTAGTTTCCATACATGATTGAAAATCAATATAAAAAGTAATTTGCATTAGGATTCAGGTCAAAATTTGAACGGCTGACAATTTTCATCAAACTTACTAGGGTTACAAAGGTTAGAGGCTTACACTCTAAATAAATGGATGCTTACCCCATGCTATCAAAGAAGCCTTCCTCATGAAGCGCGGCAAATAGGTATTGAGAACTCGTACAAAGAGAATATGCATGTTGTATCCCTCTACGCCCATCCAAAAAAGTGATGACAGGGTGAAATAGTGGAGGAATCCCGCGAGGATGCAGCAAGGCAGAGGAGGAATTTCTTTTACACCTCGCTCTGTGTCTACAGATATCATGACCAGGAAGACAATGTAAAGACACAGAAGGGAACTGGAAAGGGACAGCAGGATCTGGTTGGGTTTGCGATCACGAAGTTTCCTAAAACAGAAGGAAAAAACGGGATTTTTTTAAAAATATTCCTTACAGCAGATTTGGATGCGTAATATTGTTTTCGAATGGGAAATACATATATACTGTATTTCATTCTTTCTTTGGCTATCAGGCTAAGTATGGACTTCCTTGAAACACAGGCATGAATATTTTCTCCTTGTTGCGATACAATGCGCAGTCTAAAGGGACAGTGGTTTGAGCTATCCAGTATTTCAATGTCTTTGTGTAAGTGTACTATGTAAACAAATCAGGAGCATTTTTGTATTCCTGTTCCCAAATATAGATTATTTGGGACAAGGCAAAAAAAAAAAAGATTCAAGGTAGATGTAAACTGTCTAGCTCTATGTATGATCAAGGACTATCCAACTATAACATATGTAAACTGTTCTAATAGCCACTGTTGCTCTTTGAAGAGTGTAAAACATTGAAAAATTCTATCACGGTCACTACATAACGTACAATAATCTGATGATCTTTACTCACTTATTTGTAGCATATGTTAGGATTGTCACTACAAGGCCCCATATTGATATGCAGCATCCAACATAGCTTATGATCTTCAAGATGAAATCTGCTCGAGGTGACAATCCTTGTCCTCCATAGATATCCTGAAAAAAATGAGACAAAGAACATTCGAATACGATTGTCGAATGCCATTGATGCAGCAAAAAGGGAAGATCGAGTTATGGTAAAGGTGAAGTATAAATTGTCAGCTTTTTCATTCGTTTTATGCCCATTTGGTTTAATATGGAAGTAGCAATGTCCAAAACAGGAATTGTCCTTGAAATGCCTTTCTGTTTAAGATAGGATAAAAAATATTTCACAAAGATGGACCAAATTTTGAGGTAATATATTTTTGTAGTCCCATGTACCTATGCCTAAGAACTCATCATTGTCATTTTTGAGCAAGATTTATGAGATTTAAAAAATGTAAATTTTATGATTCCAACATTTCGTAATACAGAATTTGTCCTACTTACTACACAATCAACCACTCATAACTTTTAAACAAGTTCTATCACAGTGCAACTACATGGCTAGTATTTAGCATAGCTTTTAACTTCATTCTCAGTCATCCAAGATCGATTTCTAAGCCTATGGTGTATCTAGACATTGATAAATAGGAAGGGAGTGGGATGAACTTCCGGTTTCGACGCTGGAGTATATAATAATTATTCCAATGTATACATGTATCTCAAAGCATTCGCTTGGATCCAGCTGAGACACGAGTCTTTGTTCAAAACACACCTGCCCCCGACAAAAGGAATTAATTAATAAGGTTGAAGATTTGTCAATCTGTCGGTCAATTGAATCTGGTGTCGCCGAAACCACTGACCCGTCTCCGTGGTCCAGTGGTTAAAGCATTGGCGTTCTAAGCCAACGACCCGGGTTCGATTCCCGGCGGAGACATTTTTTCAGCCTTTGCAAAAAATTTCAAAAAGGGAGGACAGCTCTGGGGAACTTTGATTTAAGTTACGCAACCATTACTCTCTCATTTCTTTCACATTATATATATAGGGGATGATAAGGTAAGATAATTTGGGCTTTAAGACTATTAAATTGTGCGTGCAATAGTCAAGTCAACTACTTGCGTGTCGTAAACTATTATTGCACAGAACAACTACACATTACACACGAGACAACATATATATTTGCTTCGACCTTAAAAGTCAGGTAATTGTTCACTTTGCTTACTTTTGTTTCTATTGAGTTATATTTTCAATTTCACTTACTCCTGTTGATTTATGTTACCAGCTTTATAATTCTGTTCTGTTGTCTTTAGTTTTATTAAGTTGCTTATTACTATTATTTGTTTCATTCTGTTTGATTTAGCAAATAAACTTGAAGGCGGCCAGGAGCCGAAAGCTTGTACATACACCCGAGTGACCCGCTTCATTTCGTTTCATCATTATCTGTTCACACAGACACAGACACACACACACACACACACACATATATATATATATATATATATTGTATATTATATATCCAAGGCAATTCCTCTATAATCTGAGGCATGTGCAACCGGATTGGAGGGAGGGGTTGACGAGGGTTCCACCATAATCTTAATACCCCACTCTATAAGTATCATATAATTATTTGCATTCTTTCAGCGAAATATCGATATGGTTTCATTTCAATGACTGGCGACTAACAATCTAGGCCCCAAATGCTTTAAACTGGTTAATACAAACCATGAGAATGCCGAAGTTGGTGAGGTGATTACACTCGCAAGTAACCCTTTCTGTGCTCTCATTACTTGTCTTCACACATCCCTGCGTTGACCATCCATTCTCATCAAAGTCGTAAAATACACATTTGGCATTTGTCCCATTCTTAAAATGAAAATACAATATAGAATAAACAATTGTCACGTGCACGAAAAAAGAAAGCTGTGTTGTAAATCGGAGAAAAGATATTTTTTTCTTACTTTGAGAAATTCCTTTACTAGCCAATGAAAGGTTTGTTATTTCTATCTTTCCCAGTTTCCATCATATTGGTTATCTGAATTACCCTTATCATTATGCAAATGTAGAATGTTATTTCGTTTGAAACAATGCCATGTTTCTCATCGGGGAAACTTACACACGCATCATACATACACACACACACACACACACATTTAGTCTTTCTTTCCCTATCCTTCCATTTTGAATATAGGATTATCAGTATGCAATATGCCAGGTTTCTTATTCTGTTGTCTATCTCGCCCTCTCTTTGCAATTCCTTTTTTCATTCCATTTTGAATAAGAATACAATTCTTATCACGATTCCACTCAAGAGCTTAATTTGATATAGACGTATTTCTTATATTTCTTATATTATTAATGAGCTTCATTGCGCACTTACTGGATTGACTGGAGTGAATGCAATCAACACAGGTTGCGTCAAATTTTCGATCTCTTCATTATTAATAGACGCCGCTATGATCCTTGAATTCAATTCTCGCTTAAAATCAGCCTGGTTCTCATTGAACTCGGTGATGTTCCTGTCCCTGAAGAGAGCAGTGTCCAAATGGGTGGTGATGACCACACGACTACTCAGCCCGGAGAACCTGTCCGCTATGACTGATGGAATGAAGAGTGTTGCCTGGGCCTCATCTGCCTGTGTCCCCTTCGTGAGATCGCCTTCTTTCACCTGAAAGTCCTCGTCTGAAATGCTTTCTCCATCATCAGTTGCCGACACGAATACGGTAATACCCTCACTGATGTCATCGGCAGTCACGTCAAGTACCTGACACAAAAACACAAGAATAATAATTATACTGGATTTACAGACATACGAGTACCCCAGTTATCGGATTCATTCATATCCAATAGTAAGATCAAAGCGGATTAAACCCCTAAACTTTTTGTTACTTGCATTATTTGCTCCTCTCTTGTGCTCAATAATCAAAATAAAATCAGACGAACTCCCCAAGAAGACTTGGCAAAGGAAGCAGTTGAATTTTACTCCATTAGCATAAAAAGGGCTTTTCCAGCCCCGCGTGCTCATTGAAGCGTATATTTTTGAATGAAATGCTATAGGATCATTGATGCATGTACACCGGCCATAATCATAATGAATGAATGTGACTCAAATGATTTTTAGAGCACAAAATCAAAGCAGTACTTTCCCTTTGATTATTAGTATGTGCTCGTTCAACCTTAAATTAATGGATATTGTTTTCAAAAGTCGAAAAAACCTTTCCAAAACATGAATTCAGTCACATAAGATAATATTTATGACGGGAAAGATGTCAAAATTGCAGTTTTGGCAATTTTCACCCCGCGCTCACTCACCCGTGAAATGCAAGTCATTTGGTATGTTAGGAAGGACATAAAACATGCTTCAGATGCTGAACATTTGTAATTTGTTCCCATATCATTGAATCAAAGTTACGACATTGGGCCTGTGAACGTTAAAGAGTGGCCATTGTCTTTAGGGCGTGCTCACTGAAGCGAGACCAAGTGATTTCCCCTAAATTTCACATGAAAGGTAGCTGAGAAGTACAGCTACATCTCTCTGTATTCAGATTTCCTCAAAGGTTCCTGATTCAAAAATTACAGAGATTTGCTTTTGTGCTGTGTTTATATACCTACGTAATTATACATGCATTTCAGCATTTATTCTTCGAAACATTTCAACATGAATGTTGTGTTTACTTACCTCAGCAGCAATATTAGGCTCTACAATCCGAAGAGTTTCATTTTGCACCTCCACTACAGAAAGTTGTGTTTCAAGTGATATAACAACGCGGCCTGGTGCACCACTCTCCTCCTCCGCCATCTCTAACTCTTCTTCAGGCAAGTCTGCGATGTTGTTTGCAATGTCCACCACAGATTCAGCCACCTGTTAGTCCAATGAGAAATTAATAGTTCGTGTGATTTTAACTGTTTTCTTGCTTCTCATTGATTCCGAAGTTCAGACCCTCCCTCATCTAATAGCCGTGTCCATGTATGGTTATGCAAACTTTCAAGTACTTGATTGAAGTATTTCCGTGAAGGTATGTAGAGGAACCTGATCGGTTAGTCACGGGCGAACATTTGACAATTTTTGAAAGTTTGAAGGCTTGTTGAAAATAAGTGTTTAATGGAAGAGAACTATTTTATTGTTTCATCACTGAAGGAGTTGAAATTGGATAAAGTTTCGTTGCCATGGTCGCCTACTAAAATTTTAATCTATAAAAATATTCAGTGCCGCGGACGGACAAAATGCCTACTCTTAACCGATCAGGCTCAGATTCAGTTTTTGCCAGTTTCAGGCAAGTATTAGCTAGAAGAGGCTTTTGACATCACGACTGAAATTTATACAACGCTGTACCTAGATAAATGCAAGGCTTGGTAACAACGGATTGTACTCGTTTTTCCAAAGGTTCATAATTCCGAAAATGAAATAGGGTTCATAATTCCGAACATCTGATGCCTTACTCCCAAGGTTCGTAATTCCGAAAATGAATAGGGTTCGTAATTCCGAAAATGAAAAAGGGTTCATAATTCCGAAGGTTCGTAATTCCAAAAATGCAACTGAGCCCTACATAACTTTACGAAATTACGAACCTTCGGGAATGTTAAACCTTTTCCATTTTCGGAATTATCTGATTATGAACTCTTTTTCATTTTCTGAATTACGAACCGTCAGAGTAACGAACCTTCGGAATTGTGAACCTTCGGAAAAACATGTAACCGTTACAACTATAGAAGGAATAAAAACATAATTTATATGATTGGCATGTGCACTGGATGAGCAGGCATATTGCTAATGAAATAAGTGTGCCACATAATTTTATCTAAGATTTGTGTAAAGGGCAGCTGTTTTCTCATCATCTTTTTTAAAGACTCTAATCAATATTTTCCAGCACAGAATTGTATTCAGATGACGCTCGAAATCATGCATGGAATTGTGAAATACACAGAGAAACTTATTATCATACAAAAGTTGAAGGGCCCAAATCAGGCAAATTAACTACTCCTGTTAACAGCATTTTTACCACGGGTCACACGCAAAGGTGAATGGTCTCCTACCCACCTCTACATCGGTAGTCTCTATGTCTGTGATATCCTCAAGGATTTCTGCCACAATCTCCACACCTTCTGATGAAATGGTGTCAGTCATGGTGGTGATTTCTGCCACCTCTTCTGCAACCATTTCTGCATTTGCTACCGTGACCTCCGCCTGCCAAAAATAGAGGTAAATAATTGTATGAAACATGTTCAACACTTACCTGGTTACTGAATTGAAAATATGTGTTTCCTACGTTTTATCAAAACGAAACAGAAGAATACGTGTCTTTTCAATCTCCCAAGCCACCGGTGCAAAGCATCTTTAAGTGCTCACGTGATGAACGCGCATGTGATTTGATTGGGTGTGTTATTCTATGGTGCTGAGAATGAAGTTTTTAAAAAATGTTTTTAAAATTGTTTTTAAAATTTTTAACAGAGTCAATACAACTCGTGAACTACTGGCATAAAGGATTTTTGGTTGATATTCAAAGGAATTTGCAAAACTTGAATACTAGGTAGATTATTCATAAGGATATTAGTACATGTTTGGGTTGTTTGCTGTATTAACATGTATCAAGAAAACGCCTTTGCCATTTATTATTTAGCAACCCACCACCCCTTTCCTCTTTTTACCATTGCATTCATAATATATTTCAATTCTAGCAAAGATTCATTTCTGTGCTACGTTCCTGAGAGCACAGAAAATGTAACGAACCTCTTGAATGATCATCAGAAGTTCATCAGCAGTCAGGTTTCTTCCACAGTTCATTTGGGGTACCCAAAAACATGGACGGATAGAGTCACCAACACAGATGGCCTCTATGCGATGTTTGTCTGCGCAAGCAAACCAAAAATTGTATAGCGCAAAATTTTAATTCATATTCAAGCGGTACAAAGTTATTATCAAACTGGCAAAAAATATCTATCGATTTTGTCATATGAACACAAGTCCAGTAAGAAAATAGTACATTTTTATTAAAGGAGAGAGAAGTCATATAAAATTTCTTTGTTCTGAAGTATTCCTTATTTCATATAAAAATGTTTGCCATGTCCTTTGAAATCGATGAAAGTATGGCTAGAGCGACTACGACTAATCAGCGCCTTAGTCTGCACACTGAAACTGCGCGATTCTGAGAAAAGAAAACACGCAATGAACAAACACTCTTCGTTTTCTTATAGCGATACATATTCATGCAAAAAAACAAGACAAAATATCGAGAAGAAGGTCTTATTTCAGGGATTTTATTCACATTAACATACTGTCCTTCATTTCAACAATCCCGAACGGCGTGTATAATGAATGAGTGAGCAGACATGGGCACCATTGTTTTTGCAATGTCAAAATGACACGGCCGCCTTTCCTTGTGCAAATGACATTTATGAAATCTTTTGACATGGTTACTCGTAGAATACCAGGAATAGTATAAACTTAGGCATCAGAGGAAAATTTTGTTCAATTTCAAGTCAAATCTTAGGTGCGCAGGCATATGACTCTCCATCATACTTAATTATTATCATTACTGATAAAATTTGTATGCTTACTTCAGTGATTTTTTTTCTTGGGACCTCTGTCACTGGCAAAGAAACAGAAGAGCACGCTCGATCGGTTGACAAACCCTCCATATCATTAGAAATATATTGTGGTAAAAAGTTCAACTCACAATTTAGTGTATAATCAGGACAATTTGTATCCGTTGAGTTGGCTCTGCTATTAATGACACCACTGTCAAACATTGCCACATAGCCGTAGTCTGTCATATAGGTCCCTGCTGGACAAGTCACTGTGAAGATAAAAAGAAAGGCACTTGATAAAATTCTTTCCACCCATACACATTTTCTATGATTTCCTTGATGATGGGGAGATGTGAGGTGGTCTAGTGATACAGTCACTCTTCAGCTCTCTGTCTACAAACTGACTCAAAACTGAGTCAGGTCTTTCAGATGGTGACGTTAAAGATCTATTCTTAGACGTAAATATATGCAGTCTTATCTGATTTTTACACTTCTGTTAAAAAAAACTACATTATGACAGCCTGCTCGGAGCTGTAAGGGCAATAACTCATGTTTCTTAACACAAAGATAATGCCGAGTTTTCATAGTACGATATGAATCACACTGTTTAGTCTTTACCTATAACATTTCTAATTGCTTTGATTTGGTTTTAATCGAATCCCTACTAATAATTGTTTTAAAGCATTAAATTGTATAACATTGAACAGTTGAAAGCAATATTGGCAGGACAACACATGAAAGCTAGCAATTACATATAGCTTATCTACAAGGGGCTCCTACAAATATATTTAGATATTGATAAGTTCATAGACAATGAATTTACTAAATATAATTCAAATGTACGAACAAAAATTATTAATTTCTAAAACTCTAGTAAGTAAAGAAAATATAAAAGAATTACATAATAATATAAGAATATAATATAACTTCAAACAAACAGCCACATAGCTTGGAATGATATGATATATATACAAAAATATTTTGCAATTTTTTTTCTTCCTTGAGTTAAACCATGCAAATATGAAAAATCAAAACAAAACTAAATATCCTGGGAATTCAGTTCACTGTAATTACTATACAGTGCGTATAAAATAGTATACCCAACTTGATAGCTTCTAATAAGAGATTTATAACCGATGTGACTTTGACATTTATTTCATACTAAAGAGTAACTTGTTGCCTGTTCAGTGGTACCTCATTCATGGCATTTTTGCCATGAATGACTAAGCACCAGGGTTTTTTAATGTCAAAATCTCATTGTTCCAAGTTTGGGATGATGCAACGAATGTGGGTCAGGTCATATGAATGTGTTACTTTAGTCTAAAATCATTTTAAAGGTTGAATTCTCCTTTGTGCTTCAATGCTAAATTGTTTAAAGTGATCCAGTGTATCTGAGCTTTCAAATGACCTTGTTTCAATCCATATGATAATCTTTAATTTATTTTAACAGCCTTTTAACTTCTCGTCTCGTGATAACTAAAAACTCTCTGATCATTTGTCCCTTGCACCATTCCACCTGCATAAGGTGCACACAGTGTTTTCCCCGAATAGTACATGAACTCAAAGTTTTACTGTTAAAGACTAAAAGAAGACAAAGAAGGTTACGCGTGTTGAGAATTACCAAGGTAATTGATAGTAGACTTTCAAGAAAAAAAGATTTCTTCCCAAATAATGTTGTTCATTTTGAACGACTCAGTAAAAAGGCTTACCTTAAAAAGGGATGCGGATGAAGCCAAGACTGTTATAATGGCAAATAAAATGTCGCAAATTTAACTTGTAATAAGCCCTCTTCTCGAGTACCTTTTCTATTCAAATGAACAAAATCAATTGAAAATAACTCGGCAATTGTTTTCCAAATGAAGTAATAATGCACAATTTGTTTGACCCATACTCGCTGCTTCAGCCCAAACTTGGTACAAGAGGATTTTTACAATACTTTTTGAAAAGCCTGCTGCTCAGTCATCCGTTGCAGGAAAGTTATGAATAAGGTATTATTACACAGAATATAAGTTGCTTTTTACAATGAAATAAATCTCAAGCTCATAGAGGTCATAACTTGTTAATTAGAAGCTACCAAAGTTGGGTATACTTTTTTTAATACGCACTGTATATAATACTAATTCAGTTAAGCTATACGACGTATCCAAGTCATAATTAGCAAAGGGAAAATTTAGACCACTGTCTACTTCCTTGTTAAAGTTGACTATAGACCGAGCTTTAAACGTTATGTCGGGTTTTCATCGTTGCCAAACACAGGCCGAAAACAAACATTTTCGATTTTTTTTCTCCATGCCATCATTTACAAAAGTTTAGGACCACTGTTCCAAAATGCAATAAGTCAAAGAAAGACAAAAAATGTAAAAACTTAATTTTCAGACATACTATTATTGTCATGGCATAACCTATGTATCATACTTGAACTATAGGCTTACTCTTGTGCTACTGATCACTGTAGTAAACATGTTGTGTAATCATTCAATGAGACAAAAGAAAGTATCCAAATTATTGAAATACCCACAAATCCAGAGGTGGTCTTAAACTTTTACAAATGATGGTAATTGTAAATTGAAATTGACTGACAAAAAAAAACATACAAGTCACTGATTACACTAAAATGAAATAAATAAAAAGCTTGCATTGCATATTTCTCATGCACCCATGAATATTGCGAGGACAGAATGTGATCACAGAACTCACCTGTACTAAATACTTGAATAGAACCTGGGTCCACGAAAGTAGGGTCCTCCAGAGCAATTTCCGTCATTGTAGAAGCTATAATGGACAGTTGTTCGTCATCGGGAACTGAACCATTGTATACATATATACCGAATTCTGCTATCACGCTTCCTGATGAGAAACTATTGACTCCAGCTGCGACAGTGTCTTTAAAATTGTTCTGGAGACGTATTAGGATCTGAGAGCAACAGATGATTACATTTGAGTTCGAATCATCTTTAATACACTATGTAATATATAAGAGGGTTACGGATGGGTAATTGAGTGTTATTGACATCATGGATATTGTATCTTGGGAATGTGTTTTCATGACTATTAGCAAATGTTACGCGAGTAGGTGAGTGAAATACATCCCAAGAACGAATACTTTCCATTTAACACAGTTTAGCTCAAAAATAATGTACCCGAAAGTACCCGAAAGGTGACCCTTTTTATTCGTTTAGAAATATCTCCCTTTCTCTTTGATAATTGCCCTTTTTACGACTAAAAGTGCCCCTTTTCCTTTCTATTAAGTGCCCTTTCCCCTTCTGATAAGGAGCCCTTTTCAGATCTGATAACTGCCCCTCTTCTCTCTGTGTGCCCTTTTCTCTCTAATATGTGCCCATTTATTCTTTGATAAGTGCCTTCGTACTTCCGATAGGTGCCTATTTTCGTTCTAATTAGTGTCCCTTTTCCCCTACTCATAAGTACCCTTTTTGCCTCTTATACCTGCCCCTTTTCCTATCTAATGTGCGAGGGGGAAATATGAATTAGATCATTACACACAACTGCTACTTGGGAAAGCTGAGCAATATCCAGAACCCGTAAAGATAAAAACAATAAAAATGAAGGAGATGATGCCCGATAATATATTAATTAGACTGTAGGGTAATACCAATATCACAAAACGGTCTTTTTTTCGCTTTGTGTTCACCCTTTGTAGGTGCCCTTTTTTTAAAAAAGGCCCTATTTTTGCTTGTCAACCCCCCCCCCCCCTATAGTAGAGTAGAGTAAAGTAGAGGTGTTGTGGATCAGTGGATAAGTCCCCGGACTGTGAACCACGAGGTCCGGGGTTCGAATCCCACCGCAGCACTAGCGTCCTTTGGCAAGACGTTAATCTACATTTGCCACTCTCCACCCAGGTGTTAAATGGGTACCCGGTAGGATGGCGAAAGGTAATGTCCTTTGCTTAGCATGTGTGCGCTTTACAGACGCCTGGCTGGAATGCTCCCCAGGGAGTGGAGAATGTGCATACACTGTGTGCGGGCGTGCCAGAATCCAATGACGGGGGTAATAATATATACCTATCTATACAGCGCCATGAGCGTCGAAAGGCGGACCTGCGCGCTATACAAGTAGCCACTATTATTATTATTATTATTATTATTTTGAAAGATGCTTCGCCGACCCTGAATCATACTCACGTAGTTTACCAATTCCTCCGAAAGCTGCTGAAAGTACGAGGATGTTCTATCCAAAAGACTATTGTTAAAAGTCCTTGTTAAAAGCGTCAACATTACTACATAGTTATCAACACCTGAAAATGAAACATATTGTGAATAGTGTTTATAATAGTGGTTATAATCTAGTATCATAGGAAAGAGCCAACAAAGGTTAAAAGAGTAGGAATTACTGAAATATGGCATTAAACACAAGCTCTGATAATGGCATCATAGATTTCAAACTATTGCCGCCTCAAATTCTCATTATACAGGGTGGCCAATCGTTGTCACGATGCAGCAAGAAATTTGCTTATGACAGCTGCTCATACAGTCAGCTTTGGTGACAACGCATGACTGATCTCGCTTTGAAAACGAAGACAACGTACATGAATGTATGGAAAGCTGTCTTGGCGAAATTTCTCATCGGGCTTTGTTCTCCATGAATGGTCATACCCCACCCCCCCCCCCCCCCCCCCCGTTGGGTATTGCATTATATTGAAGGCTGAGACGTGGCAATGCCTAGTGAAAAAATTGTAATCTCCAAATGAGCAACTATGCACAATATTATGTGCAAAAACATTGAGGAATAGTTTTTTGAAGGCACTGATTTGAATTCAACTGTGATGATATGAGCTATGTTGACTAGACAGTTTTTAATTGACTTCATAATAGAACCTCTACAAAGACAGTGTCATAGAAAGAGTATGCTCTTCCACTTTGAAGATCATACTTAATTTTCGAAACTATTCCGTCATTAAAAACTAACCGTTGACTGTCAGGAGAGCTCGATCCGTTGACGCTGTTGTGCCATCCTCCCCAGTAGCAGTGCAGTAATAGTACCCCTGATCCTCGGCCAGAGCTGGATTAATGACTAGCGGAGATTTGTTTCCACTGCCTGCAATTGGTGCGTTGTCCTTGTACCAACTAAAACTTTCAGCGTTCTGGAAGGAGCAGGAGAAGGTGACTCGGTCCCAGGCATTGGCCATCAGAGGTGACGGGTGGGTAACTACCGCAAGGGGTTCTAAATATGAAATATAATCATTGTAGATTGACAAATATATATATAATATATACTCTATATCATATAATATTCCGTAATGATAAGTAGATGTGTTCACGATAAGTATTGTTTCTTTGACAGTTAGTATTTGATATAAATGGCTGAACTCGGCATGGTCTTAAGCTAAAAGCATTGAGATGATATGTCAAGAGTTACACTGTTTATTAGACATACAAAATTACTAGTTGAATGTTTCGTTACCTTCCCAGGGCAATATTTAAGGTAACAATTAAAATACAATCAAACATATTTAAATGTACATTTAAAGTGATTGCATTGTCTCTTAAGTAGGTTAAAAATTTTGACTGAATTTGTTTCACACCGAGGAATTACTATGTAGAAAAATATTTAAAACAGATTGATAAAATTGTGATGAATAAACAAATTTCTTGATCATATTGATTATATAAAAAAGATTCCACAACGAATATGATTGTAGAAAAGCTAAGTTGGTAATTAATACTGCGATGGAGGAATTTGTTATGCTTCGTCTGTAATTTCATTCTTACATTAATTTATATGTTGGAGAACGATCACGTTACTCTGAAACCTACAGAAATAACATTACAAATACAGTAAAAGAGTGACGCTTAAAATATTGGTGTTTTTTCTTTTAATATTTAAACATTGTGGGCACGATATCGAATGCTTTTAGCAAATATAATATTTTTATATCTCACCTTTGTCAATTATAACAGTATTACAGTTAACATCAGTGTATGATGCTGGACATGTGCAAACATACGACGCTCCATCATCTCCCGTTGTACAAGTTCCTCCATTTTGACAGGGCAACAGAACACAAGGTTCAATTGCTGTGGGTGAAGTTAAAGCATGATACTATAAAGATAATCGGCTTACTTAAAGTATATAGACTATTCTCATCTAGGAGTTAAGTTTCTTCATTTTTTTATTCATAATGCAGCATCAGGCTGTCAAATTAAGATTGTAAGATTGTAATCCGAGGCATCACAATCATGCACTCCGGACAAACTTTTTTTCTTAAAAATTAAAAATTATTACAATAATAATTCTAATAATTACCACTACGATATCTATATATATTTCATTTTGTAATGTTTTAAAGTGTTACGTGGTCCTACTTGCATTCATTGTGATAGCTAATAATATACCATGAAGTAGAAACTAAAAAGAAAATTCTTGTAGACTTGAGAAGGGGCCGCGGAGCATTTTTGAAAGTGGGGGGGGGGCTGATCTGATTTCACTCATTAATGACAATTCTCGAACCTTTTCCCCAGATAAAACCCCCCCCCCCCCCCGGTTCCGCGGCCAATGTTAAGTAGGATTTCAGTGATCTGATTAGACGTAGGCCTACATTGAAAATGAAGAAATTAGCATAGACGTGTAAATTTTGAATACTGATACCGCCATATCAGAGAAATAAGAATTTAATTGACACTATCCCTCGCACATGAAAATGCAATTTCCATGATGTAACTGTATTTGGTCTTGCTTTAACGTACTATACCTTCGCAATTAATTCCATTGCCTCTGAATCCATCCATACAGGTGCACAGGTAACTGCCCCCTAGATTGTCACACTGTGCTTTACTGTCACACACGGGGGTTAAAGCAGCGCATTCGTCGACGTCTATACACGTGTATGTGTTGTTATCTCCAGTTATGGTGACGTATCCAGAGTTACACTCACATGAATAGGTGTTGATACCTCCAGTACAGGTAGACACCCTCGGGCAAGGTGTGGACCGTTCACAGATGTCAATGACTATAAATATGGACAGACATGGAAGACATGGATCTATATATCATGGAAGATTGCAATGATTTTGTATGATTAAGCGTGTGTAAGTATCTCGGAAAAATATTTTGATCATTTCACTTTTTAAATAACTATTCATCATATTATGGGCCATGGCGAAAGATATCTGTCCTTTTATAGCGATTTTAACTACGAGATTTCATGTTTAACATTCTATAACAATATACTTTTTGCCTTAAGTTTCCAATACATTCGTTTTAAAGCAGTATCATGTAGATTTATGGCACAACCTCTGTATACTACACGAACTTGGCATTAGATCGAAATATCGCGTACAGATGGCAAAACCAGAATATCAAACTACAGACTATAGCTTTATGTAAGGTTCATTTATCTCAAACCAAACAAAATAAGATTATAATTCAATCATCTGTGAATTGTAATATGTCAGATGCAATACCTTCACAAGTAGGTAGATCAGCTGACAGCGCTCCACTCGCCTGGCAAGTAATAGACCAGTTACCAATGAGGTCATATCCAGGCTGGCATTGATATGTACATTGCGTGTTGTAATCTATCATCATGTCAGCACCACATTGTGCGTCGTTCGAGGTGAGATTGGCCGGAAATGTTGGGATGCTACACATAACAACTGTCCACAGAAGATATGAAGCAAATAATAACGCTAATGGTAATAATATGTGAATCCGTATTATATAATATATAAAAATGTGTATCCGTCTAAAAGAGTTTATACTCTATTGTGTAAACATAAATTATGAAGTACTATGTTAGTGTAGGAACACTCCTGCCAAGTTATTTTGCTCAAAACCTTTTCGTTAAAAAGTTACGCCATTTTGATTAAGGAGGGAGTTACTATTTCTGTTGTGTTTACATCTTACCATTGCAAGTAGGCAGAGATGCAGATAGAGTACGATTACTTTGACAAGTGACAGTATCAGTGCCAATCAAAGTGTATCCGATTGAGCACCCAAAGGTACAGCTGGTTTTAAAGTCAATGGTACGTCCAGCACTGCAATTCACAGGTGATGATAGTTCTTGAGGGAGAACTTCCGGGAGCGGACAGACAGCAACTGGAGGAAGGGATGAATATATGCGTACATACTGATGCATCTTATTTATTATATTCCTGTATTTCCATGGCATGAAGCAAAAAAAAAACACATGGAAATGATAAAGGTGTGGCAAAGAAAATCACACTACAGAACAACGAAAAGGAACTAGGAGAAGCCATAAAAAATGTGTCAAACTTGTCGAGGGTTTCCCCACAATTTCTTCCACAAAGAAATAAGTATTGAAATCGAAAAAAACGTGTACATTTACCTAAAAATGTAAATGTTTATTTATAATACATAAGCCTGATTTTTTGGTAATTAGTAAAAGACTCGCAGACTCCAATATCCTCTTATCTGAGATTGATATATATATAATTGTTAATACCTCCCCTGAAATAAATGCATTACCTTAGTTATCATTTTCTCATCCAAGAAATTAAAACACTTTCTAAACTTTTATCATAAATTTCAACACAAAAATATTAAAACTATAAAGCAATTTGACTTGCTGATTGTATAATCTTACTTTCGCAAGTTGGCACTTCGGCTGAGAATACCCCACTTGCTAAACAATCCAAAGATGACATTCCAACAAGGTTGTAGCCATTGTCACAAGAATATTGACATATTGCATCGTATACAACATTCTGTCCCGCCGTACACGTTGATGAAAGAAATGGCGTCAGTTGTGGAACACTGCAAGTCTGAACTGTAGTGAGAATAATTGCACAAAAACGTATAAAGACAGCGGTTTCGGATGAAATGTATCGATTTTTGTCAAACTACTGACTACTGTTACTCTAGTAACAAGGGGAAAATTCAAAACAAGATGGACGGACCCACAGACATTTTGAAACAAGACCAAAACTATTTCTTAAAGAAATATATGTGGTAGTATATATATGAAAAGTAAATTTACTTGATTAGCTTAAACTTGCGGAGAGGTTCTAGACATACATGTAGCACGATAAAAGGTTTTGACATTTCGAGCAAAATGTTGAATGAATTTTATTTTCTTCACTTCGGACCGAGAACAAAAATATTCCATTATCCCAATTAAGGGCATGAGCGCAGGTGATTCATTTCTTTTTAATCGGTTGATGGAAGTTTACCTTCACATGTAGGCAAATTGTCAGAGAGTGATGCATTTGCAAGACATGTTACTGACGGAGCTCCAACAAGATTATATCCCACATCACATGAATATGAACAGCTATCTGTGTAATTGATGGATAACCCTCCATTGCATTCTGACGTCACAGCAGATACACTTGGAGGCAGCTCAGGAATAGAGCAGGATATAACTGTAAACAGAGGTACGCCAGTAGTTACGTTTGAACAGACAAGTCTATTGAGGATAAAGTTGTGTTTTCTGCATATTTCTTTCATGTGGAAAGAAACGAGATTTTAAAATAACTGCACAGGAAATTATATATATATACTCAGGTGAATAAAAAAACATATATGATTTACGATGAGAAAATTGCGAACTTAATTTTTTTAATTTCTTTTAGTAGGGCAGTCAAAAGACATTACATTTGGAACATATCAAGTAAAGATAAATTCACCATCCTTACTTGCACATATAGGAATAGGTGCCGTTAGATCTCCATCACTCTGGCAAGTGATAGCCTCAATGCCGATCAAAGTATATCCTACTGAGCACTCAAAGGTACAGGTGGTATCAAAGTCAATTGAGCCCCCCGCATTGCAGTTTCCAGATGAAGAAGACACTTCTGGAGAGAATACCTCAGGAAGTGGACAAACCACAACTGAACAGAGAGATGTGTAAACATTTTGATAAAATGATAATGGACCTCATAAAACCAAAAAGGTTTCATCCTAGATTTAATGACCGTAAACAGTGCGTATTAGCTTTGTACATTTATGCAGGGTGTGACCACCCTGCCCGCCGAGAATTTCAGGTTAATTTCGTATCCGGACTCCTACCCCCTGGACAACCACCCCCCGGATAACCACCCCTAGGATAACCACCCTCTAGGACAACTACCCCCTAGGGCAACCACCCTCTAGGACGACTACCCCCCTAGGACAAGTACCCCCCGGATAACTACCCCCCAGACAACTACCCCCTAGGACAACCACCCTCTAGGACAACTACCCCCCGGATAACTACCCCCCAGAGAACCACCCCTAGGACAACTACCCCCTAGGACAACTACCCCCGGACAACCACCCCCTAGGACAACTACCCCCAGGACAACTACCCCCCGGACAACTACCCCCAGGATAACTACCCCACGGACAACCACCTCCTAGGACAACTACCCCCAGGACAACTACCCCCGGACAACTACCCTCCGGACAACCACCCCCTAAGACAACTACCCCCAGGACAACTACCCCCAGACAACCACCCTCTAGGACAATTACCCCCAGACGCGTATTTTTTTCTGTAAGGATTTGCGCCACTGACAAGAAAGGGCAGTATTTGAGCGTCAAGAAGCCCCGTTTTGGAGACTTTGAGACTACAACTTTAAGACTTGTATTTTCTCTCAGTTTCACCTTACTTTATTTCAGCAAAAGAAAATTTTGTCAATATTACTTTCCTAAATTCTAACACCCCTTAGCCTGCCGAGGCTCGAACTCGTGATTCCTTCATGACGAGCACAACGTGAATCCGAATGCGCCACACAAGGAACGTGACTGGTTCGCTCATTTTATTATATCCCTACAATTTGTTTTTCATGAATATTCATGCCGACCAGTCTTGACGGAATAAACCGTATTGTCACCCCTCTTGACGCTCAAATACTGCCCTTTCTCGTCGGGTGGCTCAAGTCCTGACAGAAAAAAATATAGCCCCCGGACAACTACCCCAGG
The DNA here is from genome assembly GCA_025617745.1 of Heliocidaris erythrogramma. Classification (NCBI taxonomy): domain Eukaryota; kingdom Metazoa; phylum Echinodermata; class Echinoidea; order Camarodonta; family Echinometridae; genus Heliocidaris; species Heliocidaris erythrogramma. The sequence goes on from CM046859.1 coordinate 15,584,317, forward strand.
ACGACCACCCTCTAGGAAAAGTACCCCAAATTGGACTTAACATCACGCTCGCTCGCCAAAATAGAATTAATGTTGCCTTTAGCAATCCACCACCTCCCACGGTAAGAACGTTTTGGAAATCTGGCTATAAATAGGATTTTGGTGCATTATTATGATAAAATTCACTTCACCACGTGAGTTAAATGTGTCTATACCCATGATCACGGGGGGGGGGGGGAGATTTCCCCTGGTATTACATTTTTGTTTTAAAAGTTGGGTGTTTAAACTCGGTGTTTGATGGTGCATTGTACAGTTGAATTTCTCATCCATCTCATCCATTATACCCCATACTATTTTTTTTAAATCGACCAACCACAATGCTAGTTTCCTTTTATACTCGAATGGCTGGTAGCTTTGTAACGAGTTGCATAATTGTAGAGTGCGTGAGGGAGAGGGGGTGGGGGTGTGTGACAAACGGCTGGAATATTTGTTTTCCTTTCCGCCCCCCCCCCCTCAATTGTTGATCATGCAAAACATCTAATAGAGAGTTGATATTGCACATGGGAATATCTACCTTCATGCATTGAAGAAAAAACAACAAACAAACAAAAAAATTCTTTTTAAATGATAGTATATATAAACTAGTTTTTTTCTTTTTTTTTTAATGTGATCAAGTTTTATTGTTGGAAGTTGGAGGAGGAACAATTAAGCGAGCAAGCATGAGCGAAAACAAACAATTCTCTTTTAATAAAATTTGGTATATTATCTGGGCTTTATTGTTGCAGATCCGGGCAGAAATTTTGCTAAAGGCCATATTAATTGTCCGGGGGGGGGGGCTATATTTTTTCTGTCAGGACTTGAGCCACCCGACGAGAGAGGGCAGTATTTAAGCGTCAAGAGGGGTGACAATACGGTTTATTCCATCAAGACTGGTCGGCATGAATATTCATGAAAAACAAATTGTAGGGATATAATAAAATGCGAACCAGTCACGAAGTTCCTTGTGTGGCGCATTCGGATTCACGTTGTGCTCGTCATGAAGGAATCACGAGTTCGAGCCTCGGCAGGCTAAGGGGTGTTAGAATTTAGGAAAGTATCATTGACAAAATTTTCTTTTGCTGAAATAAAGTAAGGTGAAACTGAGAGAAAATACAAGTCTTAAAGTTGTAGTCTCAAAGTCTCCAAAACGGGGCTTCTTGACGCTCAAGTACTGCCCTTTCTTGTCAGTGGCGCAAATCCTTACAGAAAAAAATACGCGTCTGGGGGTAATTGTCCTAGAGGGTCGTTGTCTGGGGGTAGTTGTCCTGGGATTAGTTGTCTTAGTGGGTAGTTGTCTGGGGGGTAGTTGTCCAGGGGGTGGTTGTCCGGGGGGTAGTTGTCGGGGGGTAGTTGTCCTGGGGGTAGTTGTCCTAGGGGGTGGTTGTCCGGGGGGTGGTTGTCCGGGGGTAGTTGTCCGGGGGTAGTTGTCCTGGGGGTAGTTGTCCTAGGGGGTAGGGGGTAGTTGTCTGGGGGGTAGTTATCCGGGGGATAGTTGTCCTAGAGGGTGGTTGTCCTAGGGGGTAGTTGTCTGGGGGGTAGTTATCCGGGGGGTACTTGTCCTAGGGGGGGTAGTCGTCCTAGAGGGTGGTTGCCCTAGGGGGTAGTTGTCCTAAAGGGTGGTTATCCGGGGGTGGTTGTCCAGGGGGTAGGAGTCCTAGAACCGGTTCATTTGCTGGAACCGGCTGACAGCACCCGGTGTGAGCCCCTATCCAGGGTTATGGATCCCCAGTGCCTTTTCTTGGAGGGGGGGGGGGGGGGTCATCCATGCACCCAACCTCACAGAAAAATCTACGATATGGAGACCTCCCCGTCGCCATTCTCATGGTTCTGGGACACTAGACAACGTACGTCAGATAAACTCAGGACTTGAATAGTGGGACCATGAAAACCGCATCCTCGACTCTGCAACTTCAGGAAGATTGCATTATATCTACATCTAATTACTTATCAATGCTGGAGGAAAAGCATAGAAAGCAGAAAATCCTGGTTCCACGTAAGTCACACCCCCTCGTGAACAGTACATTTAAAATTCAAAGTTTGCCGGTCCAGGACAGCACTATAAAGTGATGAAAGATTATGTAAACCACAATATTTCAAAATTTTCAATAACGAATGAGTAAGTAAAGGTCAACTAAACATGGAATATTTATAAATCGTCTATCCATAACCAGAAATGTTAAAACATATCATTAACACACAGTCATGACAGTTAACAACGTTCTACCTCTCAGCAGACTACATGATATTAAAGCGAAGTGTTTTGATGAGTGAAAGGTACTTTGTGTATGTTCTTACTTTGGCAGGTTGGTATGTCTTCAGAAAAGTTTCCACTGGCCAGGCAAGCCAATGATCGCATTCCATTTATGGTATAGCCAGTTTCACATGAAAAACCACAAGATGTATTGTATGCAACTTGTTGTCCCACTGTGCATGTTGATGAAAGGCGGGGTGGTAGCTGTGGTACTCTGCAAGTCTCAACTGTGAAAAGATGAACGTATATATATATATATATATATATACATTGTGACAGAAATTGCGAGAATAACGTTGCGTAGCTCAAAGTTCCCCAGAGCTGTCCTCCCTTTTTGAAATTTTTGCAAAGGCTGAAAAAATGTCTCCGCCGGGAATCGAACCCGGGTCGTTGGCTTAGAACGCCAATGCCTTAACCACTAGACCACGGAGACGGGTTAGTGGTTTCGGCGACACCAGATTCAATTGACCGACAGATTGACAAATCCTCAACCTTATTAATTAATTCCACTTATCGGGGGCAGATATATACATATATAATTGAATCTGGTGTCGCCGAAACCACTAACCCGTCTCCGTGGTCTAGTGGTTAAGGCATTGGCGTTCTAAGCCAACGACCCGGGTTCGATTCCCGGCGGAGACATTTTTTCAACCGTTGCAAAAATTTCAAAAAGGGAGGACAGCTCTGGGGAACTTTGATTTAAGTTACGCAACCATTATTCTCTCATTTCCTTTCAAATCATATATATATATATATATATATAACTCTAAAGGCTACATTAGCTGGACAGTTTTTGTCTTATTTCTATGCTCAACTGTCCAGCTAATGTACCAACTGTCTCGCTAATGTAGGGGGCGCTATTATGACGGAATAAACCGCATTGTTGTGTGTCCTCCTAATGTACCCTTTAGTCATATATACATATATTACGCTGGATTCCGCATTTGGGAGACACGTAACAATGCAGTTTATTTCGTCATAATAGAAACCACCGCTTTACGGAGACACGAAACAGCTTTAGGGAGACATGCGGAACGATTAAAATGACAAAGCCGTGTCTCCCAAATGCGGAATCTAGAGAAATATATATATATATATATAATAACAATAATATAGGTTTTCCCGGCCAATTCCGCAGCTTTTTCAGTCTAATTCATTCATTCAATTTAAATGATTTTAGCCATGCCGTGCTATTCGGCAATTCAAATTCATGATCTGTGCATTAAAATTCGTTTCGGAAGCATTTAAATTCGCATTTCAGGCAGTCAAATTGACACTCTTTTCATTCAAAATCAAGTCATCGAGCCTTCATTCAATTCAGCATCGCATGGTCACGTGGTCACGCAACAAACTCGTTCCTGCATTCGACTTCATTTTGGAGCATCCAATTTAGCGGGTTGTGCATTCAATTTAACAATTTTCCCTCATTATTTTGTGACATGTTTCTATGCTCTTGTATTATGTATGTGATAATAACGATATTTCGGATTTAAGATAGGGCCTAATGTTTTGGGGTATTGCATAATTATGTTACACATCCATCGTTTCAGCGAATAAAGCTCTTTGCATCTTTTGGATGTACAAAGATATGAAACAACTGCAGGTCCCGAGAAAGGACTATCGTGATATAATTCCCTTGTAACGGAGGACACAATAAAATTTAGACGACATTTTAGAAGACAGGAAGACAGGAAGACAGGAAGATTTCTACTGCTACTTTATGCAGGAGATGATAAAAAAAAGATGTAGCCTCATCTTATAGCAGCCAGATATTTTTTTTTAATTAAAAAAATTAAAGTTAATATAATTGCCTATATTATTAGTGTTCTCCACCGTTTCCTCGGGGGAGATTGCCGCCCATGCTTAGGTATGTGTCTGCATTAATTCTCTCGTTCAAAGTAGGCCTGTATTTTCGAATTAAACCTTCATGTATATTTCCCAACTTGCACGTCTTTGTGAAATCTATAGGATACAATCGATCCTTTAAGCAACTATAACATGAAAGAAATGAAATTCGAAACAAGCCTTACTTAAGAAAATTATAAATAAAAACAAGGGGCTAAATAACTTGTGGGTTAAATTATTGAATGAAAATGTTCAGAATATGACTGCCCATTTGCGAATTTGAATGCCCGAAGAGTCCTTTCCGCAGTTGCCGATGAATTTGAATGATTCCTAAAAACGTGCTAATTGGAATGCACGGAAATGAATTTGAATGATACAAAAGCAAATTCCTTGCTCGAAACGCTAAATTGAATGACTTAAAATATACTTTTGAATGATAGAAGTTGCTGTAAACAATGTTTTTGTTAAATTGAATGAACGATTTATTGAATTGACTGACGAAAGTGCGAAATTAGCTGGGAAAACATATAACAATAATGATAATGGTGGTGGTGGCTTCTTGTATAGCGCTCAGGTCCGTCACGTCGTGACGCTCATGGTGCTCCGACATTATTACCACGGTCATAACCGGGCGGCCAAAAATATGTAACGCTCTGGCATATCGGGCACCCCTTAACACCTGGGTGAAGAGTGGCAAACTTGGATTAATGTCTCGCTTCGTATTATGAATATAGCAAACATTTTATTCTAATAAATTCAGTGCATAACAAAATGCCTTTCCACTGGACAAAATATGCTTTTCAGAAGCTAAAAATATTGAGATTCCCCATTTCACAGTATTTATTCAGAATCATAACAGAAATTCACAATACACCGTTATATATTGTAGTTCATGGAAAAAAAATGAAATTACAGTGGCATAATTATACTTCTTACACTTTCATACACGGTTGTAAATATTTTTCAATAGGGTAAAATATAGAAGGATGAATATGTTTTGAAAAATAGTGTTTCTGTTGTTTTGTTGTGTTTTTTTTATGATTTAGATTTCTCACAAGGAGTACATCGATGCTCTCTTACCTGCACAGATGGGCAAATTATCCGATAGAAATGTATTAGCTAGACACGATATTGACGGTGATCCAACAAGATTATATCCCATACCACATGAATAAGAACAGCTTTCTGTGTAATTGATGGATAACCCTCCATTGCATTCTGACGTCACAGGAGATAGACGTAGTGGAAGCTCGGGAAGGGAGCAAGATACAACTGTTCGCAAAAGAGTAAACATTTTCATCTTAAAATCTTTAAAAAGAAAGATCCTATTCTCCAGCCTTTGAGGCCTATAATTCATTCTAAATCTTCTTAAATCTCAAAACATCGCATGTTTTCTAAAATTTTTAAAAAGCGTCCAAATCCGAAATTTGTGGTGTTCCGACATATGATCCCGCGACATGTTTTATTTCTTCAAAAATGTAGGGATATAGGGTTAGGATTTAAATTGGGTTTTAGGTTAAGTTTAAGGTTAGGATCAGGGTTAGGTATAGTGTTTGGTCCAAGGTTGAAGTTTATAATTCGGATAGTGTACGAAGTTGACTCTGACCAATTGTTGCCGGAGCATGTGTCGTACAACCGTATTTGCTATATACATATATATATATATATCAAAAAGAGAAGTAAATAAAACTCGTGAGATCGAGATTTTAGTTATGGCAAGACTTTTATTTTGCATGAAAACAAAATATCTGAAGAAGTTTCTGTTCGCATGACAATAGACCTGTTTACTGCCCTTATGCATGTTTCTCTCCAGAATCCTTAGTTACCAACTATTTGGTGCACCTGCTATGCATAATGGCATCTCTATAGATGGAATCCATTTTGCATACATTAGTTGTTGCTATGTCGGGCCTCTGGTATGCATAAAATTAGTAAACAGGTCTATTGAGTTTCTAGCAACATTCCGTAGAATAGTCACTTTTATAATGCGGATGATAGTGTGTTACTGTATTCTGGCACTGATCCTTAATACAATGTTTATTTGATTATGCTAATGCGGCATGGTACTGCAGTCTAGGCAAGGTGGATCAAAACAAGATAAAAATAATTCAAAATAAGATTGTAAGATTTATCAATCACTTACCACCAAGAACACACATTGGGAAGAGTGAACTTGAAACAGCTGGTCTTCTTCATATAAACCTTAGATCACAACAACTTTTAATTCACCATGTACATAAGATTTTTTACTCTAATGCAGATCACTATATTTCAAATAATTTTACTCGCTCTTCAAGTGTTCATGGGCATGACACTAGAAACAGTCAATTTAATTTCGTAGTGCCTAAGCGGAAAGGTAAAATTGGAAACTCCTTTTATTTTAACGGTATTCTTTTCTGGAATTCCCTCCCAAATCATGTTAGGTCAGTTAAGAATTTTTTACAATTTAAAAGGGTATTGAAGCATCATCTGAAAAATGTGTCTACTCCATAACTGTATTTCTCCTCTCCTTGTTGTAGCGCAGAGGGGTTTTTTTCCTATATTATATGACTTATGTAACCAACGTTTATTATCGTTAGTTTCATTATGATTTTCTGTATATAGTTTTTTCCGTTGAGTAAGTCTTGTTTTCACATTTATGTAATCTTCGCCTACTTTATAAAAATGTTATTTTGCTACTTTAGTACATTCTTATTACTTGTCGTACTTGTACGATAGTCTTGTAGCCGTACTAATGTGTTTTCTTAGTGTATTTTGACGTCACAGGAAATAGACGTGGTGGAAGTTCAGGAATGGAGCAGGATATTTGGTTTTTGGAGCACTTTGGATATTCAGACTCTTCTGGCAAGTGCCTGAACTAAATGGATGTATCCCGTCCCAAACGGCTAACACATACATACGTGCGCGCACACCCACATCCTTCCCTCGCCAAAATTAATATAATCCTACACGCGCACACACACACACCTGCACATCCCAATCTTCGTGTAAAGCCCTTTGAAGATTATGGAAGAAGAAGAAAGCCTTTTTTTCACAAGATTTCAAGTTGTTAAAAGACATATAAAAAGTATATGAGCCGCCATCAAGACACACATGTATGGAAGCGCTGGAATCTCATCTTTTTCATCGTTACATTCAAAACATCCATAAATTTAAGACAGAGTCAGGATCCAGCAATATTCAGCCGCAGATTATCCGTTGTCAAGACCATGGTCAAGACCATAGAATCTTAGCCCTGTGATTGGCAAGCGAGCCATCTGTAACCAAGTGCGCGTTGAATCAAAAACAATGCGCAACCTGTTCATCCTTGCGCAAACATGCGCAAGCCATGGCTGTTGCCTGGCTGTGAGAAAACATCTTGCATGGTGGTAACCAATCGGAATGCTGGAATTGACTTTTTTAAAGACAAAGTGTGTACATTTGTTACATATTGCTGGATCCTGACCCTGTCATGAAGTGCTCATTACTGTTATTTCATTTCATTATTTACTGTTATCTTTGGAAACTACAGAAAATGCCCTTTACGCTCATGTCAAATTTGCCCTGGCTCACAATAAAACTGTGGTAGTTTTGGCCAGATTTATATTTCATTTCATTTCCATTTTTTGTCATAAAAGGAACACCATTTTTTACCAATTTCGTCTTTCATTTTGAACACAATAAAAGTATTCATAGTCAGGCAGAACTGGGAATAAAATAGCGCGCTTTTAGGGGACCTGCGGATTGGCTGATCCATTTTGAAACCATGGAAGAAACTGTTTCGACCTTTCACGTTCCTTTATGGGTCTGTGGCAATCGGTCCGAGGTTTAAGAAACATAACCCCACCCTAGATATAGCCCTATGAACCCGAAGGCCCGAATTCACAAAGGAGGTTTGGTTTAAACCATGGTTTAATCCCCTCCTGGGCTTTTTTAAGCGTACGTGCGCACGGAATCCGATCCAATCATATATTTTCTGTGAGCGCGCGCATGGGCAATGTGCGCTCATTTACGCCTATTCCAGTACGCTTACGGAGGTTTAAACCATGGTGTAGGTTTAAACCTCCTTTCTGAATTCGGGCATAAATATTTTTTCTAACTAAAAAATTAAAATTTCAGAGGTCAAGAGTTTTGGTGTAAAGTGAGGTATTTGACATGTAACGACTGGAAGAAACAATATTAAACTTGAGGCGACACAGACGAGCAATCATTATTTATTTTAATTTATTTATTGCGCAACAACTTAGCCCTAGATTTCGGGCATTTCCAACTCAAATTTAAAAGACTTTGGAATAGACGGATATATAAATGAAACCAGAATTTTAACTTTATACATATTTGTGGTCATACAATGCCCCTAAAAACACTTTAAACATCCTAAGCTGTTATTCGTTTGCGCTGATTATGCACTTTAAAATCCCATAGATTCTGAAAGAGGATTTTTGTCATATATAGACGTAGATATTTGCGCTGAAATTCAGAATCGCGATTCAGTATTAAATGTAAATTTATATTAGATGTAATGAATAAAGGTGTTGATAAATTAATCTTCTTACTTTGGCATGTTGGTATTTCATCAGAGAATATTCCATTTGCCAAACAGTCTAAAGATGACGTCCCAATAAGATTGTAGCCAATATCACATGAGAAATCACATGTTGCGTTGTTTGCAACATTCTCTCCTTCCATGCACGACGATGAAAGATTGGGTGGCAGCTGTGGTACACTACACGTCTCAGCTGTAAAGATACATTTGTATTAGTGCGGTACCTGTGTTTTATCAAACAGAGTTGAATGGCCAGTTATGATGAATAATCATACAAGATAGCGTAACTACATTGATGAATATTTATCTCGATAAGTTACTCATTACTTCTTGTATAAAAAAGGCCTTACAATGTTTCTGTAAACAATGAATGTGAGTTGTGTCTGCAATAGTTTGGGGAGCTTCATGTTCTTTTTTAATGTAAGAAGATAAATGAATTCGAATAAAGTAGAACATAAAATGATAATTTTCTTGAGACGAGTCAATACAATGTTACCTTCACATGTAGGCAACGTATCAGAGAGAGATGTATTTGCCAGACATGTTACTGAGGGTGCTCCAACAAGATTATATCCCACATCACATGAATAAGAACAGCTTTCTGTGTAATTGATGGATAACTCTTCATTGCATTCTGACGTCACAGGAAATAGACGTGGTGGAAGCTCAGGAATGGAGCAGGATATAACTATTTGAAGAAGAGAGCATATCTTCAGATTTAGAGCTAAATAGCACGCATTCAAACGCCTAAAGTGCTGCAAATATTATAATGGATTTTCGTGGTGGCAGATCAGGTATGGAGCAACATACAACTTATAAAGATATAAAATATACGGTTCTTTAATTACAAAGCAATTAACAGTGTACCAATGATGAGCTTGATACTTTGAATCAACACAACACAGTTGTAATCTTTGTTGCCATTTTGATATTTCGTTTTGAAAAAGGTGATGGAGTAAAAAAAAAAAAAGAGAAAGATGTTAAGCACTTTGGATATTCAGACTCTTATGGCAAGTGCCTGAACTAAATGGATGTATCCCGTCCCAAACGGCTAACACATACATACGTGCGCGCACACCCACATCCTTCCCTCGCCAAAATTAATATAATCCTACACGCGCACACACACACACCTGCACATCCCAATCTTCGTGATAGTTCCTCTTCGTGATAGGCTGTAAAGCCCTTTGAAGATTATGGAAGAAGAAGAAAGCCTTTTTTTTTCACAAGATTTCAAGTTGTTAAAAGACATATAAAAAGTATATGAGCCGCCATCAAGACACATATGTATGGAATTGCTGGAATCTCATCTTTTTCATCGTTACATTCAAAACATCCATAAATTTAAGACAGAGTCAGGATCCAGCAATATTCAGCCGCAGATTATCCGTTGTCAAGACCATGGTCAAGACCATAGAATCTTAGCCCTGTGATTGGCAAGCGAGCCATCTGTAACCAAGTGCGCGTTGAATGAAACAATGCGCAACCTGTTGCTTCATCCTTGCGCAAACATGCGCAAGCCATGCCTGTTGCCTGGCTGTGAGAAAACATCTTGCGTGGTGGTAACCAATCGGAATGCTGGAATTGACTTTTTTAAAGACAAAGTGTGTACATTGGTTACATATTGCTGGATCCTGACCCTGTCATGAAGTGCACATTACTGTTATTTCATTTCATTATTTACTGTTATCTTTGGAAAGTACAGAAAATGCCCTTTACGCTCATGTCAAATTTGCCCTGGCTCACAATAAAACTGTGGTAGTTTTGGCCAGATTTATATTTCATTTCATTTCCATTTTTTGTCATAAAAGGAACACCATTTTTTACCAATTTCGTCTTTCATTTTGAACACAATAAAAGTACATGTATTCATAGTCAGGCAGAACTGGAAATAAAATAGCGCGCTTTTAGGGGACCTGCGGATTGGCTGATCCATTTTGAAACCATGGAAGAAACTGTTTCGACCTTTCACGTTCCTGTATGGGTCTGTGGCAATTGGTCCGAGGTTTAAGAAACATAACCCCACCCTAGATATAGACCTATGAACCCGAAGGCCCGAATTCACAAAGGAGGTTTGGTTTAAACCATGGTTTAATCCCCTCCTGGGCTGTTTTAAGCGTACGTGCGCACGGAATCCGATCCAATCATATATTTTCTGTGAGCGCGCGCATGGGCAATGTGCGCTCTTTTTCGCCTATTCCAGTACGCTTACGGAGGTTTAAACCATGGTTTAGGTTTAAACCTCCTTTCTGAATTCGGGCATAAATATTTTTTCTAACTAAAAATTTAAAATTTCAGAGGTCAGGAGTTCTGGTGTAAAGTGAGGTATTTGACATGTAACGACTGGAAGAAACAATATTAAACTTGAGGCGACACAGACGAGCAATCATTATTTATTTTAATTTATTTATTGCGCAACAACTTAGCCCTAGATTTCGGGCATTTCCAACTCATATTTAAACGACTTTGGAATACACGGATATATAAATGAAACCAGAATTTTAACTTTATACATATTTGTGGTCATACAATGCCCCTCAAAACACTTTAAACATCCTAAGCTGTTATTTGTTTGCGCTGATTATGCACTTTAAAATCCCATAGATTCTGAAAGAGGATTTTTGTCATATATAGACGTAGATATTTGCGCTGAAATTCAGAATCGCGATTCAGTATTAAATGTAAATTTATATTAGATGTAATGAATAAAGGTGTTGATAAATTAATCTTCTTACTTTGGCATGTTGGTATTTCATCAGAGAATATTCCATTTGCCAAACAGTCTAAAGATGACGTCCCAATAAGATTGTAGCCAATATCACATGAGAAATCACATGTTGCGTTGTTTGCAACATTCTCTCCTTCCATGCACGACGATGAAAGATTGGGTGGCAGCTGTGGTACACTACACGTCTCAGCTGTAAAGATACATTTGTATTAGTGCGGTACCTGTGTTTTATCAAACAGAGTTGAATGGCCAGTTATGATGAATAATCATACAAGATAGCGTAACTACATTGATGAATATTTATCTCGATAAGTTACTCATTACTTCTTGTATAAAAAAGGCCTTACAATGTTTCTGTAAACAATGAATGTGAGTTGTGTCTGCAATAGTTTGGGGAGCTTCATGTTCTTTTTTAATGTAAGAAGATAAATGAATTCGAATAAAGTAGAACATAAAATGATAATTTTCTTGAGACGAGTCAATACAATGTTACCTTCACATGTAGGCAACGTATCAGAGAGAGATGTATTTGCCAGACATGTTACTGAGGGTGCTCCAACAAGATTATATCCCACATCACATGAATAAGAACAGCTTTCTGTGTAATTGATGGATAACTCTTCATTGCATTCTGACGTCACAGGAAATAGACGTGGTGGAAGCTCAGGAATGGAGCAGGATATAACTATTTGAAGAAGAGAGCATATCTTCAGATTTAGAGTTAAATAGCACGCATTCAAACGCCTAAAGTGCTGCAAATATTATAATGGATTTTCGTGGTGGCAGATCAGGTATGGAGCAACATACAACTGATAAGGATATAAAATATACGGTTCTTTAATTACAAAGCAATTAACAGTGTACCAATGATGAGCTTGATACTTTGAATCAACACAACACAGTTGTAATCTTTGTTGCCATTTTGATATTTCGTTTTGAAAAAGGTGATGGAGTAAAAAAAAAAAAGAGAAAGATGTTAAGCACTTTGGATATTCAGACTCTTATGGCAAGTGCCTGAACTAAATGGATGTATCCCGTCCCAAACGGCTAACACATACATACGTGCGCGCACACCCACATCCTTCCCTCGCCAAAATTAATATAATCCTACACGCGCGCACACACACACCTGCACATCCCAATCTTCGTGATAGTTCCTCTTCGTGATAGGCTGTAAAGCCCTTTGAAGATTATGGAAGAAGAAGAAAGCCTTTTTTTTCACAAGATTTCAAGTTGTTAAAAGACATATAAAAAGTATATGAGCCGCCATCAAGACACATATGTATGGAATTGCTGGAATCTCATCTTTTTCATCGTTACATTCAAAACATCCATAAATTTAAGACAGAGTCAGGATCCAGCAATATTCAGCCGCAGATTATCCGTTGTCAAGACCATGGTCAAGACCATAGAATCTTAGCCCTGTGATTGGCAAGCGAGCCATCTGTAACCAAGTGCGCGTTGAATGAAACAATGCGCAACCTGTTGCTTCATCCTTGCGCAAACATGCGCAAGCCATGCCTGTTGCCTGGCTGTGAGAAAACATCTTGCGTGGTGGTAACCAATCGGAATGCTGGAATTGACTTTTTTAAAGACAAAGTGTGTACATTGGTTACATATTGCTGGATCCTGACCCTGTCATGAAGTGCACATTACTGTTATTTCATTTCATTATTTACTGTTATCTTTGGAAAGTACAGAAAATGCCCTTTACGCTCATGTCAAATTTGCCCTGGCTCACAATAAAACTGTGGTAGTTTTGGCCAGATTTATATTTCATTTCATTTCCATTTTTTGTCATAAAAGGAACACCATTTTTTACCAATTTCGTCTTTCATTTTGAACACAATAAAAGTATTCATAGTCAGGCAGAACTGGAAATAAAATAGCGCGCTTTTAGGGGACCTGCGGATTGGCTGATCCATTTTGAAACCATGGAAGAAACTGTTTCGACCTTTCACGTTCCTTTATGGGTCTGTGGCAATTGGTCCGAGGTTTAAGAAACATAACCCCACCCTAGATATAGACCTATGAACCCGAAGGCCCGAATTCACAAAGGAGGTTTGGTTTAAACCATGGTTTAATCCCCTCCTGGGCTGTTTTAAGCGTACGTGCGCACGGAATCCGATCCAATCATATATTTTCTGTGAGCGCGCGCATGGGCAATGTGCGCTCTTTTTCGCCTATTCCAGTACGCTTACGGAGGTTTAAACCATGGTTTAGGTTTAAACCTCCTTTCTGAATTCGGGCATAAATATTTTTTCTAACTAAAAATTTAAAATTTCAGAGGTCAGGAGTTCTGGTGTAAAGTGAGGTATTTGACATGTAACGACTGGAAGAAACAATATTAAACTTGAGGCGACACAGACGAGCAATCATTATTTATTTTAATTTATTTATTGCGCAACAACTTAGCCCTAGATTTCGGGCATTTCCAACTCATATTTAAACGACTTTGGAATACACGGATATATAAATGAAACCAGAATTTTAACTTTATACATATTTGTGGTCATACAATGCCCCTCAAAACACTTTAAACATCCTAAGCTGTTATTTGTTTGCGCTGATTATGCACTTTAAAATCCCATAGATTCTGAAAGAGGATTTTTGTCATATATAGACGTAGATATTTGCGCTGAAATTCAGAATCGCGATTCAGTATTAAATGTAAATTTATATTAGATGTAATGAATAAAGGTGTTGATAAATTAATCTTCTTACTTTGGCATGTTGGTATTTCATCAGAGAATATTCCATTTGCCAAACAGTCTAAAGATGACGTCCCAATAAGATTGTAGCCAATATCACATGAGAAATCACATGTTGCGTTGTTTGCAACATTCTCTCCTTCCATGCACGACGATGAAAGATTGGGTGGCAGCTGTGGTACACTACACGTCTCAGCTGTAAAGATACATTTGTATTAGTGCGGTACCTGTGTTTTATCAAACAGAGTTGAATGGCCAGTTATGATGAATAATCATACAAGATAGCGTAACTACATTGATGAATATTTATCTCGATAAGTTACTCATTACTTCTTGTATAAAAAAGGCCTTACAATGTTTCTGTAAACAATGAATGTGAGTTGTGTCTGCAATAGTTTGGGGAGCTTCATGTTCTTTTTTAATGTAAGAAGATAAATGAATTCGAATAAAGTAGAACATAAAATGATAATTTTCTTGAGACGAGTCAATACAATGTTACCTTCACATGTAGGCAACGTATCAGAGAGAGATGTATTTGCCAGACATGTTACTGAGGGTGCTCCAACAAGATTATATCCCACATCACATGAATAAGAACAGCTTTCTGTGTAATTGATGGATAACTCTTCATTGCATTCTGACGTCACAGGAAATAGACGTGGTGGAAGCTCAGGAATGGAGCAGGATATAACTATTTGAAGAAGAGAGCATATCTTCAGATTTAGAGTTAAATAGCACGCATTCAAACGCCTAAAGTGCTGCAAATATTATAATGGATTTTCGTGGTGGCAGATCAGGTATGGAGCAACATACAACTGATAAGGATATAAAATATACGGTTCTTTAATTACAAAGCAATTAACAGTGTACCAATGATGAGCTTGATACTTTGAATCAACACAACACAGTTGTAATCTTTGTTGCCATTTTGATATTTCGTTTTGAAAAAGGTGATGGAGTAAAAAAAAAAAAGAGAAAGATGTTAAGCACTTTGGATATTCAGACTCTTATGGCAAGTGCCTGAACTAAATGGATGTATCCCGTCCCAAACGGCTAACACATACATACGTGCGCGCACACCCACATCCTTCCCTCGCCAAAATTAATATAATCCTACACGCGCGCACACACACACCTGCACATCCCAATCTTCGTGATAGTTCCTCTTCGTGATAGGCTGTAAAGCCCTTTGAAGATTATGGAAGAAGAAGAAAGCCTTTTTTTTTCACAAGATTTCAAGTTGTTAAAAGACATATAAAAAGTATATGAGCCGCCATCAAGACACATATGTATGGAATTGCTGGAATCTCATCTTTTTCATCGTTACATTCAAAACATCCATAAATTTAAGACAGAGTCAGGATCCAGCAATATTCAGCCGCAGATTATCCGTTGTCAAGACCATGGTCAAGACCATAGAATCTTAGCCCTGTGATTGGCAAGCGAGCCATCTGTAACCAAGTGCGCGTTGAATGAAACAATGCGCAACCTGTTGCTTCATCCTTGCGCAAACATGCGCAAGCCATGCCTGTTGCCTGGCTGTGAGAAAACATCTTGCGTGGTGGTAACCAATCGGAATGCTGGAATTGACTTTTTTAAAGACAAAGTGTGTACATTGGTTACATATTGCTGGATCCTGACCCTGTCATGAAGTGCACATTACTGTTATTTCATTTCATTATTTACTGTTATCTTTGGAAAGTACAGAAAATGCCCTTTACGCTCATGTCAAATTTGCCCTGGCTCACAATAAAACTGTGGTAGTTTTGGCCAGATTTATATTTCATTTCATTTCCATTTTTTGTCATAAAAGGAACACCATTTTTTACCAATTTCGTCTTTCATTTTGAACACAATAAAAGTATTCATAGTCAGGCAGAACTGGAAATAAAATAGCGCGCTTTTAGGGGACCTGCGGATTGGCTGATCCATTTTGAAACCATGGAAGAAACTGTTTCGACCTTTCACGTTCCTTTATGGGTCTGTGGCAATTGGTCCGAGGTTTAAGAAACATAACCCCACCCTAGATATAGACCTATGAACCCGAAGGCCCGAATTCACAAAGGAGGTTTGGTTTAAACCATGGTTTAATCCCCTCCTGGGCTGTTTTAAGAGTACGTGCGCACGGAATCCGATCCAATCATATATTTTCTGTGAGCGCGCGCATGGGCAATGTGCGCTCTTTTACGCCTATTCCAGTACGCTTACGGAGGTTTAAACCATGGTTTAGGTTTAAACCTCCTTTCTGAATTCGGGCATAAATATTTTTTCTAACTAAAAATTTAAAATTTCAGAGGTCAGGAGTTCTGGTGTAAAGTGAGGTATTTGACATGTAACGACTGGATGAATCAATATTAAACTTGAGGCGACACAGACGAGCAATCATTATTTATTTTAATTTATTTATTGCGCAACAACTTAGCCCTAGATTTCGGGCATTTCCAACTCATATTTAAACGACTTTGGAATACACGGATATATAAATGAAACCAGAATTTTAACTTTATACATATTTGTGGTCATACAATGCCCCTCAAAACACTTTAAACATCCTTAGCTGTTATTTGTTTGCGCTGATTATGCACTTTAAAATCCCATAGATTCTGAAAAAGGATTTTTGTCATATATAGACGTAGATATTTGCCCTGAAATTCAGAATCGCGATTCAGTATTAAATGTAAATTTATATTAGATGTAATGAATAAAGGTGTTGATAAATTAACCTTCTTACTTTGGCATGTTGGTATTTCATCAGAGAATATTCCATTTGCCAAACAGTCTAAAGATGACGTCCCAGTAAGATTGTAGCCAATATCACATGAGAAATTACATGTTGCGTTGTTTGCAACATTCTCTCCTTCCATGCACGACGATGAAAGATTGGGTGGCAGCTGTGGTACACTACACGTCTCAGCTGTAAAGATACATTTGTATTAGTGCGGTACCTGTGTTTTATCAAACAGAGTTGAATGGCCAGTTATGATGAATAATCATACAAGATAGCGTAACTACATAGATGAATATTTATCTCGATAAGTTACTCATTACTTCTTGTATAAAAAAGGCCTTACAATGTTTCTGTAAACAATGAATGTAAGTTGTGTCTGCAATAGTTTGGGGAGCTTCATGTTCTTTTTTAATATAAGAAGATAAATGAATTGGAGTAAAGTAGAACATAAAATGATAATTTTCTTGAGATGAGTCAATACAATGTTACCTTCACATGTAGGCAACGTATCAGAGAGAGATGTATTTGCCAGACATGTTACTGAGGGTGCTCCAACAAGATTATATCCCACATCACATGAATAAGAACAGCTTTCTGTGTAATTGATGGATAACCCTTCAATGCATTCTGACGTCACAGGAAATAGACGTGGTGGAAGCTCAGGAATGGAGCAGGATATAACTATTTGAAGAAGAGAGCATATCTTCAGATTTAGAGTTAAATAGCACGCATTCAAACGCCTAAAGTGCTGCAAATATTATAATGGATTATTCGTGGTGGCAGCTCAGGTATGGAGCAACATACAACTGATTAAGATATAAAATATACGGTTCTTTAATTACAAAGCAGTTAACAGTGTACCAATGATGAGCTTGATACTTTGAATCAACACAACACAGTTGTAATTTTTGTTGTCATTTTGATATTTCGTTTTGAAAAAGGTGATGGAGTAAAAAAAAAAGAAAGATATTAACCACTTTGGATATTCAGACTCTCATAACAAGTGCCTGAACTAAATGGATGTATCCCGTCCCAAACGGCTAACACAAACATACGTGCGCGCACACCCACATCCTTCCCTCGCCAAAATTCAAGGGAGTGGCAAGTCGTAATCCATGGGCCTGAACAGTTGGCCTGACTCGGGGAAATTCGGATACAATCAGGTCCAATCGTGCGCTACCGAAGGAATGTTATTGTCGAATTCCTCGTGTGATCGTTAACTCGAATCCCTACATACGTAACCGACCAATGAGATATACTGGAATAAAGAACGCGCGATCTTGTTTACTCAAATTTGGGTCAATGTGCGAACTTTTATTAGCTGCGCGCGATAAATTGAAGTCGCTTAGAACTTTGATCCAGAGAAAGGAGCAGCCAACTGTAAAACCGCCCATAGATTGCGACTTGTCGCTCCCTTTAATATAATCCTACACGCGCACACACACACATACACATCCATTTTGAAACCATGGAAGAAACTGTTTCGACCTTCCTTTATGGGTCTGTGGCAATCGGTCCGAGGTTTAAGAAACACAACCCCACCCTAGATATAGCCCTATGAACCCGAAGGCCCGAATTCACAAAGGGGGTTTGGTTTAAACAATGGGTTAATCCCCTCCTGGGTTTTTTTTAGCGTACGTGCGCACGGAATCCGATCCAATCATATATTTTCTGTGAGCGCGCGCATGGGCAATGTGCGCTCATTTACGCCTAATTTCAGTACGCTTACGGAGGTTTTAACCATGGTTCAGGTTTAAACCTCCTTTGTGAATTCGGGCCTATTTTTTCTAACTAAAAATCTAAAATTTCAGAGGTCAAGAGTTCTGGTGTAAAGTGAGGTATTTGACATGTAACGACTGGAAGAAACAATATTAAACTTGAAGCGACACAGACGAGCAATCATAATCTATTTTAATTTATTACAACAACTTAGCCTAATAGATTTCGGGCATTTCCAACTCAAACTTAAATGACTTTGGAATACACGGATATATAAATCAAAGCAGAATTTTAACTTTTCACATCTTTATGGTCATACAATGCCCCTAAAAACACTTTAAACATCCTAAGCTGTTATTTCTTTGCGCTGATTATGCACTTATCAGAAACTCCCATAGATTCTAAAAGAGGATTTTTGTCATATAAAGACGTAGATATTTGCGCTGAAATTCAGAATCGAGATTTAGTATTAAGTTCGTGTTTAAATTTTTAACATACGCTGGCATGTCGGTAAAGCAGATGTAAATGATGCATTTTCTCCGCATGTTACCATGGCATTCCCAGTTAGGTTATAACCCTCGACACATCCAAAGAGACAGCTTTCGGTATAGTTGATGTAGTTTCTCTCCTCACATGTGTTCTCCAGAGAGATGAGACCATCAGAGAAGGCTGGTATGTAGCACTGTAGAACTGGAAAGTTCAAAGAACAAAGCACCATAATAAGAAAAATCAAAATTTATATTGAGGAAGTTTAATCAAAGAACCAGCCACCATATAGGAAACAGAAATATACTTAGTAGATGAGAAATCGTTTCTTTGAATGCCTTTCACAATTCAGAGTTCTTAGAATTCCGAAAATCGAACAATTTAGTGTAATTTGCGTCAGTTTTAAACAAATACTTCTGTATTTTATCATACTCTTCAAAATGCCTACGGAAGGACCTATGAAAAACACCCCCGGAAATGTGACACGTCACACACACACACACACACCTAGTCACATAAGTATACCTCTGTTGGCACACAAACAACCCCCCCCCCCCCCCCCAACACGAACTACCAGGACCACCGCTACAATTATTAACACCAGATAATACGGTATTTTCAAAACTTCCATAATCAAATTGTGAGTAAAAAGACAATTCATGGTCATTCATGTAAAAATTTTGAATTCATAAGCCATGTCATTCACTGCACAAACTCATATCCATCATGATTTATCATAAACTGATCAGACAATCAGCAATTTCTAAACTGGATAACTCTTCACTTCACCCAAAGTGGATAGCCAATTCCTGCGCAACCCAATTTTCATGTCCTTTACAAAAGTGGCAGTGCTCACTCAAGCATAACACATTTTCGCACTTTTGGGTGTCATATGATAGAAGAGACTTTCAGCTATCTATATATATATATATATATATACAAATTTTCCCAAAAATCAATAAGGTATGTTATTTGGGGGCCATTTTAAAAGTGTATCACTTTTGGGGGGACACTTCGGAATATATAAGTAATACGAGTTGCCTTTTCCCATATCCTTCGCAGAACTAAGTAATACTTATTTACACTGTATATAAACTTGTCCGCTATAATATTTTATTTGAGTAAACAATTATATTACTTTCCATTGCAAAAAAAATGAAATGTTTGATAGTTTTACAAAAAATTTCCCCACATTCTTGAACTCGGTTCATGTTGCATTTTACCGTAATCTTCTTGAATTTATACCTAAATAAAAATATAAGCATTATATTTTGCAATATCCTTCACAGAACTAAACAATATTTCTCTACACTGTATATCAACTTGCGTGTTGTATAATAATTCACTCAATGAAAAAAAAATTATATTGCTCACTTCCACAACTTGGTAGTACATTAGAGATTTCACCATCTTCTTGACATGCTACTGTGTTGATACCGGTTAAGTTGTATCCCACTTGACATTCATACGAACAGGAGGTATTGTATGTGATCTTCCCGCCTTCCGTGCAGTTATTAGTATGGGATGTAGAGTACAGGAAAGACGGGAACATTGCAGGTAGAGGACACGTCACAACTGTAAAGATGAATATATTCATATCATTTTTTATGACTTTATTTACCAGACATCAGGCAACCATGATTATATACTTTTACAGATGCTTAACCCTAAGTTTAATATTCGTTTTGTATTTGAATGGAATTTCAGTGTATGGATTCTTATATTTATGTGAATTCGTGTTTTTTTTAATGTCCATTTATATCTTTTTTGTAACCTTTTATATATGTATATTCTGTGCAATTCGACACTTGGTCGCCAGTCAGAATCTAATACAGACCTTTTTCAAATCCACATTTTACCCGAAGAAAGGTAATCAACAAATGGGCACACGGATTCAACTATAACTTTGCCAATGTGTGTTTGTATCAAGCACTTACTTACTTTTTTTTAATCTTGTTAGTTTTTGTGCTGTCCTAAATTACTTCGGATCACAATTAATTTAATTGACCCCAATGCAACATAGTTCATAGTAGGTACTTAGTTAATTTAATATTTTATGCACAATGGAAAGATAATTGAATCTGTCATTTTTATACCAATTTAAGATCAAATAAAAGGCGAGTACGTTTATAGATGCTCGTTTGTGATGATATAAAGTTAATGCCTAAAAGTTGTTAATGTTATGAAGAAGGATAATCCGCAGAAAAGGAAAACCCCCTGAGGGTCCTAAGGAATTATTGTCATAAAAGGTATAAGAAATCATATCCTGTATGCATATAAGGATAAGAGCGTTGGTATTGTTCAAGTTATAACAGCCTCTGAACAAATTTCTGAGTTTTTCCATCATATTGGTGGTAGAATTTAGAATGATTATGTAATTCTTTTCCAGTTCTTACGTTCACAAGTTGGTAACCTGTCTGAAAGTCCATCGGGCAGACAGAAGATGTTTTCATTTCCTATTAGATTATAACCAAGGTCACATCCAAACTGACAAGTTGTGTTGACGGTAATGTTACTTCCTTCAAGGCACTGTTCTTCAGGAGGAATATCAAACTCTTCATTTGACGCTGACAGCGACACGAGATGCTGGGATGGAAATGATGTCAGATTACAGGTGATTGCTGTGAGCAAAAAGGATGAGAAATATTACTCATTCATTTAAGTTCCATTGTTTTTTAAATTGGCTGATGAATTAAACATCAAATCCCAGGTGGATAGAAGGAATGTCTTTCACATTAATATGAAAAATGTTCACTGAAAATAATTTCTGCTATTTGCTTTACCCTTCATATCATTGTGGAAAGTGACCATGTTAATATTATATATTATCAGGATCCTTAGATAATGGTGGTTTTTGATTACTCACAACTAAGGTATCTATGAATTCATTTTCATGCAAACCAATCACATCTTAAAGCGATAGAGGCTATCGATATTTTTTATAATTTTACATATTGATATACTAAAAGAAATTTAGCTAGGGTCACAAATAGAAAGACACGATAATATCTCATAATATGAAATAATATTAAGCAATTCTACAATTATTTCGTTATGATTCACATTTATATTAGGCCTGTTAAAATGTAAATATGTATTGGTGCCATTATATATCAGGAGGTGGGAAGTGATTGTGCTGATCAAAGAACAAAAAAAAACCAGAAGAGTTTGATTACTTAACTAGTACTTACGAAAAAGTGACACAGTGAAGCTGCAGTTGTAATCTGGATGATCAGTAATGGAAAGTCTGCCACTTGATATGGACGGAACATTCAGGTTTACAAAGGCTGTGTTGATTTCCGGGAAATATAATACACTTTCCTCTCCTACTGCAATCTCCAGGGTGTAGAGGGAAAATGGTTGTTGTGGAAGTATCCAAATCAACGGTAGCATGGAAACTGGCGCGTATATAATAATATCGTCACATAGCGGCTCTGTTAAATCTGCATAAATAGATGGAAACGTCAAAAAAAATAATAATACATCCAGAATGTTTACCGCAGCTGTAAAAAAATAAATATATGTACTGTATATATATATATATATATACATATATAAAAAAATGTTAACGTATCCCCGCCAACCTAGGTTCAGTGGTGTATCTATAATCTTGGGCCAAGCCATTAAGGGACATTAGCATCATGGGAATAGGGCACCGGTCTGCATGAAATGCGAATTTACACTGGCACTGATTGGAAGGATGGGACAAGAAGAGTCTGGTGCAAAAGGTTGCAAATAAAATCATCAGCGATGACTTAGGAAAAGCAGAGGCTATCAGTAACCAATTTGCAAGTGTATTCAACATTGAAGACACAACTGATGTTCTGACTCTGGGGAGAGTAGTATTCCAGTCTTAATTGCTAACGTTGGTCATAGAGAGCGAGGGTGTTCTGAAGCAGATTAACAAGATCAAGCCTAACAAAGCTCCTGGACCAGACGGTATTTCACCATGAATGGGACTCGCTAGAGAATAGAAGGAGGGACGCCAGACTTCAACTCTTGCACAAGATCATGAATGGCGAAGTAGGGATCAAGGCTGACATGTATATCCCAATCAACACAGAGGGGGCAGAACAACTAGAGGGAAAAGTAGCAGAATCCAGAGGGTACTATTAAAGAAGGACGTGCACAAGTACTCATTCTTCCACAAGAGAGCAGCGGAATGGAACCGTCTTAAAGAGGAAACGGTAACGGCTACCTCCAGTGCAGTCTTCAAGCAGAGACTTCAAATGTGAAACACCTCTCTTGCCATAGCACATTAACAATACAACCAAAACCGTTTGTGGAGTACAGTTATTCTGAGTATATCGACGCAACCGAAACAGAAACTGAAACTATGTTTAAAATATCGATCATGAGGAAATAAATGTGAATTTCATTCAGTTAAAATTATGTACATTTTATGTTAATGAATATTCTTAGTATCTACATTTTCACTCACGTTCCACAGAGACATAGAAGACACAATCGTCTTCTCCCCCATTGACTGATACAGGAGTGACACCCTGCTGGAATAATGAACCGTTTGGAGGCGTCGTCATCACTCCATCTCCAATTGGTGGCCAGAAAACTGTAGCTCTCTCGGAAAAGGGATCCACTATGGTTGTGATATTTGCAGGGCAATACAGACGAGCTGAAAGGAAAGTATAATCTGGAGTGAAACGAAAGCATACTCTTTTTTCAGTAACAGGGATATTCGGCTATCGAATTAACTCCTGTGTGAGAAAGTACAACTTCATGAATGTAAACACAAGTGGATATTCATAAGAAAGGCTACTGCAAGTCATAGAATAGGGCAGATTTTTTAGAAGATGTTATTATTCTTATCACAATATCAGAGGCACCTTATCGGCGGTCAAAGTGTGTGTCTTACCATTTTTGAAAATATTTGATGAGATACTGAATATTTTACTATATGCTCAAGGATGTGGAGTTAATTTAAGTTCTTCGTTCACATTAAACAAAAAATCGGACAGAATGTTTTTCCACAATTTGTTTTCCTTCGACAGAACTCAAACTTCTCTGTTATTATAAATCATTTTCATATATGCAAACGACTATTTAGGCGGACGTTGTGTATTTAACTTTTGTAACGTACAGCTAATCGGTGATTTCCTTTGTTTATCTGTATGTTTTTTATCAACTGGATAGTCTCCACTTGTATTAATGTCAGTATATATGATCATTTCTTCACATGACAGTAAATGCCGTCTATGAGGGTCATGGCTGTGCAGATGAACAAACATGCATAATATAATAAGTCTTATGCAATGAATTTTGTGATATTTTTGTATTTTCATAACGTTCTTGCCTCCCGTGTTAAGCACTTCGAGGGTTTTCCCCCTCTTTTCTCTTTACATTACCTCCTATTTGCAGTTTCTTTCTTTTAAAGGGAAAACCCACCCTGATATCAATTTATTTTTTTTCAAAAACACAGAAAATTTCAAGAAACAAATCAATCAAACACTAATTGGCAACTCCGTGACGGGGGTAACCCAGGCCCCCTAGGATCCGGGGGTGCTGGGGGTGCTGCAGCACCCCTTAGAAGGCCGAGGATGCTGGGGGTTGTAGGGGTGCTGTAGCTAAAAAGTAGTTAAAAAGAGACCCCGAAAGGCTGAGGACTTTTTTTTCTTTTTTTCCTTGTCAGAGATTTTTTGGACTTAAAAAAAGAGACCCTAAAATGCCGAGGACAGCACCCCCAGTAACAAAATCGTTCCCAGGTGCCTGGGGTAACCTCGCTAGTCATAAGGACCGCTATCCATAACACGTGACTAAATGAATAGCCGTTTTGTATGATAGCGGTCCTTCTAAATAGCGAGCAAACCATAGACAAATTACCTCGGTATTCATAAGTAGCTCCATTCATAGGGACCACTATTCATAACTATTCATAAGGACCGCTATTCATAAGGCGTGTTAAATGAATAGCGGTTCTCTTTGAATAGCGGTCCTTATGAATAGCGAGCAAACCATAGACAAATTACCTCGGTATTCATAAGTAGCTCCATTCATAGGGACCACTATTCATAACTATTCATAAGGACCGCTATTCATAAGGCGTGTTAAATGAATAGCGGTTCTCTTTGAATAGCCGTCCTTATGAATAGCGAGTGGACCCCCCCCCCCCCCCCCCCCCCGTGACGTATCTTGCGAGATACCCTCCCATTAGCTCCGTACACAAAACTTCATAAATTTAGATTTTTATTTGTTTTGATGAGGGAATAGATTGTATCATACAGGTTTTCTATGACATCATAAGTGAAATGATCATAATTATCTAGGGTGCATGCATGTAAGATTTAAAATAATGGTAGAGAGAAAACTGATTTTATTTTTCTTTCTTTTCTTTCAGAACAGGCAAATGGGAGATGAACTCGCAAGATACGTCAGAGTAGCTGATAGTCCTGTAGTACTAGTAGGAGTAGTTGATGTTAATGCAGTACTAGCAGGTGTAGTTCGTGTTTCTGGAATATTACCTGGAGTAGTTGGTGGTCCTGTAGTACTAGAAGGTGTAGCTGATAATGATGTAGAACGGGCAGGTGTAGCTGGTGGTTCTGTAGTATCGACGGGATTTGTTGGTGGTCCTGTAGTATCAACGAAAGTAGTTGGTGGTCCTGTAGTACCAACGGGAGTTGTTGGTGGTCCTGTAGTATCAACAGGAGTATCTGGTGGCTCTGTAGTATCAACAGGAGTAGTTTGGGGTCCTGTAGTATCAACGGGAGTAGTTGATGATCCTGTAGTATCAACAAGAGTAGCTGATGATTCTGTAGTATCGACGGGAGTAGTTGGTGATCCTGTAGTATCAACAAGAGTAGCTGGTGATTCCGTACTATCGACGGGATTTGTTGGTGGTCCTGTAGTATCGACGGGAGTAGTTGGTGGTTCTGTAGTATCGACTGGAGTTGTTGGTGGTCCTGTAGTATCAACGGGAGTTGTTGGTGGTCCTGTAGTATCTACGGGAGTAGTTGGTGGTCCTGTAGTATCAACAAGAGTAGCTGGTGGTCCTGTAGTATCAACAGGAGTAGCTGGTGGCTCTGTAGTATCAACAGGAGTAGTTGGTGGTCCTGTAGTATCAACAAGAGTAGCTGGTGATTCTGTAGTATCTACGGGAGTAGTTGGTGGTCCTGTAGTATCAACAAGAGTAGCTGGTGGTCCTGTAGTATCAACAAGAGTAGCTGGTGGCTCTGTAGT
Source organism: Heliocidaris erythrogramma (assembly GCA_025617745.1). Classification (NCBI taxonomy): domain Eukaryota; kingdom Metazoa; phylum Echinodermata; class Echinoidea; order Camarodonta; family Echinometridae; genus Heliocidaris; species Heliocidaris erythrogramma. The sequence goes on from CM046859.1 coordinate 15,610,519, forward strand.
ATCAACAGGAGTAGTTTGGGGTCCTGCAGTATCGACGGGATTAGTTGGTGGTCCTGTAGTATCAACGGGAGTAGTTGGTGATCCTGTAGTATCAACAAGAGTAGCTGGTGATTCCGTAGTATCAACGGGAGTACTTGGTGGTCCTGTGGTATCCATGGGGGTAGTTGGTAGTCCTGTTATATCAACGGGAGTAGTTGGTGATCCTGTAGTATCAACAGGAGTAGCTGGTGATTCTGTAGTATCAACGGGAGTAGTTGGTGGTCCTGTAGTATCAACAGGAGTAGCTGTTGGTTCTGTACTATCGACGGGATTTGTTGGTGGTCCTGTAGTATCAACGGGAGTAGTTGGTGGTTCTGTAGTATCAACGGGAGTAGTTGGTGGTTCTGTAGTATCGACAGGATTTGTTGGTGGTCCTGTAGTATCAACGGGATTTGTTGGTGGTCCTGTAGTATCAACGTGAGTAGTTGGTGGTCCTGTAGTATCAACAGGAGTAGCTATTGGTTCTGTACTATCGACGGGATTTGTTGGTGGTCTTGTAGTATCAACGGGAGTAGTGGGTGGTTCTGTAGTATCGACGGGATTTGTTAGTGGTTCTGTAGTATCAACGGGAGTTGTTGGTGGTCCTGTAGTACTAGAAGGTGTAGCTGGTGGTTCTGTAGTATCTACGGGAGTAAATGGTGGTCCTGTAGTATCAACGGGAGTAGTTGGTGGTTCTGTAGTAACAACGGGATTTGTTGGTGGTCCTGTTGTATCAACGGGAGAAGTTGGTGGTTCTGTAGTACCAACTGGAATAGTTGGTTGTTCTGTAGTATCGACGGGATTTGTTGGTGGTCCTGTAGTATCAACGGGATTTGTTGGTGGTCCTGTAGTATCAACGGGAGTAGTGGGTGGTCCTGTAGTATAAACAGGAGAAGTTTATCAAAAGTTAGGGATTCTTTTGAATACTGAACCTTATGAAAATGCTATTTTATGAACCTCATCGACATCCTATAACAAGGTCGTGATAAAACTTATATGCTTTTTACTCTTTAAATTTCTGAATTCTTTGTAGGAAATATTTAATCATACTTACGTATTAGATATAACTATTGCACATGTATATTTATGAAATATTATCATTCCTTCATGAACAATCAAGAGAATGGAAATTTATGAAAATGTCCGTACTAAGGAAATGGGATAGGTGCTCGAAATGTGAGTAACGGGGATTTAATTTGCGTTTGATCGACTGCATCTTTATATATTCATAACCTTCTCCCTTGCTGGTGAAACCTCTCTGTTCCAAACAGGTGTTTGTTTGAATGTTTGTGGCATATCTCGGTGTGGAGCGTTCAAGGCACCCTTTCGAGATAAGCCGAGATAAGGCTCCAGATCTCATTCCTGCAATGACATCATCTGCCAATCATCAGTAAGGTAAGGAGATACAGTAGTATGTTGCTTTGCCATAGATGACCATCTGTTCTAATAGACCGTACAATGCCTACATACGAGTTGATATGTCAGACATGCCGTAACATCACCAGGAAAAGAATGGTAATAAGGAGGTATTGTTTGAAAGCATGCAATTCTATTGTGAGCATGTGCTGAGCTGGGGGAAGTTAAATTCCACTGTCTATTGTAGAATGGTAGGGTAGCTGACTGATGATTGGCAGATGATGTCATTGCAGGAATGAGGTCTGGAGCTTTTTTAGGGTGGAACTTAGGAGGTTGGAAAAATATTTCAAAAAACATTGAAAAATCTATGAAACATATCTAGATGTTTTAATAACATATTAGTTGTATGCATCGATCCCTACACATCAACAGGAATAAACTTGCATTTGGGTTGCGTTTGGGTTGCAGAGGCCCTTTAATTTTGGAAAGTTTCAGTGGGAATTTCAAATAGATCGGTTCTGTAATGTATACAAATTTCCCAAATTTAAGCCCAATTCTTCTCTGAGCACCAAGTGACGAGCTATTCCATTAACCTGCTTTTTATAAATGAGACTCACTGCTTGGGATCCAGTTTGCATACATTACTTCTTGCTATATATGTCCGGCAAGCTTTCATGTTGTCAAGAACAACCTTTGTTTGAAAGGTATGTATAACATTTCAATACATTACCGGAGCAGTCTATTGGCCGGATCTGTAATATCACGACTCCCCCACTTGCTCCAATACACGAAATGACTAAAATGTCTCGGGGGGGGGGTTCAAAATGTATTACTCTGTAGGATTTTTTTATAAGCACCTACATGTATATAACAATATGCTATCTACATTATTTTGTGTACTACACCAAGGAAAAGGCGCTTAGGAGAATACGGCAAATTAATGATATATTTTCAGGGTACGACAAATGGGAGAGTTGACCGCCAATTTTCACAATCGACTTACCAAATTGCCAATTTGAGATCCGCATAGATTTAGAGATCTTATTTGTTTCATACATCCCTAACTTGATAACTTTATTATTCCTTGTCGAATTTCTGTGAAACTTTCACCCTCCTGTTTTTCTTATTTTTCTGTTTTCACACAAATCATATTGTAACCAAGGTTGGATTGCCCTTTAATATATATGGTATCATGATAGCATCGAACATTACCTTGACAAAATGGGAGTATAAATCCTGTAAAAGATACGTTGCACTGAACAGTAGCATCTCCAATCAATGTGTATCCATCTTCACACGTATAGTTGCAAATGGTTCCATCCGTAATTACACTTGAATTCATACATTCACTCATTGACGTAACCAAGTACGGAGGGAAAGTTGGCACTGTGCAGTCTAAACGATTGAATATAAAACATATAAAGATATGATTAGAAGAGGCTCCTACTTTTAACATACATATACATTATGTAATGAAGTGACGGATCCAGGCAGGGTAGTGTCCCTGTATTAAAGAGTTGCGACATGGACGTCCCACTTTTCTGGAAACAAAGTGGCGTTCGAACTCTTCGGATCACCATAAATATAGCGCGGGCTTTTCATATATTTTCTTAGCACACCATATTTTATTATAAGAAGCGCCCCTCCCCTTACTACAAAATTTTTAATCATGATAGAGCGCGAATTTACGAGGCTAAAAGTTTTAGGAAAGTAGTTCAGGTACTGTTTATTTCACGATCCACGAGCGTGCGCGCGTGTACAATATAATACAGGCCGGCCAAACTGTAGACTAAACTGTACTCTCCCTCCGTTTTCCTGTCCAGTCAGCAGGCGCGTAGCAAGGGGGGCGGTGAGGCGATCGCCCCCCCCCCCCCAAAAAAAAAAACAACAACAACAACAACAACAAACGCCAACTAAAAATGGGGGAAAAAGCAAGGGCGAAAAAGCGGGGGCTGTGAGAGAAAAGGCGCTACGAGCCGCTATCTTCCTCTCAAAGTTTTCGCGCTTCGCGGGGGAAGGGGGAAACTCTCCCCTCCCTGTACCCACCGCTGTTACATTCAGTGCAGTGTGGGGTCCACATAACTGAAAAGCAGTCAGTGCATCGAACTATAACTTTCAGCCTGTTTGCTACCAGCCGTTATCTTTCTCTCAAATTTGCTTAAACATCAGAGCGTTTGCGCTTTGCGTGCTCACAACCGCCCCCCCCCCCCCCCCCAAAAAAAAAGAAAAAAAAAATGAAATCCTGGCTACGCGGTTGGTCCGATCCGGTAACCAGTGCTGTGCCTCCTTACGTAACGACGTATCGAACTAAGGTATGGTAATACAATTTGGCGTTTTCCCATGTTTTCAATTTTCCTGAATTTTCCTTATAGCACAGTGTTACTACGATTTGTCAGTCATGAATAAAAAATAATTTAATTTATCAGAATGGAAAGGTCTCAAAAGGAGACATTTTGGTCTGGTAGTCATGAAATTTGCCAAGGCATCCACATCACACTATAAATTTACAGTCGATTTTTATTTTCAATTAAGTCTTTGTGAAATAGGCCTCAGGTATATTAGCTATTATCATTCAACATCAATAAATGTGCTTCTGACTGACTAAATTTGACTGACTGCATCATCCAAGGTCAATATTTTTATGAAATGACGCCGACAGTATTTTGGTTGTTGAGAATTGATCAACTTTAAAGGTATTTAATTTCCCTTACAAACATCCCATTCCCGGTATGTCATTCATTTACAGACAATGGTTGAGTTAGAGCTTTTCCTCTAAAAGTGCTCTTAATATTCGACTTTCGCACATGATTTTTGAAAAAGTCCTTACAGTGGGAGGGGGATACCCCTCCCACACCCTTGCCCCTGCCCCCCCCCCCCCCATTTCAAGTTCCTGGATCCGCCACTGTAATGTATACACTATATAGGCTTTTTTATCATTTACATCATTTATGCAAGTACATACTTTTGTATCACTATACTATTATATATTAAAAGTTTACGTAAAAATATTGGTGGTTGGTGGGTTTCCCATTCCATGGGAGTCAATTATCACTTGATACAGCCTATGTTGGTCCCGCTTGCCTTCTGACAACTTTTCCGAGAATTCAAGGGGCCGACACTGGCTGTAGGTCTAAAGGGCTGTTCCTTTCACTTTCAGGGCTTTTTCTTTTGTTTTTTCCAAGTTTTTTTTTTTATTTTTTTCTCTCAAACCAAATTACAAATCAAGTTTAACATTTCATACAAAATTACAAATAACTTTTTTACATAAACAAAATTACAAGTAAGGTTTCACATTTCATACATGCATAAATGGAAATAAATCTTCACATTAACATAACTGCAAGTAAAGGCTTCACATTTTATACCAAATTATGACAAATTTTCTCATCAAAAGAATTGCAAATATTTACAAGTTATAACTTAGCATAATAAATGATTGGCATAATACATTAATCAAGGGAAAATTATGTATATAATGTTTACTATAACTTTTTTTAGAATATTTGTCTGGAGAGAAAAGAATTATCAAGGGGAAAAAAGAAGAGAGAAAAGGAAAGTGGAGTGGAGGTGGTGTAACCCCCCCCCCCCCCATAACCAAAAAAATCAACAACAACAACAAACAAACAAACAAACAAACAAAACACACACACACCCACACACACACAAACTACACAAAAAACGCCTACAAACACCCACTTAACTACTGCGATTACATTTCGGACTGCACGAAGCCGACCGAATCTCGTACGAGAGCTCGAGCTCAGGCTGAGCGTGCATGTGGCGCGCGACCAGTCTGTCCGAAGTTTCCCCCCGCGGGGCAATGGCATGATCAGGTAACGACCACAGTGCCCTCTCGCGGCATAAAACGTCCACAATCTGCGGTTGAGTATCCCTTTAAATGTAAACCCTACTGTGTACGTGGTACGTAAATACGTGTGAGTATCAAGTTCATCAAAACAGCAGCCAAACTTATGCACAGTCGCTAGATTTCATGTGAATTTGAATGCTCATGAAGATCAACATTCAATGGCCTAAAATTAATGAGCTTTCAATTTGAATGTGGGCAAGCGATCGCATACTTTCATCGTGCGTTTTGATAGAACAAGCATTCAAATTAGAATTTTACCCAATAAGCATTCAAATTTACTTGAGCTTCGGATCGCGAACATTTCGGAATTAGCATGTTCGCCATTTAAATAGAAACTTCTAAGGAGCATTTCATCAAGTGTTTTGTCAGTGATTTTTACCGAAATTTGCTCTCAGCCAATCAGATGCAAGGATTTCAGTAGCTTATAACAGTTGTCGGTAAAAATCACTGACAAAACACTTGATAAAACATTCCCCTGGTCATTCGATTACATTGTTAAAGACAGTGTCTCAAAGCAATTGGGAAAGGTTGAGTATGTCCACATAAGAGTTGGTGTATACTGAGAAGTTTTTGAATAATCAAAATGATAAGAAATTGACACAATCTAGCAGCAGAACACCTGTACTACACATAGGAATGGGTATATGGGACTGTACACACATATGGCATGAATGTTCGGCCCGAACACGTCAGCTTTTTCTAGTCATATTTCGAATACGAGTGCATTCGAAGAGCAATCCTTTTCAGGGGAAATTTTTACTATATTCTTTCAATCTGGCATAAAAGGAATGAGAAAGCTCACAAATAATTTTTCAACTTTCCCAGAACGCAAGCTTCCCTTTAAGCAGTGGATTTAACAATGTACTCCTTTCCTTCGAAATTTCAAATTGTGTGTTTGCATGATAATATTTAGAAACTATATGCAAAGTCGTGTCCTTGCTATGTCATAGATCAGGAAAAATTATAATGATGAAAAATGATATAAATACAAAAGACTCGAGCAAGAATCCGCACCCAAGTCATCATAAATGAAATGTGAATGACGCTTTGGTCTCTTTAAACATGTTAAATTGAACGACGATAAATCAGTTTGGATGATCGAAGCCATGGGTGTCGATCCCGGGGGATGGCCTGCGTTATCATCCCCCCCCCCCCCAATATTTTTGGATAAAATAAATAAGAATTATGATACATTATTAAACTTAAAACTAATAATTATTAAACTCATTATGTTTGGTCATGACATATCATCACATTCTTTAATAATTAGAAGTAAGGAAATAAGAAATTCCATAATTTCAATGCGAAAATATCGAAGAAACTTCGTTCGCTCGCATTGTTATTCTCAATTGAGGGGTTCCGTCCATTGGCGTAGATCCGTGCGTGCATTCCTTCTTTTCATTAAAAAACCATTTTGGGATGCTCTGAAATGCAAGTTTTATAGACAGATTATTGTAAAAGAGCCTGGTGTGGGAGGGGGATACCCTCCCACACCCTCTGTTGCTTTGCGTATCTAGAGGGGCAGGGGGCGCGTGCCCCGGGCGTCACTTGGAAGGGCGCAAAAACCGCAAAGGAGAGAAAGAAAAAAGGGGGAAATGAAGAAATTTCCCCCCAAATCCGCATTGTACATTAAGTGCATTAGAAATCTATTTTATTTGAAGGTTTGAAATGCGAAAATTTTCCAAAGCTCGCTTTGTTCCCTCGCATAATTTTTTCCTTCAGGATCTCGTAATTTCGCTCCCCCAGTAGGCCTATATAGTTCTTAAATAGCTTAAAGGGTTCAAAATTTGAAAAAATAAAGATGTATTGCTTTGCTCACTATAATCATGTAAGTTTCATAATGACTCCTGCTAAATAATGCACCCCCAATATGGGATAAAGTGTATAAAACAGTATTTGCAAAGGTCCTCAACTTTAGGTAGCCTTGCTGAATTTCTCCACTCTTTCTCAAGCCTATTTAGGGTTTCCTTAGTTTTGCTCCCTATTGTAAAAGTGAGTGAATATAAAACCGTTTAGCAATGTATAAAATAGGAGCTTCTCTACAGCTGAATTGCGGTGGTCAATTGCAAACTTTTCTGGGTGAAATGCACAAGAACTTGCGTTTATTAGGGTTAAAAATTGAAAAATTTGCCGCTTGGTCGCTTTGCCTCCTCGCTAACGTAGATAAGTTTGGGCACTAGGGGGGGGGGGCGTAACTTCATGTTTGGCCCCGGGCGCCATCCCTGATAGCAGAAAGTGGTAAAAGTTACGTGATATTTACGTCGTGGTTTTCGTCTTTTTTACGTCCTGTAATTACGTCAATAAGACGACAACTTGCACCAACGCAAGACGTCAAGAGGACGTCTTATTTTGACGTCATCTGTACACTGTAAAAACTGAAGTGCTGTATATAGCACTTTTTGAGGGCATGCATAGGGACTGCACTCATAGTGCTATTGAATGCACACAGCGTGCTATTTCAGCACTTTCACGGGAGCTGGACCGGCTCCTTAAACTGCTAAACATTCATTTAAAAAAAATGATTTGGGCGAGCTTCGAACCAGGGTCCGCTGATCGAGAATTGCTGGCATTACCGCTAGACTAACTCACATTGTACGATTTAGAGCAGATCATATTGTTACATAGTGAATTTACGACACCACATAGTTCATGTTATCTACTTGACTCCCATGACTAAACTGGATTGCAAGAAGTATTCGTTAGTCCATCGGTAACGTCAGCGCCTCTCAATCAGCGGAACCTGGTTCGAGGCTCGCCACGTTCACATTTTTTTTTTGCTGGTAAATTAGCACACTACAAGTGCTATAAACAGCATTTCAGGTGCAGTCACTATACATGCCCCTAAAAGTAGCACTTTAGTTTTTACAGTGTATAAGACGTAGAGATGACGTCAAAATAAGACGTCCTCTTGACGTCTTGCGTTGGTGCAAGTTGTCGTCTTATTGACGTAATTACAGGACGTAAAACATACGAAAACCATGACGTAAATATCACGTCATTTTTTTAACACTTTCTGCTATCAGGGATAATCCCTAGATACGCCACTGGCTTAGCTCCCTCGCCGGTCATCCCCCCCCCCCCCCCCCCCAATCGTGAACACGGATCGACACCCCTGATCGAAGCATATTTTGGACGTTGGAAAATTAATCTGAACGTCTGAAAACTAATATGAAGCAAAGGAGTAAACGGGACTATAGCAAATCGATTGTGACCAGCCTTCAAAGGTATACCCTGCCCTACTACATGTACATGTATTGGCATGTACGGGCATACTTACACGTACACAAAACATAGTAGTGTGTACCTGTAATTGAAAATCTCATTGTCGTTATCGTTATCGGACAAGTCGGAAGAGCCCTCAACGCGATAGAATACAAAAGCAACCTAAAGTAGGTTCCTCAACATATTTAAGCGCACAAAATTGTTCTTGGCGCCTTACTATGGCATGTCATTAGGGAATTAAAGATAGGCCTAATTGTTCAACATCAATACAAAATATATTTCACTTTAACAAATATATATTTATCTTTTACAAAACATTTTACTCCAGTCAATATATATTTCACTCTTCACAAATATATTTCACTTTTCACAAAATTTCATTTCACTTTTTCACAAGGCGTCCCCCTTCAGCAATGGGCTGCAGCCCCCCACCCCCGCGGATTTTCAAAGTTCATATTCGGGTAGCAAGGTGCTAGAATATCCAAATATTTGGAAGCTAGGTTTTGTAAATTGTGAAATTAATTTTTGTTAAAAGTGAAAAGGATTTTTGTGAAAACATGATAAGAAAATTTGTGAAAAAGTGAAATGAAATTTTGTTAAAAGTGAAATATATTTGTTAAGAGTGAAATATATATTGGCTGGAGTGAAATGGTTTTGTAAAAGATAAATATGTATTTGTTAAAGTTAAATATATATTGTATTGATGTTGAACAATATAGGCCTAATGGCATGCCATACCTTACTGTTATCAGAGCAGCAAATGAGCTAAACTACCCCCAAAAACATAATAATCCACCTTGTCGCCGTTGTTTCATCAGTAAACCGAAGAAGGAGGGGGCAGTCGACTATATTGCTGTACTCAAGTGCTACCAGAAAAACGACTGAAAAGGGTAGTTTTTGCCGGTTAAGGCGCGTGAAGCGCGTGACGCCTTTAGCCTAGGGTATCCTTTTTTCCATACTTGTGTGGATTTTGTGCAACGAGTCTCTTGTTTAGGGGGTAAATTTTCAAGAAAGCACCCGAAAACACTTGAATAGGGTGTAAATTTGACATATTTATATTAAACGTGTTTAGGGGTGGTTAATTCGAAAACCTGTGGTCGCGTGTGTGTACAGCAATATAGTTGAGTGCGCCGCCCCCCCCCCCCGACTTCTCACTCACAAAGCACATAAGCACCATTAATATGAGGTATATCTGAATCAGAATTGCCATGAATAATGCTTCTATAATCCATGAGGAGAATCTTCAGGTGGGCCAAAATAATCGGGCATAATTAAATTTCTTGAGAAAAGCTAGGATTTAACTTGTGTGATTTTCAGGGGATGGAATACCAACTTTTATGGTTGTTCTGGATTGTGTATATAGTTTCAATAATGAAGCGCTTTCTTACTTTCTCCATTAACACTGTAAATTGTTACAGTGAGAAGAATCAAAACGAGCCTTGTCCAGTGTCCAGTCATGGTGATTCCTTTTCTCAGGTAGAACATCAGATGTGGATGGTCGGCTTAGACATATAGTTTGAAATCTGTTGTATTCTGTGAAAATGATTTTAAAAGACATACAAAAAAAATGATACATAGAATTTAGACTAACCTTCATAGAACATTAACGGTCTGTCATATGGATGATAACGTCCTGAATATACTCTATCATCGGGAATCGGAAAACCTAATTGTTTTCTGTAGGTTATTTGATAAATCTGATAACTGATAATGAAGGAAAATAAATTCTTGAGAATAAAATGAAACTCACTCTCAATGTTCAAGATTATACATTAAGCATTGGCGGATCCGGGGGGCACTTCCGGCCCGCCCCCCCCCCTCCCTCCCCTTTTAGAATGAAGACTTTTTTTTTTGCTTGTCAGAGAATTATGGCGGGAAACTGGAATCCAAACTACCCTCCACGAAGCGAATTTTGGAGGTCTGGCGTTTTTGGTTTTTTTTGTCGACACATCCCCCCCCCCCCCCCAAGGAAAAAGAAAATGAGCGACTTTTCTAGAGCTGGCGAGACCAAAAAAATACGGGCCTCCCTTTTCCAACAGACAAACCTGCATTTGTGTGCCCCCCCCCCCTCCTCCCTTATACAAAGTGCTGGATCCGCCCCTGATATCAGGTACCCATTTACACCTGGGTGGAGAGTGGCAAATGTAGATTCGAGTCTTGCCAAATGACGTTAGTGCCGTTGTAGGATTCGAACTCCGTATACCTTGTGATCTGCAGTCCGGTGAGCTAAATTTTATTTTCCCACGAACTTTTTGTCCCCGTCCTCCCTGGCGCATGCGCACCTGATCCTTTCCGATCTAAATAAATTTCCCAATCATAGGGTTTATTCCGTAAGCGATATAATGACGTTTGCTCACAGCGTCTTCCTGTGGCGAGATGCGTTAGCCCTCGGACATATAACCTGAGGTATGTGGGTTCGACTCTCAGTTTGGACATTACAAACATAACGTCTTGTATTTTTTTTTTACTAAAAGTAGGATGAAACTTTGCAACCCCATCCAACTCCAAGCATTGTAGGGCTATTTCAAAGTTGCGCATGCGTCAAGGACGATGGTGACAAAAAGTTCGCGTCCGGTGACTTATCTACGAGAACACAACACCTCTACATAATATTATTCTGCAGGATCTTTTTCTTCCATGATGACCTATAACATTATTCGATTTCTGTCAAACTTTCACCATCCTGTTTTTCTTATTTTTCTGCTTTCACACAAATCATCTTATTACCAAGGTTGGATTGCCCTTTAAAAGAGCTTTAAACTGATCAGCTTTAAAGTTTATACGACAGCATTGACGCAGAGAAAGTTTCGGTGCGATCGTTAGAGATTCACTGCTGATTAAATGCGCATGCAGTAGGACCAATTGCGCATAATAATAGCAAGTCATGTCCATCTCAATCAAAGCGTGCGCCCGGTCTTAGCTCCGCCCAGATAAAGACGTATACATGTATATTCGTTCACACACAAAATATGTTGCCTCCTCTATACAAACTTCGTATCTGTAGGCTGCTCTCTGACCGGTCTTTAGATCGCGCGTTCTTATCTGTCCCAACATAGTATAGTTCGATGTTCACACAGGAAAAAATTGCTTTAGAGCTGATTAGTTAATCAGCTTTAAACTAATCAGCTTTCCATACGATGAATTTTACTCTCGTGTGAAATGGCCGTTGCGGCCTTTTCACACGAGGGTAAAATTCGAGAGTAAGATTCTGGCCATTGCCCATTAATAGCAGGTCATGTCAATCAAAGCGCGCGCCCGGTCTTAGCTTCGCCCAGTTAGAGACGTATACCCGTTCATACACAAAATCTTTTGGTCCTCCATACGAACTTCGTATCTGTATAGGCTGCCCCGCTTTCACACAGGAGTAAAATTCATCTATTTAAAGCTGAGTAGTTTAAAGACCTTTAAACTGATCATACGACAGCATTCACACGGAGAAAATTTCGGTGCGATCGTAAGGCAATTGCGCATAATAATAGCAGGTCATGTCCATGTCAATCAAAGCGTGCGCCCGGTCATAGCTCCGCCCAGTTAAAGACGTATATTTATCGATTCACACAAAAATATCTTGCCTCCTCTACGCCTATACGAACTTCGTAGCTGTAGGCTGCTCTGACCGGTCTTTAGAACGCGAGTTTGTATCTGTCCAAACAACGTATAGTTCGATGTTCACACAGGGAATATTTGCTCTAGTTAATAAGCTTTAAACTAATAAGCTTTCCATACGATGAATTTTACTCTCGTGTGAAATGGCGATTGCGGTCTTTTCACACGAAAGTAAAATTCATCGTACCCCGCTTTCACACAGGGGTAAAATTCTGTAAACCTGATTAGTTTAAACAGGTCTAAACTAATAGCTTTACATACGATGTCTTAGCTCCGCCCAGTTAGAGACGTATATCCGTTCATACACAAAATCTTTTGCTCCTCCATACGAACTTCGTATCTGTATAGGCTACCCCGCTTTCACACAGGAGTAAAATTCAACTATTTAAAGCCGAGTAGTTTAAAGACCTTTAAACTAATCAGCATTAAAGTTCATACGATAGCATTCACACAGAGAAAATTTCGGTGCGATCGTAAGGCAATTGCGCATAATAATAGCAGGTCATGTCCATGTCAATCAAAGCGTGCGCCCGGTCTTAGCTCCGCCCAGTTAAAGGCGTATATTTATCGGTTCACACAAAAATATCTTGCCTCCTCTATACGAACTATGTAGGCTGCTCTGACCGGTCTTTAGAACGCGAGTTTGTAACTGTCCGAACAACGTATAGTTCGATGTTCACACAGGGAATATTTGCTCTAGGGATGATTAGTTAATACGCTTTAAACTAATAAGCTTTCCATACGATGAATTTACCCTCGTGTGAAAAGGCTGGTATATAAAGTGAAATTTAAGGGTTAAATTGACAAATTATCTCATAAAGAGAGTTGCTACGGGTACGGGGACGTGCCGCTGGGAAGGGTGACTTTTTGAAGAAAAATCCTTAGACATGGGTCCCCTTTTCATTAAAAAGATCCTTAGACATGGGTCCCATTTTCCCCCAAAAAATCCTTAAACATGTGTCCCACTTTCCCAACAAAATATTGTCCCTAACCCTACAACACTGAGCGACTTTTTGAGAAGCTGGCGAGACCCCCCAAAAAATACGGGTCTACCTTTTTCACAAAAAATCCTTAGACATGGGTGCCTATTTACAGCAAAAGGACCCTTGTATGTGGGTATGGGTCTGGAGTTCTCAGCCGCACACCCCCGTCCGATTATAATCTGAGTACCCCCCCCCCCCCCCCCCCCCCCCGGGCGTAAAAGTGCTCCAGCGATAGCGTAGACACTCTCGCCAGCAAGCTCTGCGCGGCCGATGTTTGACTGAATGATTAGACAATTTTTACCTGCTTGTGTGATATTGTTAAAGTAGCTATCCAAAGAAAATCACAAATATGGCAATTAATGTATCACTAGAAACTGGGAAGCTTACAGATGGCAATCGTATAAGTTTTATGTCAACTGCGTATATGATGATTATAAAAACAACAGAAATAAAAGCTCTTCTCAGCATCTGGAATATCCGAGGATTCGCCAGAAATATAGCGAAGTTTTGATGTCGTCACACTAGGGAACATTAGGGACTTTTAGAATTGCACGTCCACTTAGTCGACTGGTACGCAAGGACATCATTCTACGCCACTGCGCATGCGCCACTCGCCCTCTCCCTGTCCTCCTCCCTGACTTGCAAAATCGAGAACGTGTTCACTTCGTTTTTGCGGTGCTCCGAAATCTTCGACGAGGTTCACGTATATGACGTCATCAGAACAGCTCAACTATTATCAGTATGAACACAATGACAAAGAGAGCGGACAAAATATACAGCTCCTCTTTGTACCCTCCACAATTGTTCTGGTAGACAAAAGAACATCCCTTCATTACTATTATGTGAAATAAGTAGAACAGGTGAATATGCATGTGACACCTGTTCTACATATTTTTACATAATAGCAATGAAGGGATGTTCTTTTGTCTACCATTGCAATTGTGGAAGGTACAATGAGGAGCTGTATATTTTGTTCGCTTCTTTGTTCGCCATGTTCATAGTGTATGCTCATCCGTTGAGTGTGTACTTCCGGTTGACGTCGACGGTACGTACACGTCGAGTGAAATCTAAAATGATCAGAACTGTAGTCAACATGGGTAGTCGACGACGTTGACATGCGCGAATTAGTCGACTGGGACGAAGTACTAGTCCACTGCTTCTAAAAGTCCCTAATCATGCTTAAGCAGACGACGTCCTATAATGAATAAACGTAACTGCAATGCAATTATTTATCAAATTATAAAGAGTTTGGTACATTTAAACATGACCTTATTTCACACCATTCTAAAAGGGAAAGTGAACCGATTCTGATAACTAAAACCGTTTGATAGTAAATACACAGGAGAAGGGTCAATGATCAATGAAATAAACCCCACTTTCAAATTGAAAAGCCCTCCGAATAATATCACAGATTGTATTCGTTCCCTCTTGAAACGCCGAACATGCCCCGGTGCAAGCAGCTGAAAATACAACGGCGTCTTATTTTGTTTACAAGTGACTGATTCCTTTATTTTTTTAACGCTGCATTTTTCATCAAAATAAGACCATACACGAAGTTAAGAGTGAGGCAACAGACTAACATTAAGACTGACGCTAGTCAAGTAAGAGAAATAAGTGAAGAGGACATGATAAAACAGGCACTGAAAAATGTGTAAGATGTTATGGGACATCGTCTGCTTAGACAGGACTGGTCCTTCGTGTGTCGTCACATATCTCAGCAGCGTTCAAGGAGCTCTTCAGCTGCTATATCGGGGGCTGTATTTTACCGTTTTATAATTGATAATAATCATTAATTCAAATGTTTCCAAGCGTTGAATTTGGATAACCTTGTTTAATTTATGCCATCTATGCAATAATAAGTATTAAGCCAATATTTATTTTGATGGAATTTTCTTGCAATGTGATCTTTAAGGCCTAATATCGGGCCTAATACATGTATCAATAAGGAGTTTCGATTTGCACGTTCACTAGTGGACTGCGACGTAAGCGGTCATTAGGGACTTTTAGAAGCAGTGGACTAGTACTTCGTCCCAGTCGACTCATTCGCGCATGTCAACGTCGTCGACTGCCCATGTTGACTACAGTTCTGATCATTTTAGATTTCACTCGACGTGTACGTACCGTCGACGCAACCGGAAGTACACACTCAACGGATGAGCATAATAGTTGAGCTGTTCTGATGACGTCATATACGTGAACCTCGTCGAAGATTTCGGAGCACCGCAAAAACGAAGTGAACACGTTCTCGATTTTGCAAGTCAGGGAGGAGGACAGGGAGAGGGCGAGTGGCGCATGCGCAGTGGCGTAGAATGATGTCCTTGCGTACCAGTCGACTAAGTGGACGTGCAATTGTAAAAGTCCCTATTATTTCTGAAGCAGAGCGCATGCGCATCGACGAGCTCATCGTTCGTTGCAGATTTCGTGTTCACCCTCTTGTTCACCCTTGTTTTGCCGTCGTTCAGAAACTGTGACGACGTTGGCGCGATCTTTGGTAACCATTATACAAAACACCACATTAGAAGTCACAAAATGGACCCAGGTGACTTGATTCTGCAAGCGGAGAGAGTTCTCTGAAACCACTCCCGGGTACATTTCTGTAAAATAGTTGGTATTTTCTGTCGCATGTACTAAAGGTATGGGGGGGAAATAAGATAAATATTTTAAATACTTGCTTTCAAATTCAGCCCTTAAAAATCTCACTCCTACCTCAAATGGCCGTTAGGAAGAACTTTTGATATTTACAGCAAAATCCAAAGTCAAAATCTTGTCCAAAACCGGAGAAATCCCCGCCGATTTGTTTCGCGATCGCGTGTTGTTTACAAACTGCCGATGTCTTAGACTAAAATCGGCCAATATAATTTTTGTCCACGAAGAAACTCGGGATCGCAAGGGCACATCGATCTTTACGATCGCGCACACAGAAAATCGGAACTTTTCCGTATACGCCATAGGGACCGAATTTTTGAGGACAAAACTCTTTTGGGGAGATGTCAGCGCCCGCGGCGACCAGGAAATGTACACAATGACTCCGATAGCTCGTTTCGCGAGAATCAACAGTAAATTGCGGATTTCATTTTTGTAAATATCTTTTCCAACATTGGTGAGTTGAATTTATTGTATTTCTTGGATATTTTGGGGTCGGTTTTTGAAAATTAAATGCCGATTTTGAGTGAATATTGGTGACTTTTGTGCAGTGGTGTTTTAAAAAGATGAGGTGTATGACTGCCTACATTATACACACGAAGTATAGGAATGTACCTATGAGTGTCTGAAACTAACACATTTTCTTGTCTGTGATTTCCCTTAAATCGAAATTGTTGCAGAATAATCCATAAAATGAACACAATTATGCATCGCCAATCTGTTGCTGCATACAGTATGCATGAAGATGACGTCACTATAGCTGAGTGTATGTCGTGTGAAATCGAAAAGGTAATAAATAACATCTGCGTGCCTCGTCAACCCTGCTTCAGGAAATGACCACATACGTCGCAGTCCACTAGTGAACGTGCAAATCGAAAACTCTCTATTATTTCACATGCTCATACTATTCTCTTCTAGTTCCCTGGTTTGATTTTTGGTTGTGAGATGTGGAAATAGACCAACTTCTATTCTCACCGATCATCCGTAGTTGAATCTCTACACCAGTGGCGTACTCAGGATTTTTTTAAAGCGGGGTATTTTTTACTCAAAAATTAACTGACAAGCAAAACAAAAAAAGGTTATCAGCATTTTCGGGTTAAAAACAAGCTTTCATTTCATTTCTAAACACTGTTAAAGGGGTGTTTTAACACCAATAACACAAAAAGGGGGTGTTTGAACACCTAAAAACCCCCCCCCCCCCCCTGGTACGCGCATGCTCTACACACACACACACACACACACACACACAGAGAAAAGTGTGTATGCCTGAAAAGTGCCGATAAATCTCTCTGGTATGTAAAGTATCTCTCTGTTTTTGTACTTGCTCACAATAGCATCGTGTGTTTTCATACAACAGATTTTCAGTACCTTTCTTTTCCTGTGATGCTGGAGCATTTCTGACATAGCATCTGCTATTGTGATTGAGAGTTTATGAGTTGGTATTGTATAAAATCATGCGATGCTATTGTGAGTAGGTGCTAAACTGAGGGATAGGTACATACCAGTGTCTATTGTTTGGCTTGTTTTAGGTGACTGATGATTGACTGATGATGTCATGTGAAGAATCAGACTCCAAAGGATTTTTTAGGTGCGGGGCTTAGCAAGTAAAATAAAATAATTACAAAAAATATTTAAAAATATATGACACATTTTCAGATCAAATGGTTGTTAATTTTGTGATGTACAGAGCAATACACATCATCAAAGATCAACATGTACTTGCATTTCATAGGTCCTTTAAAGTTACCAAGTGGTCAAACAGTTCCAATTTAATCCTTATTTCTGCTATGATACTGCGCAGGATATATACATAAGTTAAGATGTACATATAACTTGCAAAGGACAGATTTACATAAGAATGCACTCAACTTACTGAAGAGTATACAGGAAAAAGCTGAAACATAAGACTACTGCCTTCACAAGCCATAATGTCCTAACTTAAAAACACTGTATTTTCCTTTCATGGGGAATTTTGGATAATTATTTTCTTTTCTCTCCAGTTACTGGTATGGTAATAGACTTCCTCTATCATTTTTTTACAGGGAAAGACCAATATACAGCGCTTGCAGAAATTCTTCACTCTAAAAACTCAAATGTTAAATCTACATTTAAAAGGTTGTTGGAGTGACAACATTTTTAAAATGGTAAATTAACACTTTTAACATGCCGGATCTAATAGTTTAAAGGTTGGATGCAGCATGTTAAAAGTGTTCATTTACCATTTTGAAAATGTTGTCACTCCTCCAACCTTTTAAATGTAGATTTAACATTTGAGTTTTTAGAGTGTTGGCTTTTCTACGGTCCTGTGATTTGTGTACAGCAAAATCCTAGATTGTGTCACACATATACCCAGCACAAAAAAGTAAGGACACTCCATTTTATCGATTATATTTCTTTATAATGAGAACAATATAGGTCGTATTGAGTATCATTTTAAAGTTTGGATAATTCCTTATCAAACCATAACATATTATGATTTGCTGAATGGGGCGTGTGCAGGCGGCGTAAATGAGAGGAAGGGTCAAAAAGGAAATGCTGCAAAATGAGCAATAGTTTGGCTTTGGGTAGGCTATACTTGATGATGTTCGTACAAATTGTTTGAGGATTTGAATTCATAATCATTCGCCAAATCAACCTCAATAGACCTGTTTAAAAATATATTCAAATTGTATGCATACCTTTAAAATAAAGATTGTTCTTGACAACCTGAAAGCTTGTCAAAGGCTTTTCAGACATAGCTACAAGTAATGTATGCAAACTGGATTCCAAGTATTGTAGTTCATTCATTAATAACAGGTCAATGGAATACATCGTTACAAGGTCCCCAGGAGAGAAACATCCATAAATTTGAATAACTTTGTAAAGAGGTCTATTCCAAAAGACATCTTTACATAGCAAACACAGATTTGGAAATACATGTATGTAGACCTGCGAACAATTCTGTCTTTCGCCAACAAAGTGTTACAGCAAATAGTTACTGTGCTCGTTTTGTTTGCCAACGGATATAGGAAGGTACAACAGAGGTCTTTTCGTCTAAATAATAAGTGTCATATCTAGAATAATAGAAAATAATGGAAAAACAACACATTTCTATTTTTATGGATTCGTGTTGAACGTTACGCTAATGATAATGATACATACATACATGTAATCCAGATGATGTATGTCATAACCGTATTAACAGATCGTATTCAAGCGAAATCATGGTTTCTATGAATCTAAATTCATACTGAGTTTTAGAAGTATTATTAAGAAAACACGTAACTGGAAATGGCATTAATTACCGCCGACATAATAGGCTAATATAAGAGATCTAACTTCTGTGTCACAGTCTTGTATATCCGACCATGAAAATGGAAAAGGTGCTTTATAAACAGTAATTGGATTGCAGTTTAAATAGTCAGAAGTCATGTCGCCTAGTGTAACCTTTGCAGCATGGCAAGCATAATATACCTTCAACAAACAGTTTAACTAGTCCTTGAATAGACATTGAAAGCACGCAGTAACCAAAACAAACGAATGGACCACATGGTAAAGGGCCACGAGCCCTCGAGCCCCCGAATCATAGGCGTAAGAGGTGGGACTGGGGGCTGCAGCTCCCTCCCCCTCCTAGGATTTTTCAAGTTCCGATATTTAGGCCATCACCACCTCGTATTCGATCAGTGAGACGCCCGAATACCCTCATATTCAGCCAGCAAGGTGACCGAATATAGTATGTTGATGAATAAATAATATTTCTTACCATGGTAAAGTTGTTAGGGTGTTTTTGCTTGTTTTTTTGTTGTTTTTGTACTCGTACGCCTGTACTTATGGTTTGAATCTTTGCCTTGCCACTAACGTCCTTATATATCATGAGTCATATCTTATTGAAAATTATGCATGAATATATTATAAAATTAAAGAATGTGCTGATAAAAAGACAAGGAAAAAGTGGAAGGAAAAAAGAAGAAAGAGGAGAAGAAAAAGAAAAAAATGATATTAGAAGAAGGAAAATAATAAGAAAGAGAATTTGAGGGCGATGGAAAACATTTAGGAAACTAAATTTACTTTATGTGCAATACTTTCTTTTTCAATGTAAATCTCACTTTGTTTTCTAATGCTGGTAGAAAGTAAACTTTTACAATTTTTACCCATTAGTGAAAAATTAATCATCAATCAATTATGAATGTTAGCTTCTTTATTCATGATCACTTTCTTGGCACATTCACGTTGGCTGCCATCGCCCCACCCCCCCCCCCCCCCCCCCCCCCCTCCGTGAGATATAGGTGCCGTGGGAAAGGGATGAGCTAGGTAACATGGTGTATAGCATGTTCGTGTCAATGAGACAATATGTGAGTCCATGATCCCTACTACAAGGTAAGAATAATGTTTGCTTGCACTCAATAGCCGGTACAATGAAGAGGTAAGGTGAGGAGTCGAAGAAGGGGAAACCCCAATTCAAGAAATATTTGATTAAGGATTCAGGCTTTTCCTATACGAGTGCAAAAGCCTGTGGTTTGGGGCTATGAATGAAATGTATAGAATATTCAATGACAAAAGAAATTCCGGGCATTTTACGTGTATTAATACAAAAGAATTGTTATTTGATAAGCATCATAAAGCACTTCAGACAATATTCAATCATTTTGAGCCTGTTTATTTCATGTTACTTTTTAAAAAATAAAAATGCACTACAAATCTTACTACATGTGTATATAGTCATTTTTATCATTTTTATTGAAGTAAACTGAAGATGTCCTTTTTGTCGAAAAATATACTCGAAACTCTTAGCGGCCACCTCTCTACAAAGACCACCTGTCTATAGTGGTCATGTATTTTGCCTCCCAATCGGAAGAAACGTGTGCGGAAGGCATCTTGTCTGCAGTGGCTACTTTTTCTGTTTCACTTTGGTGGCCTTTTTAAAAAGTCTCTGGAAACCTGTCCCGAAATAGTCACCCCATTCTACATATGAGATTTGACCCCTTAAAGTTACTTAGACCATCCATGTCATTCACAAAAAGCTTGTCAGCTCGAACGAAGCACCCGGGTTTGCCCCCCCCCCCCCCCACCCCAAGTCGGGTCGATTTCAACCCATCTAACATATGCGCCAAACTTACATGAACATTACCAAAACACCAAAAATGACTAAATTTTCCGTCGGGATGGGTTGTCAGACCGCCCCTAAAAATTGGAGAAAAATTTAGTCAGAATGAAGAGGTATGGATGTACATTATAAAAATATAAAAACTGACAAAAATGCAATCGGGAAGGGTTTTAACAAGCCCCTGAAAAAACACCAAAGGGCCCCTAAACCAAACTTTGCTGCCCAAAATGATCTGGATGTAGAGAAAAATCCCTTTTTGGCATTATAACCTTACTTACTCCAATGTGTGTAATTCAATTCAATAAAATTTACAAAGTACAATCTTGAGTATTGTAACTTTCCTGGGGTGCAATTTGGTGTCAAATGATCATTTCAATAGTAAGTTATTAAATTGTGAAAATTGTATTGCTTTCTCAAAATCAGTCAAATGATATTGTCAGGATCATGTAAACACGCCCATTGTCCATCTGCACCTGTTTGACAAGACATAATAGAGGGGCTTGCTATGTTGCTGCCATGCTGAAATTTACCATTCATGTGTTTATTGAACAAATACCTGCCTCGTACCAGAACATAAATGTGCAAACTTTATTTTTCCCACAAAGACGCCGCCCTATGGAACCAGCTACTACATTCCGTTAGAAGTGCTTAATCAAATCATGCTTTTGCTCATCTGTATTGGAGAATAGTTTAAGTATAAATAACTTTATCGTGTCTTTTAGTACTGTTTCCTACCTATGAACAATCTTCAAATTGTTTTCATTCTAAATAAAAACATTAAGTAAACCATACACTTGTTTTAATTTCCTGATATTTCAATATTTCAATGTTTGCCTTGAATGTTGACAGGTTTAACTGTGTTTTCTGGTCTGATATTATTTCCATATTATATGTGTTGTAAAACGAAGGAAGAACATTTTTCTAATGTTATGTATAAAGTTGCCTTTGTACTACTCATCATGTATAATTTGAAATAGTTTAACTGTTTAAACAACACGAACAGATAATGAATGGATATATAAATAAATAAGTAAATTAATAAATAGTTAAATAAATAATTTAATTAATTAATAATAAATAAATACATAAATAGCTAAATAAATATGTAAAAAAATAAATAAATATAAATAGACCACCGCATGTGAAATAACGATCAGCTGAAAAGATATGATTATATAACACATAATATCCCCGGGGGCCCACTCAGTATATAGTGTGCGGTGGGTATGTGCCGCCCAGAAGACCCCCATTTTTACACTCAAATTTCCGTTCCAAAGCATACCATTTTTTTCTTTTTGAGAAAAAGAAGAGAGAAAACCGTTCCAAAGGACCACTTTTTTTTCATTCCGTCGATCGTTCCGGCCGTTCTGCCCGGCCCGCGCCCGTTTCGAAGAATGCTCATCGCTTGCATGCTAATTAACCGTACCCCGTTTATACGAATACACACACCATAGACTTGCCATGACACACAGCGTATCTAGCCTAATGGGAGCCAGGGCAGCGTTTCATCAAACGGTCGTAAGTACAAGTTCGCCGACATCCCAATGAAACGCGTGTATCAAAATTAACATGCGTTTCAATGGGATGTTGGCGAACTTGTACTTATGACGGTTTGATGAAACGATGCCCTGTTCTGTAGTATCATATTTGTATTGTAATCTAGTTCCAAAGAGCCCCCCCCCCCCCCCCCGCGGATAATAACAATTCATGTTTTCCTTATCTTGCCTCTGATTATATTCATGGCACATTTATTTGGCCCACAACATAGAAAGAACTGTGAACATTCCCCCTTGGTTGCATTGCAGGAAAATTTGTCTTGACTATTGTAATACCAGTGACCGAGAATCCATTTCGAGTATTATACCATTGCAGTTGTCCACAACAGTACTGTTATCCAAAGCCTTTAGAAGTAAGGGGAGTATGTATATTACTTTTCCTATTCCCAAGTGGCGAATAAATTGGAAGTTCTATACAGAACACCGTCATGCCTCTTGAATCTTAATTCCACATGCATATGATGTCTTTTGTTCGTTACTGTGCCGTGATATTCTAATCTCATCACTTATCACTAAACTTTTAGTACTTCTTCTTATTTCTCTATCTCAGTTACGAACACGAAGAAGGAAGTATATTCCAGTTAGTTTACCATCCATGTATGTGCCGCCGGCAAGACAAAAAAGGGGGCTTCGGAACGAGCGTATCATGAAAAGGATGCATGGTCTTCGGAACTACTAACATTTTTGAAAAAGGGGCTCTTTGGAACTGGATTACAATATAAATATGATGCTACGAAACTCCCATTAGGCTGAATACGATGTGTGTCATGGCAAGTCTATGGTCTGTGTATTCCTATAAGTGCGGTCAATTCGCATGCATGCGGTCAGCATTCTTTGAAACGGGCCGGGGCGGGCCAGAACAGCCGGAACGACGGAATGAAAAAAAACGGTGCTTTGGAACTGTTTTCTCTTTTCTTTTTCTGAACAAGAAAAAATGGTATGCTTTGGAACGGAAATTTGAGTGTAAAAAATGGGGGATATACCCACCGCACAATATGTACTGAGTGCTCCCCCCCCCCCCCGGGTTAATTGTATCATGGGGAAGGGGTCACTGGACTATCGGTGGGTGTAATACGAGAGAATAAGGCACCGATGGATGGAGTGGGTGAGAGCTGTAATAATCATCTTGTTCTCATTCCACAACCCCTTAAATAAAAAAGAAATGGGATGACAGAGCATTTACTGAGGCTTTTGAACTCCCTACCCCACTCTATTAAAATGTCAACCACCCAAAAATTGTTCGCCAAAAAAAAAAAATTCTATCTCATGTCACAATACTTCGGTTGATTTCTCGCGAGACGTCTAGACATGACAAAAAAATTAAGAGCAGTATTTCTTCCATGTTTTATGCCCAATATGGTTGAAATTTGGATGATATAATGTCAAGATTGAATTTGGGGATCATTTCCTGCCTCCTTTGGGAATCATTTTCCTTGCCTGCCTCCTTCATGGTTATTGACATAGGTGAGAGTTAACAAAATATTTATGTGTGACATCTTGGTTTCAGCATGATTTGAAATTGTATTTTTTTTTAATGAAAATGCACTCAATCAATAAATTACACTATAAACTTTATTACCAGATTTTCACAGAACAGAAAATATATGTAAAAAGCGTTAAAACACATTATTCCATAATTTTCCAAGATGTAACGTTATTAACCTGTACATTGTTTTTGAATGTCACTTAAAGATAAAAGGGTCAAAAGTGATGATAGCTTTTTCATACCAAAACAAAGACTAAAAACCTGGAAATTGACTGAAGAAATATTTCATCTACCTTTGCTCATTATGCGTGTAATGTCCGACCAAAGATGACCCCAACTTTTCTTGTCCTTTTGGACGTTACTAACTAAAATTTGAGTTGCCGCTGTAGAACCAAGCAAAGACCAATTTTTTTATTTTTTTTTTAATGTCTAAATGTGTACAAGGGAATAGCCTCTAATCGAGGCGATGTGCTGCTCTTTTAATCCCCTGATCGATCCTCGAAACCCGCGGAATCATCCTCTGTTCATTGCGCGGGAAGTCTTGCTCAGTAAGCTGCACGCTTGTGTCGACTTCCCGCGCAATCAGAGGACTATTCCGAACGTTTCGAGGATCGACCAGGATATCGACAGAGCAGCACAGCCGCCTTGATTGAAGGCTAACACGATAATTGGTGTCATTCAGAGATTAACACGCCCAAGTTTGGGGGCTTTATGAGGCGCAAAAGGCAAAATTTCTCTTGAAAATGTTAACTAATCGTGGAATTGCCCCAAAATAATTAACAATGTTACAATATTTACTATATCTTATGTAATTTTCTTCACTATTTTCACTATTTTCATACATGTAGGTGCCTTGAGAATCACTTGGGATGGATATGTGCGCATTATCAGTGACGTACCCAAGATTTTTTAAACGGGTTGCTTTTTACTCCAAAATTCTCTGACAAGCAAAAAAAAAAAGAAAGAAAAATTAAGAGCATTTTGGGAGGGAGGGGTCTTTTTATTCAAAAATTCTCTGACAAGAAAAAAACAACACCTAAACACCTAAAACAATGCTAAAGGGTGGGGTGTTTGTGAACACCTAACCCCCCCCCCCCCCCCCCACCGGTACGCCTATGCGCATTATCTCTGAAAAAAAAGTTAAAACACCAGTTTGATATTGGTCTACACCAGATTAGTGTTAAATCGACACCAGTTAGTGTTAAAACAACTCCAGTTTGACTGGTTTTGTTTTAACGCTAATCTGGTGTAGCCCAGTATAGATACCGAGATGGTGTTGAATTAACACCCTGGTTTTTGCAGTAAATAAATGTTTTTTATTATTATTATCATAAGTATTATTATTATTATTATTGTTATTATTATCTTTATTATTATTTCCTTTCTTTTTATATTTTTTTCTTTTCTCTCTTTTTTTCGCAATGACTGGGGCAAGTCTTCGGCTGTGCCTGCCCCTCCTTGTATCTGCATCATTGATACATTGTGTTGATAGCCTATCTTCAAATATTGACTCTCACTCGTTCTCGTATACCAGAGTTGTGTGACATTACATGATATAGTTCCCTGTTTTTAGGGCCTACTCAGCGTCAATAAAACAAAATAAATGAAATAATTAAATCTTCAAAACATTAAAGAATGCTTTCAGTGGACATCGAGAAAAAGACGTACTTCTTTATCATGAACATGGTAAATATGATAAATGGTTGAAATGAAACTCATTAGCTGTGAAAGTA
Source organism: Heliocidaris erythrogramma (assembly GCA_025617745.1). NCBI lineage: Eukaryota > Metazoa > Echinodermata > Echinoidea > Camarodonta > Echinometridae > Heliocidaris > Heliocidaris erythrogramma. The sequence continues at coordinate 15,636,073 of CM046859.1, forward strand.
CCTCGTATTAGTTTATGTAATGTACTATCAATTTGAAAATATTCATTACGATATTCAATAATATTCTTCGTTCAAACTTGAAAATTCTTTGTGAATTTCATTCCGCAACGCTTTGAATTGCCCTACTATATCGTCAAATTTATTAAAAGGTATAAAATATATGCGAAATCGGACAAGGAATAAGAAAGTTATCAGGTTATGGATGTTTAAAAAAATGAGATCACTAAATATATGCGAATCTCAAATTGGCAATTTGGTGAATCGATTGTGACATACTGGCGGTCAACTCTCCAGTTTGCCGTACACAAAAATATCATTAATTTGCGGTTTTCTCAGAATTGCTTTTTCCCTCGGGGAATTTCTCAAAATATATTGAAGATAGCTTATTGTTATAGGTCCTCATGAAAGAAAAAAGATCCTACTGAGCAATCCTTTTTGGAAAAAAGGTTGATATTTTAGTAATTTTGTATGTTGGAGCAACTGGAGGAGTTGTCCGCCACTACATAACCGTGACTTTACCGATTCGGCCAATTTGAAATTCCCATAGTGATTACAACATTCAAAAATTCAGAACTTTCTTATTGCTTGTCTAATTTTGTTTCACCAATCTTCTCTGATTTTTCCTCTTTCTCTCAGAACAACTTGCTGTTAAGGTTGATTTTTTTTCCCTTTAAATACTACATAAAAACAGCTTTCAGTTCATTTGCTTTGTAACAGCATGTGAAGGAATGTGGGCTCGACAAATAAATGGCGCATTATTCACCGGAGTCAATAAAATCTCTACAATCATGAAAATGAATTCTTTCTGCAATTGGGAAGTGGGTATGTGCCGTAGAGAAGACCCCCATTTTTACACTCAAATTTCCGTTCCAAAGCATACAATTTTTTTTTTTCATTCCGTCGTCCGGTCGTTCTAACCCGCCCGGCCCGTTTCGAAGAATATCATTTTTGGTGAAAAGTTGAAAACGCGTTCCAGGATCTTAATTCCTCCGGGCTTTCCCTATTGCTTCCAATCCGGTTCCAATCCACCCCTGGGAATTCAATTTACATTCATACTGAGCTCATGCATGCGAATTAACCCCGCTTATAATGAATGCACACACCATAGACTTGCCATGACACACAGCGTATTGAACTATAATGGGAACCTATGCATGGAACCAGTTCCGTATCATCATATTTATACTGTAATCCAGTTCCAAAGACCCCCTTTTTCCAAAATGTTAGTAGTTCAGAAGACCATCTTTTTCATGATACGCTCGTTCCGAAGCCCCTTTTTTGTCTTGCCAGTGGCACATACCTACCACTTCTGGGGTCGAGTGCCCCCCAGAATTCCCCAGAATTCGAGGTCATTATATAGGCCTGTCTATGAAAACGAATCGATAGAAGGAATATACTACTCAGTTGCGACATGCATTTTTGTACAGTTATGTCCTGGAATGAATCCTCGAAAGAAAGAACGAATAAGTACACAGTAAAAACAAGGAGAGCATATTGACTTACTTCTGTTCTAAATTGATATTGATATTTGGGGGGATGCGGAAAATATAGCTCAGTAATTTCACATGGGCGTTAAACATGTTAACGAAATTATAAAGCCTCATTTTATCCTATTCTTTCGCGTTTAATGGATTAATGTTATAATCTCATTGATAGATGTCATACACTGCTACCATTATGGAAATTCAAAGATTTATATTTTGAAAACATCTTTTCTGACACACCAGCCAATGACGTAGTTTGTGTTATGCTCTCTGCGATGTAGATATTAATATATAAGATTCATTCTAAGAATTTAGTATGATGACTATATATCAAACAGATAGCCTCCTAGAGATCAGACAAATGGATCAGACAGTATCATGTTAAATTGTGTTTTTATGTCAATTTATATTCACAATCCCATGTTACAATTCCATAATACTTGGCAACGTCTGGAACATAAATACAGTGCTGGTCAAAAGCTTTGGAATATACCCAAACTTTTTAGATGAGGTTTTACTTTATTGTGTAGATAATCTATGGAAAGTTTCGATACTTACAAGTGTATTTTTATTTGGTTGTGATGACTTAAAGACTCAACTGCCAAAAAGCAGTCTATACTAGTAGACGTAGTTTAACATACTTTGTTTTGTTCCAAATTGATAGAAAAACAGAGCATAAATTGTCAAATTCCCCAAATTTGTTTACTGTATTTTTAAATCAATATAATTATTTACAATGTCCAAATAATTAGTTGAAGTGGAATGCCATTCGAAACATACATCCAGCATTATAGCGACGGTCCAAACATGTGTCTTTGCCATTCTTTTTTCAAGACGTCCCACAGGGTCATTTAGGGTTAAGGTACTCTATTCAGTTCTTTTGTTCATGTACAGGGAGTAACTTGTAAATCAAATTCGTGAACCTGCATTGACAAATCATAATTTTGCATGAAGTTTTATGAATCCGGATGACAAATTGGCAGTCTTTACATGAATTAAAAAGTGAAAATATGAAAAGAGTTTTCACCCTGCATTGCAATATGAAACACATATTGCAACTCTTTTTATTGCATCGGCTGCAATGAAAAAAACATAATCAGTTATTGTTTTAAAATAGCCAATGCGAAATGTGGGTAGGAAAATTCGGCATACTTTGCTTTTTGAATGAACAGATTTCATAAAATATATCCCGAGTTTTATTTGAAAATTGTCAGGGAGAACTTACTTTTTGGGGGCTGAGTAAGTATTCATTACGATGTGTAACTAAACTTGTAGCACATTTACAAGTGCCCAAACAAGCTCATTACACGGGAAATACACCATGGAGTAAATATAATATCAAAATCCAGGTCCTTTCAATGCATTTTTTTTCTTATATTATTTCTTCTTTTTTTTCAAACGGCTCGATGCTCATGCACGGGCACACATTCATTTTGCTCTATACTATACAGTCATGTAGATCGTAACATAATTATAAATCATTGAGCTGTAACAGCTATCATAGGTGTCGATCCCGTTGGGAGGGGATGGGGTGTATATCCCCCCCCCCCCCTCAAAAAAAATTGAGGTGGGGGTGGCCTGTATTATTACCCCCCCCCCCCCCCCCAATATCTTTGGATAAAATAAATAAGAATTATGATACATTCACTTAAAAGTAACAATTATCCAAACTCATTATGTTTGATCTTGAAATACCATCACATTCTTTAATGATTAAAAGGCAGGAAGTAAGAAGTGCTATATAATTTCAGTGCGAAAATATCGAAGAAAATTCGTTCGCTAGCATTGTTATTCTCAATTCCGTCCATTGGCGTAGATCCATGCCTTCCTTCTTTTCATTACGGGATTGGCTTTGTTCTCCATGAAGAGTCACCCCCTGCCCCAGTTGAAAAGAAATTCTTGTATACTTACGCTCGTGGTTCCGTCGATAACAATTTATATATTACCTGTTTATTACTTACATGTACTTAAATAACTGATATTACAAAATATCAGTGCCAGTGAGGACGTGTGGGACACTGGGGGATCTATACCCATCTAAATTCTCCATTCTGCCAGTAAAGATAATTTGCGACCTTGCCTAAAATAAAAATGTCAAGACAATATCACGTTACATAAGTTTTTTTATATCGCAGTGCTGCCTAACCAATGTTTAATAGCCGGTTAATCTCATGATTCTCACTAACATGGCAAATAGTTGTCAAATATAATTTTAGTCATCGGGGGCATAATACGAGAAAAATTTTCTTGAGAACTGTTATTACCTAACTTACCATTTCGTCTACTTGCAATTTGGGTTATTATTAAATCATGCAAATTGCCTGAAAAAGCCCAAATATTAAAATACTCATTTAGTCCTTGGAATATTTTGTCCATGTTCAGCTCGTTTCAAATTCATTTTGTCTATTTCCGTTTGGTCGACATGCAACTTGTATATTATCCATTCGGCCTAATTATCATTTTGTCTAATTATTGTTCAGTCTAATAACCCAAATCAGGCTACAAAACAATTCGTCTATACCTACAAGTTTAAACCATTATTAGATATAATGGGCAGTGGAAAAACATAGTTACATGGACAAAGTGAGTATAGGACTCAATGATTTTAGACTGTATGTATTATGGGAATTGCACCACTTATATTTTACCTGTGCGATATACTTGAACATATTATTCTGTATTAGTCAGACCTTCAAAAGGTCTCATGTAATATGGGATATTAAAACGCATTAAATTTTGGAAACTGATTTGATAGATATAACTAAAAGAGGAATAAAAAACAAAAATAGCCCCTGCAGATATCCCAATATGTCAAAACAGATGAACAACATGTTCACGAGATTTAGCTTGTGTGATCTGCTAGTCAACACTGCAATCCTTTAATGTGTTTCTGAATAACTATTTTCCTTAAATACCTTACAATATTGTCTTAGACGGACTATTTTCGGAAAAAAAAAGATTTGTCAAATTACAAGTGTTATTCTGATAATTGTTGCCCTATACAAAAAGGCTGAAATGACTCCAGTAGATTGTATTGCTTTCTGTTCCCACGATTTTGCATTCAGTAAGTATGGCATATATAGGCATAGACGTACTAGCACATTTTGGGGAGGGGGGGGGGGGGTTGACGCCTTTTGCCCGACTACTAACTTTCCAAAGTCTAATTCTAAATAAAAAATGACACATTCTGAAGTAAACATGTACCGAAATTACATATTCAGGCATCCCGCTACCAGAATACGATGCCAGTTGGGTACCTCACCTTACTTCTCCATGATGATGAGGTGGTGATTGCTCGAATTTAAAATCTTTAAAAATCGAGGGGCTGCAGCCCCAGGACCCCCCCCCCCCCCCCCCCATCCCGGGCCTATGGGCATAATTAATATCTCTAACAGCTTGATGAACTATATCATAATGCAACCAATACAATATATGATATACATTATACAATCAATTAAAAAATCTGTCATATCAGGGGAGTGTTTCGTCAAGCGTCATGCCAGTGATTTTTACCGACAACTGTTATAAGCTACTGAAATCCTTGCATCTGACTGGCTGAGAGCAGATTTGTTCAGTAAAATCACTGACAAAACGCTTGATGAAACGCTCCCCTGTCCTGGCATCTTGGGTTCACATGTCTGTTTATACAGAGATATTTTTTACCTTTAATTTCGCAAATGACATGGAACAGAAACTTATTCATGAATATCCTTATGGGGCTTGTTCTTATAAAATCACCCCAGAAAATATGAACCGATTTAAAGTAATTTAGCAACTGTTGAATGGTCGGAAGTCTTAAACGAAGAGGATGTAAACGAATCTTATGAAAATTTTATGGATATACTTATGTTGTTATATAAGAAAAATTTTCCCATACAAAAACGCACACGTTCGAATTACAAAAAAAAAACCGCATGCCCGGCACGGGCCGGAAGTGCCCCCCCCCCCCTTGATCCGCCAATGCTTAAATGGTGTTGTTCCAGAAGAAATGAAGATAGCCAAAGTGATACCTATTTTTAAAAAAGGAGATACACAACTTTGTAGTAATTATAGACCAATTTCCCTACTAACAACATTTTCAAAAATTCTACAAAGACTCTTTGGATTTCGAGAAAAACATACCACTTCACATGCTATTCTTCATTTTATCAATAAGATTACATCTGCTATTGACAATCATTGTCATGCAGTTGGTTTATTTTTGGACTTCTCCAAGGTCTTCGACACGATAAACCATGATATTCTTTTTCATAAATTATTTCAATTATGGTATTAGGGGGAAGGTCTTGGAGTGGTACAAAAGCTATATCACAAATAGAACACAGTTTGTTTCACTAAATGGGGTAGAGTAAAAAAAAAAAAAACAGTTACTTGCGGAATTCCTCAAGGGGACATTCTTGGCCCCCTAATTTGTATCGTATATGTAAATGGTTTTAATATTCATCTCGCTTATTGTCATTTATTCTATACGCAAATGATTCAAGTATATTTTTTTTTCTCACAAGAACCCTCAAACCCTTCTTGAGGTTGTTAACACTGAGTTGCATTGTATTTGTGAATGGATATTTGGTAACATGCTTTCATTGAACTTAGACAAAACTAATTTTATGCTATTAGCAAATCTATTTCAACCCTACCTAGAAATATTTCATTGAATAATGTTCAGATAAGCAGAGTTCAATCAACTAAATTCCTAGGACTTTTTATTGATAAAAAAATGACCTGGAAAATACATACAAATCATATTTGCCCGATATTATCTAGAAATACTGGTATAATGTACAAACTGATATCAATGTTTCCATCTCGAATTATGTATATGTTACATTCCACGTTATTGATAACGTATCTAAATTATGGTATTCTTGCCTGGGGTAACTCGACGAAACTCCAACTGGATAAAATTTTGGTAATACAAAAATGAGCAATACTCATTTTCAACGCGCATGCACGTGTTCACAGTCAATCCTCACAGGAATTCTATTCAAGTGGGGAGGGGGGGGGGGGGGACACACCTGGATGCAACAATAGGGTGTCCCCCCACTTGAATAGAATTCCTGTGAGGATTGACGCCCATGGCTCACACGGGTCCTCTCTTCTTTGAAAGGCGTATTTTTGAAAGTTCACGACATTTTTAGTCTACAGCTGGGTTCTGTAATGTTTCAACTGAACAATAACGATTTACCTCAGGCACTCAGTAATATGTTTACAAAAAACAACCAACTGCATAACTATCCTACGCGTCAAGCATTTTCATACCATCTACCAAAAACCAGAACACGATTTGCCTATAATACTGTTGTCTATTCAGGTCCCAAATACTGGAATTCTATAAATCCCGAAATAAAAAGATCTGTAAGTATATTTGTATTAGAAAGAAAGTTAAAAAAGTATCTTTTGAGACCATATTGTAATTTGTAATACTGTACTCTCTGGTAATACTCTTGTACTTATCCGATAATGCATTCGATGCATGTGTACACTCACGATTACGTCATGGGCACGGGGCATGACGTAATCGTGAGTCTATATATCTTGCTTCATTTATACAGTATTTACTATGCTGCGACGTAGTGTTAAAAATATTTACATTGAAATAACAGCTGCAGGTCCCCTTGCAATAAAGTCTGTTTATTCCTGTCTTGTAGAGTACCCGTGCGTCCCCGTTCGTGTGACAATCTTTGTGTACGTTTTGTAATGTTTTCGTTTTTCTGTTCCTCCCTTCATATAGCTTCCTTTTCCTTCCTTTCTTTAATTCCTCTTTTCTCCCTTCTACTATTATTTTCTTCTACATGTCTGTAAATTATTTATTAAATGGGGCCTATCCACAAATAACACTTTTATTACCCGACTTTGCTTTTTATTCAATTTATTATTGTGACAAATATACGGTACAGTGATTAATCATAAACACAGCTAGCGCCCGTGGATGTCCACGGGCTGCTTCTGCTAGTGAGATAATATGCTTGGAAGCCAATCTATGAAAGAGTGAGCAATTTCAATTGTATGTGGAAGGTCCCGAATTTCATACGTATACTCATCTGCAGAAAATTGTATTTTTCGTTATTCGTTATCACTTATAGTCATACCATTCAGTTCTGTTTGATAACAAAAAATGCACTACGGATCGTAAGCGGTAGTTGTAAAGACCAAGGATGTGTTTTTTTAATTTCAACATTGTTTTCTGCTTTATGCCGCTTGATGCTTTATGATCATAATATAATGATATTGATTTATTTCCTCAAATGGAATAAAATGGCATGAAAAGTGGATGACAAAATATATGGTTCATCATTTTAGTCCATGTTTCATAAAATCCATGTTTGAAAAACTTTAGGGGGAACTTTTACACTCCACATCAGCAAGACTGGCGGTCCAAATAAAAATGCTGCAAGCGAACCTTTGTAAAGGGTAATGAGCAATTCCACAGAAAATGTTCACTTGCCAGAAATCATTGAATAATTATCGATAACCCTAGAAATATTTCTGCTAACATTACATATTTAGTATCAAACAAAGGAGCTCAAGGAGTTCTTTTATTTGATTGGTGAATCAATAAGTTTGAAGTACATTTATAGATAGTTTTCTTTAAAAAGCTGACTTTGGGGAAAAATATGGCGACAAATATTGTGGTCAAAACACCCTTTATATATTTCGGTCACATTATTTCACATAATATAACTATTCCATATCTAATTTTTGTTTGTAAATTGTGACGAATGGAACACCAATCACTGATATAAGGTTGGCATGAGCCATTGAATATTTCAAATTAAAGTTATATGTATATTTTCCAACAATAATTTTCTTTTTACAATAAAATGCGGGGGCCTACTGGTCAATATAAGAGTTTAAAAAATTTGACACTTTTGATCGTTCATAGCTCCAATGTTATAACTCGTATCAAGACTGAGGTTTTCACATGGTAAAGTTGACGGATGTCAGATTTTTAGTGAGCAAGTTTTATACCATTTCTTTGAACACTTTTCTAGAAATGGTGCTTTGAATATTTTAATTATAGGTTTTCACTTTTGAAAAATCAAATCCACAGAATCTATGTGTATCAGCAATTAATTCAAAATACAACATTTGCCATTATCATGATTATACATTGCAGCTGAAATTCCAGAACTCAAGTCAAGAATCACCAATGACACTAAATAGGTGCTTTGAATATTTTAATTAGGTTTTCACTTTTTGAAAAATCAAATCCACAGAATCTATGTGTATCAGCAATTAATTCAAAATACAACATTTGCCATTATCATGATTATACATTGCAGCTGAAATTCCAGAACTCAGGTCAAGAATCACTAATGACACTAAATAGGTTGGCAGAAGTGACAGCTGCAATTACTGTTGCGTTCTGAAGTCACCACTGATACACACTAATATTTGGTGGCCTTGATGTTTCAAAAAGTGAAAATCTAATTGAGAATTCACAGCATTATTTCAAGAAAATATAATTGTCATTAGAAACTTGCTCGCAATAAAATTGACATTTTTTCAACCTTATAGTGTGAAAACATCATGCGAGTTATGACTTTTGAGCTGTATGTATGAACAATCAAAAGTGTCATTTTTTTCAACACCTAAGCTTACCTGTACAAACAATTTCTATGTAGTTATCATATTCCACGATAATCTGTCATAAGTCACTCTCGTGAATCTTCCGGGTCCAATGGGGTCCACTCAGTTTTTGCTGTGGTACATGCAATGTTAACAATCACTTTGAAAAGAATCTGAACAAAAATATGGAATGAGCAATCGCTTAACACGGTGCCTGTTCCTGTGGTTGATGACTGAAATCCAAATATGTGCTACTGCATGTAGAAGTACTACTTATTACTGAAGTATTTGGATAATATATACTAGTTCAGTGTTTGATCCTGGTATGCAATTGTCCTCGTCAGCATGCATGCTCTGGTGAGTGCATGTGCCTACACTCCAACTCTAACTCTGACATGTTCCTGATGATATCGATAGCCACTCTGCATGCTCTGATAGTCTGAGCAAATTTACCTCTGTACCATCCTTTTTATAATTATGGAAAATATGCTCTATTGTTAGACCAGGATCTTTCGCACCAGACAATCATCACTGCTCAGAGTTTCGCATATATTTCACCTCGAAATCGCTCGGAGGAGTTTTAGCATTTATCATGTTTATGGGGGGTTTTCACGGGGCACGCGAACGATTCGCGAAGAATGCGAACGTCGAAAAAATGGCCACATTCTTATTTTAGGCTCCAAAAGTTCGCCAAACATGCGCGGGGGTTCGGAAACGTCGCCGTCAATTGTTCGCGGGAGTCGTTTTTAGTTCGGCCTGAATTTAAAAAAAGTTTGAAATTTCTTGCGACCGTTTCCAGCATCCCCGGTCATGATTTGCTCGTGATTTTGCTCTCGAAAAGGTCTAAAAAGCTTCGTTATATGCGCACAACATACTCACGACATGCGTGATGTTCGCAAAATCTTCATGGTGTCGTGTGTCGTGGTCTATAGTGGATACATTACGGGACTGTGGATCACATGGTTCGCGGTTCAAGACCCGCCGCGGCACTAATTCCCTTTGGCAAGATATTAATCTACATTTGCCACTCTCCACCCAGGTGTAGTAAGTGGGTACCTGGTAGGAATTTATTACTTGAATGCTTTTAGCGCCTTAGGGCAGCTCGGCTGAAGCCAGGGTAATAGTAGTACTTTCGAGCCTCGGAATAGGCTACCTAGATAGATGGCGCGTTATAAATGTCTATTAGTATTATTATTATTAACCCTAAACAGATTTCGACGGTTTGGAGAATGTCTCGCGCATATCTCGCGAAAGCAGCGAAGTTCGATCATATCTCGACCTATTCACGAACTGTTCGCGTACTTCTTGAGAACAGATTACTTTGCCAAAGAAGCAAACGCGAGCCTTTCACGTTGAGGCCCATCACTGTTAATTCGTTCGTGATATTTTCTAAAGATATTTTCTCGCAAATAGGACATGACTGTTGACCATTTTGTTTTTGAAAAATGAGCAAAAATTTATTTGTGCGTGGATTTTTTATCAAGAGAAAAGAAAATTATAAATACTTTCAGCTTTATCCCTCTATCTACCCTTTTTCGGTCCCCACTGAATAATGGACGAGTTCAACAAGCGCCGCTGAACGTCTTCGAAAGTGGAGGGGCTTAATGTGGGGGCTGCGTGTATACCACATTTTTGCCATACGTTTGCACGTGTTTACTGAAAAAAGTGGGGGCTGCAAACAGCTAAAGCCTAAAATTGTTGTTGCAAAGGTTAACTCGATAAAGGTGGCTAAAGCCTTGAATAGTGTCGTTGGTTCAGGGAGTATCAAGAGTGTTGGAAGAACAAATCAAGGATGAATTAGCGTCCATTGTTTTACTTCTTCTCAAGCTTGTAGGTTGAAAGGCATTTCACAGCTGGGGGATTGGTTGGTGACTTCTGAGTTTGCTACATCAGAAACTCAATGTAAGGGAGTTATCTCTGGAATATCTGTTGATGTTTCCAATAGAGATATAGTTTCTGAGTGTAAAGATTTTGGAGTTATTGATGCAAGGAGAATTTCACATAAAAGAGATGGTCAACTGAAGATGACTTTGGCTGTTCTTACATTAATACTACAACGATGCATCCGTCAGTTAAGTTGGGGTTTGAGATTTTTGAAACCAAGGCATTCATTCCACCGGTTATTCGTTGTTTTAAGTGTCAACGTCTTGGTCATGTTGCTACTGCTTGTCGTGGCAGTGTTAGATGTGTTAGATGCAGTGGTCCACATTCCTTTGAAGAATGTACTCAGAAAGATCAGGTTCACTGTAGTCGGTGTGGTGGTAATCATTCTGCTGCTTATGCAGGTTGTAGCACTGTAAAAGAAGAAAAGAAAATTCAGGAAATCAGGGTCACGCTTAAAGTCTCGTATGCCGAAGCAGCAAAGGCTGTTCGCCCTTCTACAGGAAAAGCTAATAATAGTAATAATGTTGAACCTAATGAACACACACCTAACGTACGTAACACTAATAATATATTATTTCATCTAAACCACCTTCTGTTAATCATCCCACGGTGCAGGCGCACAAGTCTGTGATAACTCCTTGAACGTACCAGTAATAGAAAATACACATTTCCATGGATATCAACACACAGACGGTCAAGAGTCGCAACCGCATGTCTCACCCAAGCCTAAAAGTAATATTGTATTGAAGGATGCAGCAACCCAACAGTTAACGAAGTTGAATGCCAAACTGAACAGCTGACTACTTTCCCCCAAATTGATCAATCTTTCATTAAACTCCTCATTGGAACACTACAGATCTTGGAATCTAAATCCGGCAAGGAGAGAGAGCAAGAAATAATGCTTTACATTGAAAGTCTGTTTCCCTCTCTCTCACGCACTAAGGACAGAGAAAAAAAACCTAAACATTCACAGACTAAGCATACTACCAAAGATGTTTCTTTTATTTATGGTTTTTATTTATGGTTATTTCTTTTATTTATGGTTTTTATTTTTTCTCGGCTTTCATGGGCTATCCTGTCATGGTACCTGGTTATGTTTGTATTGCAATATACCTGACGAACAAAATCAAATCAAATCATTTTGCAATGGAATGCACAGTCTTTAGTTGCACATGGCAATGAATTTAAACATGCCTTAAGTAAATGGGAAACAAAGCCAGATATTATTTGCATTCAGGAGACGTGGCTTAAAGATGACAGAAATTTTAGTCTCCTTGGTTATAATATCTTTAGAAGTGATAGGATTTTGGGCCCCTCCAAAAGTGGTGGGGGAGGATGTGCTATTTTTGTGAAGAAAGGTATTGCCGTAAATTATGTTAAAGGTAAAGACAATTCGGTCCAATACCAGATAGTTGAAGTTTATTGTACGGATTTTAAAAAACTGAACGTTATTAATGTATATAATCCATGCCTTAATTTAACAGACTCTCATTTAATGATAATAATATGCCCATTTATATAGCGCAGGCACTATATGGATATACTCTACTGCGCTTAATACATAGTATCACATTATTACCCCGGCTAAATTTGACAGAAATAGAGTCTCACCTAAATAATAAGACTTTGGTATTTGGTGATTTGAATAACCATAATACCCTTTGGGTAGTAAAACAACTGACAAAAATGGACGGCTTGTAGAAGATTTTATGGATAAGTTTAATCTTGTTTGTTTGAATAATGGTGATGGTACTAGCCTACTAGGGTAAATGTAACACAAGGTACTATGTCGTGTATCGACATAACCTTAACCTCTCATGCTTTAGGTACTAACTGTAACTGGTCTATTGTCCCCGATACCTGGGGTAGTGACCACCACCCTGTTCTGATAGAATTGAATGAAAAATGTTATTTTACCCCATATAAATCATTTGCAAGGTGGTCCATGAAAAAGGCTAACTGGGATAAATTTCAAATTGCATGCGATGAGCTTATTCTAGAACCAGATAATACTTTCATTGAACAGTTAACACAGGCAATTGACTCGTCCTTCCCTAAATTTGTACATAATAAACATAAGAAAATTCCAACCTCTTGGTGGAATGATGAGTGTGAACAGGCTATAAAAGATAGGAATAAAGCTCTTAAAACTTTGAAAAAATCATGTCCCCCTAAAGATTTAATATAGCCTATAAAAAGGCATGTGCCGTAGCTCGGAAAACCATTAAGCAAGCAAAGAGAGAAGATTGGAAACAATTTTGTAATACAATAAATAGCCACAGTTCTTCTAAGCAGATCTGGGAAAAGATTAAACGTATTAATAAAACTCAAAAGAAAGTTAATATACCTGTTCTAAAAGATGGTAATGAAGATTTAATAATGGACATAGATAAGGCTAATCACTTGGTTAAACACTTTGCCAATGTGAGTAGTAATAAAAATTGTAGTACCGAATTTTGTACGAAGAAAATTGAAAAAATTGAAGAAAATGATTCACTAATTAATGATGCTTTTAGTTTAGTTGAATTACAATATGCAATTTCATCATCAAAGTGTACCACTCCTGGCAAGGATGGAATAAGTAATGCCTTTATAAAACAACTCCCCTCCGAAAAGCAAGAAAATATTTACTTGTCATTATTAATATGATATGGCACTCCTCACTCTGTCCTAATTCCTGGAAGGAAGCAGGCCTTCTTCCGGTCCTCAAACCAGGAAAGGACCCATCTGATCTAAATCATACCGACCAATAGCTCTCACGTCAACCACATGCAAATTAATGGAGCGGATGGTTTATAATATAGTCTGGTATCTTGAAAAACATGGCCTACTTAGTGACCACCAGTGCGGCATTCGGAAGGGAATGAGCACAAAAGACCATAATATTAGTTCAATTGGAATATAGCATTAATAAAGCTTTTGCAAATAAGGAAAGTACCTTGGTTGTCTTCCTAGACCTAGAAAAAGCGTATGACATGCTATGGCCCACTGGAGTAATTATTAAATTAGAACGTTTAGGTATACAAGGACGTATTGTCAGATGGATTCATGATTTTCTCCATCACCGGAAGATTCAGGTGAAGTAACAGATAAAATTACAAGAAAATTCCATCAAAATAAATATTGGCTTAATATTTATTATTGCATAGATGGCATAAATTAAACAAGGTTATCCAAATTCAACGCTTGGAAACATTTGAAGTAATGATTATTATCAATTATAAAACGGTAACAGCCCCCGAGATATCAGCTGATCAGAGCTCCTCGAACGCTGCTGAGATGTGTGACGACACACCAGGGACCAGTCCTGTCTAAGCAGACGATGTCCCATAACATCTTACACATTTTTCAGTGCCTGGTTTGTCATCTCCTCTTCACTTATTTCTCTTACTTGACTAGCGTCAGTCTTAATGTTAGTCTGTTGCCTCACTCTTAACTTCGTGTATGGTATTATTTTGATGAAAAATGCAGCGTTAAAAAATAAAGGAATCAGTCACTTGTAAACAAAATAACACGCCATTGTATTTTCAGCTGCTTGCACCGGCGTTTCAAGAGGAAACGAATACTATCCGTGCTATTATTCGGAGGGCTTTTCAATTTGAAAGTGGGGTTTATTTCATTGATCATTGACCCTTCTCCTGTATATTTACAATCAAACGGTTTTAGTTATCAGAATCAGTTTCACTTTCCCTTTCAGAATGGTGTTAAATAAGGTCATGTTTAAATATATTATACAAAACTCTTTATAATTTGATAAATAATTGCATTGCAATTACGTTCATTCATTATAGGACGTCGTCTGCTTAAGCAGGATTTGTCCCTAGTGTGACGACATCAAAACATCACTATATTTCTGGCGAATCCTCGGATATTCCAGATGCTGAGAAGAGCTTTTATTTATATGTCGTTTCTATAGTCATCAGATACGCAGTTGACATAAAAATTATACAATTGCCATCTGTAAGCTTCCCAGTTTCTAGTGATACATTAATTGCCATATTTGTGATTTTCTTTGGATAGCTTCTCTAGTCAGAAAGAAACTGATAATGGTATACCACATGGTAGCGTTATTAGTCCTACTCTGTTTAATTTAGCTGTCAGTGACTTAGGTGCAGTTGTTTCGGGTGTAAGCCTATCACAATACGCAGATGACATTGCGATATGGAAGTCAAATAGGAACATTAAATATATTAATACAAAGATCCAGCAGAATCTGAATGTGGTTTCAAAATATCCGCAAACAAAACGATAGCAGTTCTCTTCACCAATAAGAGAACTAAAGAAGTTAAACTTAAGATCCATAATAAAGTAATTGACCTCCGTGCCTCTGCTAAATTCCTTGAAGTAATCTTCGACCATAAACTGGACTGGCATGAACATATTAATTATAATTATTATATCACAATGTAAAAAGAAAATCAACTTACTAAAGTGCATCAGTGGCTTGGATTGGGGATCAGATAGTTGCACACTGTTACGTATTTATAAAGCGCTTATTAAACCAGTGCTGGAATATAAACAAAAGCTTGACAGTATCCAATACCAAACCTTGAGAACATGTACAGGAGCCCTGTATGGTACAGCCTTAAATTCTCTACAGGTTGAATGTGGGGATCCTCCACTTCAAATGCCCCGTAATTTCTTGTGTCAGTTATATAACAATAAAATAAATACACATACATCACGCCCTAATAAACAGATGCAACAAGACTGCTGGCAGAAGCACTACTTTGCAGACAAATGGGGGAAAAGCTATCTTCACACGCCTTTTTAAGCGAGATGGAGCCACTCAACTTCTCCTTTCCCTCTTCACAAACCTTTTCCTTACTGGCTATATACCTCTACTGAAATATACAATTCCATTAAGTGTATTCCAGATATAAATGAAAAGCGACTAATCTCTAAAGAAATAATTCATACTATAAAATGGAAACACTTCCTTCACATATATACTGATGGTTCACTAAACCCCACCACTAAAATAGTAGGATGTAGTTTTTATATCCCACACTTTAAATACTCTAAATATGCCAGATTAAATGATAATGTATCTATTTACACAGCGGAACTCTTTGCCATTCTTCTGGCCTTAGAATGGGTTGAGGAATTCCAGCCGCTGCATGTGTGTATTTTTATGGATTGTTTCAGTGCTTTACAAGCAATTTCGCAATATAACTCTGAAAATAAACTAATCTGTGACATTCGTCATACTCTCTTGAACATCCGTAACCTAGCATGTAATGTAGTTTTTGAATGGATACCAGGCCATTGTGGTATTCAGTGTAATGAAATGGCTGACCTGTTCGCAAAACGAGGAAAATATTGATGTCACACTCCCTCTATCCATTACTGAAATTAAACATTCTTTAAATGAAGAAGTTAAACATGAATGGCAAATGCAATGGAATATATCAAAATACTACACAACACAACAGATGACACTTAAAAACATACTTAATGATAAATATAATTTGTCACATGTAATACGCTTTATGTATGATTGTGGCATTAAGTTATAGGAAGGACTAGCAACTAATTTCCTTAAAGACAACTATGATTCCTCAGATAATTTTTGTTTATAACATTTCGCCTTCTTAAAATATGTAATATGGAAAATACTTTTATATTAAGCACATGTATTTTTATTAGGTCATAAGTGCCATTTCCTTCAACAACAACAACAACTTTGTCATTGATCTTCAGGGAAGTCCTTCGAGTGTAAATATAAGAACAGTAGGAGTACTTTTCTGAATAAATTAAAATTTACAGCAGAACAGATGACACTTACAAACATATTTAAAGATAAACACAATCTTTCACACATAATATCATTTATTAAAGATAGTGGCATTAATCAGTAGGAAATACTAGTAAATAAATACCAGAATTTGTAAATATTGTTATTGTACCAGAAAGTCTTTAGTAACTTCACTCTCTTTTTGTGGTTTTGAAGAGTTAGTTTAAATATACATGGGTTCATAAAGGACTATCTTTTGACCACACCTTACGACCAATGTGACGTCTGATTTTTACAGTGACTGGCACACAGGACCTTTTTGTGTCAAAGCTGCCATATACTGTACAACAACAAGAAGCTGTACTGCCTTATTTGGGAAGGTTGTTGAATGATTCATAACCTCTTGGTCGTCTTGAATATATGAATATTGATTACGGTTGGGAAAGGCGATGTGATGAGACTTCCCTCGCAATAATCAGAGGACTATTCCGTTCACGATGATCGACCAGGGGATCGACAGAGCAGTACAGTTGCCTTGAATAAAGGCTACCACATAGAGGCAGTGGCGTATTGACGGGGGCAGAGGGGACACGTGCCACGGACGGCACTTGAAGGCGTAAAAACGCAAAAGAGAGAAAGGAAAGGAGGATAAAGAATATGTATGGTATTTGAGGGTTATTTGCACCCCAGTCAAGGACAAAATGCGTGAGGAATGGTGTTTTATAGGGTTTGAAATGCGAAAACTTTCTAAAGCTCGGTCGATTTACTCCCTCGCATAATTATGTTCAGGATCAAGCTATTTCGCGCCCGTAATGGCGTTTTTAAAGTGTTAACCATTAATTGACTCTATAGTTTCCTTTCAAAGCACTTTCAAAATATAGAAAATTCGAAAGAAGTGTTTTCATTCGTTTTGCGTCCTCAAAATAGGAATGTTCAAAATTTCAACAACAAAAAATGTTGCTAGGTCGCTGTATTCCCCTTAGATTTTTAAGGTTAAAAAAATTTCAATTTTGAGGGGTGAAAAGAAAAGAAAAAATCTCCCTCGCTTATACAATAAATCATCAAATAGTCGGCTAACAACCGCGGGTTGATAATTATGTGCATCTCAATTTCACGTAGTGCCATCATTTCTAAATTAAAAACGCTCATTAATCTGAGTTTGTTTTTTTTTTTTTTTTTTTTTTTGGGGGGGGGGGGTACAGCTAGGTTTGATAGTTTGTCCCGGGCCCCAAAATACCTAGATACGCCAGGTATAGCCTTTCTTTACTGGGTTATTGATATTTCTTCGTGAATAATGAAAGTTCACTGTTGGCTTTCTTTAGTACTTATCAACAGACGTGTTTTCCACGCATTTAAAGACCTCAGCCTGACCGAATTTTGAAATATACCTTTTATTCATCCACGGGGAGCTATATATTTTCTGAACAAATTGAAACCAACTTCATGAGATTCCGTTTCCTGTGGAATGAGTAACAGCGTCCCAAATGTTGAGCCCCGGTGGTTTTTCTGACGAGGGCCCCGTCTCTGAGGAACGCTACTTTGCGGGGGGTGAAAATTTGATGACGACATATCGTGTAGACGCAAAGTACTCGGAGCTGTATACATGACATGTCGTCACACGTCTAGCGACCCCCTGCAGTTTCCTCTGTTGTTACGCAATAGGGAGGGGGCGGACCAAAAAAAATTATCTTTTTTATTTTTTATGGATAAACGGAGACGAAAATTTTTGAATACCCAGGGTAATTATATTCTTTGTTTACTAAGCTTTACGTCAATATATGGTTGTTTTGGGTCAGGCTGAGGTCTTTAAGGTAAATATTGATCTCATGTATACCGTTTGACTTAGATAAACACAAGCAAGGTGGTACAAATGACAAACGAGCAGAACGATAATGATGTGAGAGCAGAAGTTGGTAGCTCGTCGAAATAAATTCCTAGATTAGCAAATGACACACTGTGGAAAAGAAACTCAAGAAAACATGAATTATTGAAGCACTAAGCAGAGTTGTCTGGCTGGTGGTGGTGGATGATGTTGTTCTTGTTTTCTAAATAGCGGTCCGCGGCCTCCAATTCCCCTGGATCCGCCTTGGTCATGTTGGTAGAATTGGCGTACAGAGATAGGGTACATCAAGTGCACATGAAGAGAGAGAAAGGGGCATCGGGTGAATGCTACGGGGTGAAGCTCTTACGGGTCGTTTTGTGTTTATTTTGCACAAAAATCCTAAACACGGGGTATGATGTTGTTTTGGAAAATCCCTAAAAAATGCCGCATCTTTAGAACTTAGGTTACTATTTTTCTTCAGAATAATACCTCACATATATTTTCTCTAAAGTGCAAATCCCAGATGCAAAAAGTACTGAAACCAATTCGCTTTTTTCGTCCAAAGTCCCTAAATTAATAATGGATACGGTACCCTTTTCTGCCTATAGTGGAAGAACCGGGTTTATAGCCCCAGAGCCCACAAAATAGACCCCAATACAAAGTCGGGTCGACTTTACCCCATCTTCCCAATGCACCAAACTTTATCAGTAGGAAGAAGTATTATTGTACATTACAAAATACAAAAACTGACAAATATTTCCGCCTGGATGGGGTGTCGGACGGCCCCTAAACAATTGGAATATTTTTTTTTCCTTTGAAGCCCGAAGACCAAATTTTTGTCAGAAGGAAATGCTATGGACCTACATTCCAAGAATATAAAAACTGACAAAATATTCCATCCGGAAGGGGGCGTCAGACCCCTTTAAACAAAACCACCAAAGTGCCTTTTGACAACATTCCCCCCCCCCCCCCTCCCCAAATGCTCAAAAGTCGTGTCGACGTCATGTACATTCCAAAAATATAAAAACTGACAAAATTGTCCAGAGGGAAGGGGCTGTCAATCCCCCTGAAACAAAAACACCAAAGTGCCCTATGTCAATGCCTTGCCCCCAAATGCTCTATTTGTAAAGAAAAAACATTTTCTTACCTTTTGAATACGATAACTCCAAAGTTGTTTCATCAGTTCAATTCAAATTTGCATAATGTAATTTTGAGTATAATAATCATCTTGAAGTGCACTTGATTCGGTTTTTAAACTTTAGTTTTAATAGGTGTTTGATACAGTGTTCAGATGTATAGAAGATACTGTATATCTCTTTAGTGTATAAAAACACCGTTTTGATGATGGTTATCTTGATAGCTTATATCAGCAGAATACCCTGCAAAGCATTACAAAAACCTCCATTTGGTGAAAATTCGAGATGAGCACACAAACTTTTACCTTTCAGGTTGTAACTTTTTATCTCATGGCAATCTTTATTCATTTAAATGTCCTCTTTTTCAAATTTTTCAAAACTCGAGGATTCAGCATAAATGCATGTGAGTTGAATATGGTACTCTAGATTTAACACCCATGCAGATTTGATCAGGCGTGAATATTATTCTGTATTCTTATTTTTATTATCTTTTTTAAAATCTTTATTTGTTTAGCCAATTGTGTCAAATTGTGTTTAGTGATGTCATTATTCTTTCTAACTGCTTGGAACAACCAATATTAGCTTGCCCATCATGTCCATGTTGAAAGAATAAAGCTGAGAGGAGATATTTCTGTGAATATAATGCATAACATTAGAGGTATTCAATAAATTTTAATGAATAGTACAATCTATGTATATATATACATCTAAGATGTTGAACTTGAGTGACTGGACTCATTAATGCTTGTTTGACACAGGGCATCGACAGTGCAATGTTGTCAAAATGTATTTCGCCGCTGCATAAAAATCTTTCATGATGACCATAGTAGTAGGTCCATGATAATATTTTGTACAATCATTGTTCCACATCAGTGACCCTAGATATAGTTGAGTAAAAATTCGTATATCTTTGAAAGTTGGGAAGTTGGCTAACCTTTAATCTACGGTGCTATTTGAGCTCATTCTTACTGCCCCCTTATAAAAGATTCTTACATGTATATATATAGAGAGAGAGAGAGAGAGAGAGAGACACGGTGAGGCAGAGATAGACATGCAGGGCGAGACAGAGACGGGAAGCGAAGATCGAGAATGGACAAGGGAGAGGGTGGGAGGGGATAAAGAGCAAGAGAGAGAGGAGATATTAGAGAATGAGGGCAAAGAAGATGGACAGACGGAGAGAGACATGGAGGAAATGAGCAGAAGGATTCTGAAGGAGTGGGGAAAGAAAGACACACAGAGGAGGGCAGAGACAGAGAGAAGAGGGAGAGGAGATAAGAGAGGGAGATACAGATAAGGACAGGAGAGAGAGAGGGAGGGAGGCAAAGAGATGCGTTGAAAGGAGAGTCTCAGGATGGTTGAGAGTGCAGAGAGAGGGGGGGAGCTGAATGAAAGGAGAAAGCAAGTGATGAACAGAGCAAGATTATGAATACATCGCGAGGGAGTGTGTGTGTGTGTGAGAGAGAGAGAGAGAGAGAGAGAGAGAAAGAGGCAGAGAGAGAAGATGGAAAAGTAAACACATAGGGTAAAATAGAGGAGGGAGTATGGATAGCGACAGGTATAAAGAGTGATAGAGAGAGAGAGATGATCATGATGATGGACATAGAGACAGAATGAGAGACAGGTGGAAGAACATGGACGGGAGATGGTAAATAAAGGAAGTGAGGATAGATAGAGACATGAATGAAGAGCGTAGGAAGACAGGGGAGATGGACAGGGGGTAGAGAAAGGGAGGAAGAGGGAGGAGAGAGACAGGGGTGAAAATAGAGAGATGGGATTGAGATATGAAAGGGAACAAGTACTGTTGAACGAGAGACAAAGGAGGGAGAGAGAGAGTAATACGAACTTACGCATGATGCTCTCACAGTATGCAAGTGTTATCATTATGATCCACCACTATTATCATAAGAATTATAATTTTATCACTACCAAAAATTATGCCAAAAAGAAACATATTATTAGGAAGATCCGCAATATCGCCATTAACAAGGACGTAAAGGACGCTTTGCATGTTCTAAGCAAATATTTAGCAAAACTCTATTTAAAAAATCTGAAAAGTATATGGCACTATAATTATTTTGAATATCTTCAGAATTTTGACCTAACCGGCATAAAGGCAGACGACACTTTATATTTGGGTGACTAAGCCCCTCTTATTCGAGCAGATGGTGTATTTGTAATGAAAATCAGGATCATATACGGTTGTCTTAACTTTCTGAAACTTACGGATATTATTTCATCTACCTGAAAGTGTACTTAATTTTTTATTGAGACATGAAATTTCAAGCATCAGTATAATTATGTTTGAACTTATATGAATCTAGTAATCGCAATAGTCATGATGGTAATGTCCGAAGCAAACTGCCTCTAACACGCAATGGGCAACCCGTCAAGACTGTTATACAAGATGTCGCATTTCCGCAGGTTCATAATTCCGAAGGTTCGTTTTTTCGAAGGTTCGTATTTCCGAAGGTTCGTTACTCCGACGGTTCGTAATTCCGAAAATTCATAATTCCGAAAATTCATAATTCCGAAAATGAAAAAGGGTTCATAATTCCGAAAATGAAAAGGGTTTATATTTCCGAAGGTTCGTAGGACTCAATTGCATTTTCGGAATTACGAACCTTCGGAATTGTGAACCATTTTTCATAATTTTCGTAATTATTAACCCTATTTCGTTTCGGAATTATGAACCCTTTTTCATTTTCGGAATTATGAACCTTCGTAAAAACGAACCTTCAGAAATACGAGTACCCCCCGTTAAGACAGGCAAGCAATCCTTACCATAATCTACTGCAATATGTATTATGTCTCAGATTATCAATTTTACTGTCTTTGATCTTAAGACATCAAGCAATAAAAGGTACTCTAAGTATATTTTGAAAAATTCATGAAATTCCTTGCAATAAATGAATGTAGACAGTCACAATATAAGGTATTTATCTTACCAATCATGCTGGTAGCGTGCCTCAGCCGTGCAGCTTTTAAAACACAGAAATCTATAGGTTTCGCACACAATAGCCAGTGGGCCTCGTTTGTGCATGAAAAACGTCATATTTCCTCACCTGAGAGGTGTCATTAGGTTATACCGGGACACTATTACAATATAAGTGCTCATCATGATTATATCCCTCTCGACATGCATACTGTAGCATAGCAAAAAAATAACAGGATGATTATCTTTTCTACTATTAGGAAAACGTATGGCATTGGTATGCCCGATTGTTAGTGACAATTTTTAGCACTTCTGTCACACTTTCTGATGTTTTGTGGAATCCAGGTCAATCAAATCACTTAAGAAACTCTCTCAATCGACTCCTTATAATAATATTACTCAGAAAAGCTATTTTCTTTATACTTGTATGATGTCTAGTTCAGAAGATATGGTAATTATGAAATTTCATCAAAAATCCAAGATGGCCCCAAAATGGCCGATTTTGAACCCCATGGGACACGATTTGGCAATGGGGACACTTCAGGCATTACATAAAACGTGTAAAAAAAATGTATCTCGGTGGTGCGGGGGGCACTCGTTTTTCCGAAGGTTCGCTTTTCCGAAGGTTCGTTATTCCGAAGGTTCATTTATCCGAAGGTTCATAATTCCGAAAATACATTAGGGTTCATATATTTCCGAAGGTTCATAATTCCGAAAATGAAAAAGGGTTCATAATTCCGAAGATTCATAATTCCGAAAATGAAAAAGGGTTCGTAATTCCGAAAATGAAATAGGGTTCGTAATTCCGAAAATGAAATAGGGTTCGTAATTCCGAAAATGAAATAGGGTTCGTAATTCCGAAAATGAAATAAGGTATACCTAAAAAGGAGGGAGGTGGCCAAACGGCTGAGCGTCCCCCCCCCCCCCCCTTAAAATAATAATGGCCTATATATACTACTGGACAAAAAATGAGTAAATGGAAAGATTGAAATTTTACAGTTTATAACTCCATGCGTTGGTATAGCCTATATTGGCGAATTAAGTCAGTCACTTGATCCAGCGGCGTCGCTAGACACCCGCTCCCTCTCAAAATTGCTGTCGACAAAATAATGCGCCACACCTCTCTATCCGATAATTAAAAAGGAGGGGAGGGGGAGGCAAGAGGCAAGGGGAAAGGAAAAGTAGAAAAGGGAAAAGAAAAGTAAAAAAGATAATGATCAAGATCTCTCCAGCTGCGATATGCTTTTATTGTTATTTATTTGTTTATTTATTTATTATTTTTTCCGTTTCACATAAAAAAAAATATAAAGAAACATGATATGATAAATATAATACAGCAAAGTTGTTAGAAGATGTGTCATATGTCAGCAACATAACAATACAAAATTAAAAACACTTTAGCTTATGATAAGTGTAAAACGGAGGGACTTGCCAGAAAGAAGCAAAGCTTGTATAAGATGCAAGCCCCTGAACTTAGTGTCAGTACGTTTTAATCCAGGAAAAAGAATATGAAGAGATGTATAATGAAAACATAATGCATACAAAATATAAGAAGTTGTAAAAGTATAACTGATAACAAATATAATAACAGGGGGCAGGAAGAGAAGGTGCAGGTAATTGTGAAAAGACAGACTGCAGGGGTACGTGTATGGAACAGGTATGCTTATATGATTTCAGTTAAAATAAAATGTTATAAATACGAACGATAAGT
Source organism: Heliocidaris erythrogramma (assembly GCA_025617745.1). Classification (NCBI taxonomy): domain Eukaryota; kingdom Metazoa; phylum Echinodermata; class Echinoidea; order Camarodonta; family Echinometridae; genus Heliocidaris; species Heliocidaris erythrogramma. The sequence continues at coordinate 15,660,348 of CM046859.1, forward strand.
TATAGTTAATTATGTATTGACTTGACCTGTTGGTGTGACTATTGACAGATTAACGTTTTTTTAAGCATATACGTTTAAAAGCATTAATACTAGGGGATTCTTTAAAAATCATGAGGCAGAGAATTCCAGTATGCAGATCCTGAGTAAACAAATGAGTTCTTTGCAAATATAAAGTTCCGATGGTAGATGATAGCAGTTTCGTTGTCTAGTTGGGTAAGTATTCTTGCGGAACCGTTAGAAAAAATTTCGGGGAGATTGTCTTTACTTAATTTGTACATGAATTGGCCGAGTTGGAAAAGATATATGTCATTTACTTTGAGAATATTGTTTTCAAAGAATAAAATATCGGTATGTGATCTAAATTGCGTTTGAAATATTATTCTTATAGCCTTTTTCTGCAAAAGTAATATCCGGTTTAATTATGTTTTTATTGCACATCCACAAGCTATAATTCCATAATTAATATATGGAAAGATCAATGTGTAATAAAAAAATATAATAAAATAAAATTTCTAGAAATTGTTTGGCATGTGCTATCGATATGAGGTTTCCATGATAATGTGTGTGTGTGTGATGGGGGTGGGGGTCAGGCCTATAGGGTGCAGCATTTTTATCGACAAATTTTGGTGTGCGAAACCGGCCTAAAAAATTGTCTTGCTGAGTCATCGGGGAGGACAATATGGTGCTCGCCCCCCCCCCCCTCCCCCTGCAAAAGAAAGACAGACAGGAAACAGAGAAAAATATTTCTTTCCCAATCGGATACCAGGGTACTTTATACCCCCCCCCCCCCGCCCCGACCGCGCCCTTTTCCAGATCGAAATTCCAATAGGATCCAACAGCATACCAACTATTTTTAATGGTATCTAATGGAGCCTATTGGACCATCAGAATTTTCAAGACCAAGAGGGCCCAATGCATAAACTCCAACTAATACCAATATATATACCCACATACTCTGTTGGTCTTGTTACCATGATCAGGCAATGTTGGTCCTGTAAAACCATCAGAAACCCCCAGAAACCATCAGACTCTGTTCGGGTCCTGAATATTCACATCATGATCCACTTTTTTCACCATGCACTGTAGCCTATAGATCAGAATGAGCATTGCATGATCCTGATGGTTAATAAAGAAGACAGAAATGAGAAATGTGAGAGAAACGGAACAGCTATAGAGAGGAGAGAAATGGGGAAAAGAAGACACGGCAGTGGCGTATCCAGGGGGGCGCAACAGACCCCTCCCCCCCCCCCCATTGGCCGTCGTAAAAAAACAAAATAGCACTAAGTATCATTGGATAGCACTGCACGGTGTCTCGATCAGTCGACTATCAGGCCAGGAGAGGGAGATAAAGAGAGTCACGGTATAAAGAGAGAGGTAAAGAAAGAAAGAGAAAGAGAAAGAGAAAAGTGCCAGAGCCCGGAGAGAGAGAATCAGCGGAGAGATGGAGATTGTATGTCGACTGTGCATGCATGTGAGACAAGGAAAGATCGAGAGCGAGAAAGGTGAGAGGTGACGTGACCTCTCATGCTCTTTGTTGCGAGCGCGCATATATGATCAAAGGTCATATAATTGGGGTCATATGACGAATTCGTGACCTAGCCCATGATTTTGTGCAATGTATTACGAGAGCCAAGTCCAACAGGCAACAAGGCAATGAAGTTCAAGCTACATGTTGCTGCCGATGGATGACTATATACTGAATTTAATAACCTAGGAAATTCCAGGCTTTTGACTGAAGGTGAGGAATATAATGATTTCTTATAATTATTGCAGGCGCAGGCAGCTCAGCTGCTCTAGCCTCAGTCTAGGCTAGCTTTGCGTTTTGCAGCCTGCGAAGCGAACGATGGCAAGCCTACATGTATACCGCAAGCGAGGCACGCGCAGCGCAGCGCCATAGCCAAGTAATATGATGGGGAGCCCTACAATCATACATGTATGTCTGCACACCTAAGATTTGACCTGAAATTGAACAAGAATTTCATAATGCTTAATCTTGTATTATTCATTATATTCTAAAGAGCAAGTGTGCAAAAAATCTCATCAAATTTAGAGCAAGAACAAAGTCATTTTCACGAGAAACAGCCGCCGTGTCATAAGTAGTGCCATGTCTGCGCACCCATACATTTTACGAAGATCGGGAGTTCTGTCTTTTGACGTGAAATGCAACATTTGGAGGCTGGTAAACAAAATGTTTGAAATAGATTTCAGACCTTTTTTCAATATTTTGACTTGCTTTTTGAATGAATATCTATCGCTCCAATAAAGATGAAAAGTTTGTGTTTGCTGCATATTTTGTTTTAATCTGGATCGCCCAGACATTATGTACGATCAAAAAGACATTCTAATTCTAAACGTTTTCCTAGGAGGAAACGCTGTGGTGAAGGACCTGTCGGTCGCGGGAGTTATCAGAAAAGTGTTATTTCAGGGCATTTTCCAGTCCTGCTAACCCGTGCGCAATTAGATTGCTGGGTAAGAACGCCTGGCTTCGTGATGTAGAAGGCGTATAGCCAATTTTTTTTTTTTTACATTCACGAAGCCAATCCTGGCTAGGTAGGCACGCTCACATATTTGTTAATGCTCATGAAAATCTAGTGAAACTTACCTTAAATTGAAAAGATTTTGTCACTTAACATGAAAATGTATTGATCTAGACATAAAATTGAATATAACTATAGTAGGGAGGTCCACAAAAAAAAAAAAACCAGCACTCACTGTCACAAAACATGCCTTAAAATATTGATTAATATTCCAATTATCACACAGATGGCTCAAAACTTAACTGAAAATCTCATAAATAGTGAAAAATAAGGGCTAAATAGTCCATATCATGTGCTGAAAAATATGTTGATATATTCTGCGCGCAGCGTGTACGTGGCTTTGCAAGCAATGTACTATCGATAGTCAAACGATCATCATGCGCGCACGCGAATAAATTGGAAGAAATTCCCCCAAAATCGTAGCTCACTGCATGACAAGCCCATATCTATGCCTCTCACATGCATAGGCGATTCACTGCGGCGCGATTATTCAATGACTCATCGATAGATAACGAACTCAACTCCCCTAAAATACACAGATTCTGACACATCTCACTACATCACCCACTCAAACTATGCAAGAACAAGGTAAGTAGCGATAAAAATGCCTAAAATTGCATACATACCGCCACTTTGTTTGTCCTTCAGGGAAAAAATCCTGGGTTTGGTGGGATGTATAGGGCATCCCCTGAACGGTAAACTCGCAGACATTCAGAATACGTCATTGATAGGGGGACCAATCACAGAAAGAAAAAATCTCAGATTCATTCGCCTGTCATTCGCTTAACACAGGCGGTATCGGAAGTGTGTGCATGCATAGCGGGCCGAATCGCGCATTGACTATCTGTGCACTTGCGCGATAGCGCCATCTAGCGCCCGTAGTTGTGCCTAACTATAGTTATGATTTTTTATATGCGACAACCTTGCCAATGGACAGTCAGGGCAAATTCGTCAGCATTTTTTATGTCCGAGAGATCAGCTGATCAGTGCGCATGCGCGTGTTGCATTCGGTTCAAATTCGTCAGTATACGGGACTACACATTGCAATGTAGAAAAATGCCCTCGCAGGTGCTCCAAATCTGCCCGCGCGAACTCCGCTGTATATGCGTGCAATGTTGGAAAAATTCCCTGCGAAACTGGCTGACAAGGTCTTTTTTTTTGAGCCGTCTTGGCAGTTAGTGGCAGAAAGAACCGTCACGAATTTGGTATCAAATGACTCCTTACAATTTAAATTTTATAGTAGAATATGTAATGTGTCTGATAATTCAATTGAATTCACGAAATTGGACAAATTGAAGCAAAAATGGTACTTATAGACATATTCAGACGCAATTTTCCTATGGATTATGATGTCATTGTCGGCGAAAAATACTTGCATTGTAAAGCTGAAGTCGCAAGGAAAATGACGTCATATTTCTTTTAACCATTGATTTATATACTACCCCTCGAATGAGAACTTTGAAGTGGGTGTGCATGATAGCACCAGGTGACCGATCTAGCGTGTCGCAACTTTTGTACAGCAGAAATGAACACGGAGAATGCGCCCTCTCGTGTGGAATGAGCGTGCCTATCTAGGGGGCCTAGTCTAACACTGTCTAAGTTAGCCTGGCCCTTAGTATGATTATAATAGCTAAAGCTACGCACTTTTTTTTCCAGTGGCTGAAACGTAGCTGTACGAGCTCCTACTCCTTGGCTTATCAATCTGGAACTGGCCTACGGAGCTGTACATCATGCATACATGTATACTGTGTGTGGAGGGGGATATCGGGGTTAATCCACGTCAAATTAAAGGAGGGGTGTCACCTGGCCCCCCTTTGATTTTCTGTAAACTCGCACCAAATGTTTCCCCAAGTGTCTGACAAAAAATCCCCAAAATATTTTGCCCCAAGGTCAAACATTTGCTAAGATACGGCCTCGCCTAGCAACCAATGCACGGACAAACCAATAAGGCTAATTAAATTTATGCATTTTTGATTGACAACTGTAGCCAAACTTCTTCACACAGAGAGCTCATTGTCTGGATATTGAGCACTTATACATGTACAAGCTTATCTGAAGATAACCTTGTACTCCAGACTAGCTTTTACAGGTGAATAGGCTTCAATAGCTTTTGTGTGTATCAGCAGGCCCTTTTCCAGGCTAGATCATTCATACAGGAGAGGAAAATAATTATTGAGGAGAATAAAATTTCACTTTCAAGTCTGAATCCCTACATTTGTGGCAAAGTAAGAGTTGAAGAGTCCCTGAATCAGGTAATCTAGCAAATTTAAGAAAATTAAATCTTGTTTAGAGCAATTTTGTTGTCTGCTTTTGACTGCTGCAACAGTGAATGTTGGACACAGTCCCACATAGGCAAGGGCCTATGAGTGGATATTGAGAGAACTTTATGCCCTTTAGAAAAAAAAATAATTATGACACAAATACAATTTTCCGTTTTCGTGTACAAGGTCACCGAAAATGGTGTTAACTGTAAAATCTGTGATTTCAAGTGTATGTTTGGAGGCTCATGGCTTCAAAATTAAATAAGCTTAGGACCCAATTGAACACTTTTAGTATTAAATTGACAAACCAGGAAAAAAAAATTCAGCACGTTTTTCCAAGCGGTTGTGCTAAAGAGCGCCCTCAAAGTTGGGATATTTTCAAAATAAGCCAAGTTCAAGGTCATGGATCACCCTTAGTCCAATCTGGGAACACCAGCAATTCTTGTGTACATAGATAGGCATTTACCTATATTTTAACGAGTTACCCAAGAAATTTTGCGTCCGGAACATTTAATGGCCTACACTGTATGTACACTGTCGAAAATGGTCGTAAACGCATCAAAATCTACAAAAATTGACACGTTGGCTTAAGATCGTATTTCCAATGTTAATTACTTCAAGTTCAAGAGCCCAAGCATAGTTATATTAACAGTGATGGTAGTATGTTATAGGTACTAGAATATATACTTTTGTAAGTTTGTTTTATAGGAGAATGAGCTTGAAATCATTTCTCAATGTCAAAAAAAACAATTCTACACTTAAAATATGCTAATTTCTGGTCATGTGTGACCTTTATAGAATATTTCATAATTGATTTACTTACAGACCCCAAAATTTGGGCATGTTGATACATGTATTTACTGAAATGGTAGTTTCTAATGAGTACTTTAAAGTAGAACGTTGATGATTTTAAATATTGGCTTAATACTTATTATTGCATAGATGGCATAAATTAAACAAGGTTATCCAAATTCAAGGCTGGGAAACATTTCAAGTAATGATTATTATCAATTATAAAACGGTAAAATACAGCCCCGATATAGCAGCTGAAGAGCTCCTCGAACGCTGCTGAGATATGTGACGACACACCCTGGACCAGTCCTGGCTAAGCAGACGATGTCCCATAACATCTTACACATTTTTCAGAGCCTATTTTGTCATCTCCTCTTCACTTATTTCTCTTCCTTCACTAGCGTCAGTCTTAATGTTAGTCTGTTGCCTCACTCTTAACTTCGTGTATGGTATTATTTTGATGAAAAATGCAGCGTTAAAAAAAATAAAGGAATCAGTCACTTGTAAACAAAATAAGACGCCATTGTATTTTCAGCTGTTTGCACCGCGGCATGTTCGGCGTTTCAAGAGGGAACGAATACCATCCTGCTATTATTCGGAGGGCTTTTCAATTTGAAAGTGGGGTTTATTTCATTGATCATTGACCCTTCTCCTATGTATTTACAATCAAACGGTTTTAGCTATCAGAATCAGTTTCACTTTCCCTTTATAATGGTGTGAAATAAGGTCATGTTTAAATACACCAAACTCTTTATAATTTGATAAATAATTGCATTGCAATTACGTTCATTCATTATAGGACGTCGTCTGCTTAAGCAGGATCGATCCCGAGTGTGACGACATCAAAACATCGCTATATTTCTGGCGAATCCTCGGATATTCCAGATGCTGAGAAGAGCTTTTATTTGTGTTGTTTTTATAATCACCAGATACGCAGTTGACATAAAACTTATAAGATTGCCATCTGTAAGCTTCCCAGTTTCTAGTGATACATTAATTGCCATATTTGTGATTTTCTTTGAATATCTACTTTAAGAATATGTCACATTTGTACACTCTAATCTGACTATGATCTTGAAATGGTGCCCCCCAAAGGGTCCAAAATCAGTAAAATATGGTAATCCGTGCAAACATGTAACTTTTATAGCATATTTCAGAATTGATTATCTCACAAACCCAAAGTCTGATCATGACGATATTTACAATATTGATAGGTTTCTATGAGTACTTGAAGAATATGTCACATTTTTACACTGTAATTTGACTATGACCTGGAGATAGTGCCCCCAAATGAGGCCCAAATTGTTAAAATATGCTAATTCACGTTCACATGACTTTTATAGCATATTTCAAAATTAATTTTCTCACAAACCCAAAGCACATTTGTACACTCTAATATGCCCCAAAATGGGCCCAAATATGCTAATTCGCACGCACATACAGCATAATTAAAGATATATTTTCTCACAAACGCAATGCCTGAGCATGATGATGTTTACAAGATTTGACAGTCAGCAGCATCATCTCAGTCGCAAGAGAAGATTGCAAAAACTCTGAATGTGGACCAGGAATCTTTGTCACTACATGTAGATCAATCAGAGACAAAATATAGAAGAGATGGTGAAAAATATGAAGGAAAACATTGCAAGTTCCCTAAGACAAAAGAAGCTTCAACTATGACACCACTAAGTTGGAGTGTACCAAAAACAATGGATGACTTTGGTGTTTCTGACTACTCAGTCAGGAAAGGAAGAAAGCTGAAGGCTGATGAAGCTATGCTTCAGCAAAAGAGAGGAAAGCATATTAATGGTTCTGACCCCTTTTTGGGATCTCATTTCAAGGTCATTATTATGTTGCATAGTGTATGACTGTTATATTCGTCAAGTACTTATTACAAACTACCAGTATTGTAAATATCATGCTCAGGCATTGGGTTTGCGAGACAAGCAATTTTGAAAAAAATGCTATGAAAGTGACATGTGAGCAAGAATTAGCATATTTTAATGATTTTGGCCCCTTTTAGGGGCACCATTTCTACGTCATAGTCAAATTAGAGTGTACAAATGTGACATATTCTTCAAGTACTCATTGAAAACTATCAATATAGTAAATATCACCATGATAAGGCTTTGGGTTGTGAGAAAATCAATTTTGAAATATGCTATAAAAGTTACATGTGAGCGTGAATTAGCATATTTTAACAAGTTGGGCCCCCTTTGGGAGCACCATTTCAAGGTCATAGTCAAATTAGAGTGCACAAATGTGACATATTCTTCAAGTACTCATTAGAAACTACCATTTTAGTAAATATCAATATGCCCATATCTTGGGGTCTGTGATAAAATCAATTATGAAATATGCTATAAAGGTCACACGTAACAAGAAATTAGCATATTTGAAGTGTATACATGTAATTGTTTTTTGTTGACTTTCGTCAGTGTACATAGGCCATTAAACGTTCCGGACGCAAAAGTTCTTGGGTAACTCGTTAAAATATAGGTAAATGCCTATCTATACACAAGAATTGCCGGTGTTCCCAGATTGGACTAAAGGCGATCCATGACCTTGAACTTGGCTTATTTTGAAAATATCCCAAATTTGAGGGCACTCTTTAGCAAAACCACTTGGACAAACGTGCTGATTTTTTTTTAGGCTTGTCAATTACTAAAAGTGTTCAAATATACAAAATATTGGGTCCTAAGCTTATTTAATTTTGAAGCTATGAGCCTCCAAACATACACTTGAAATCACAGATTTTACATTTTCGGTGACTTTGTAAATTAAAACGGAAAATCGTATTTGTGTCATAATTATTTTTCTTTGTAAAGGGCATAAAGTTCTCACAATATCCAGACAATGAGCTCTCTGTGTGAAGAAGTTTGGCTACAGTTGTCAATCATAAATGGATAAATTTAATTAGCCTTATTGGTTTGTCCGTGCATTGGTTGCTAGGCGAGGCCATATCTTAGCAACCGTTTGATCTTGGGGCAAAATATTTCGGGATTTTTCGTCATACACTTGGGAACATTTGGTGCGAGTTTAAAGAAAATCAAAGGGGGTCGGGTGACAACTTGTCTGAAAATCCGTTGATTTGATGTGGATTAACCCATCAACAAAAAATCTAGATCTAAATATCACCATTTCCCACATACTGTGAGCCATGCAAACCACCCTCAGAGTTTGCTAAAGGGGTTACCTTCCTGTTCCAAGATCAACTAAGATTGTAAAAATTGAATGAATAAAAAAGAAAAAAAAATCAGGTATGATGAGGGGGTCATTTCTCAAACCGTCATAATGACAAGATCAGCGACATCTCGACGCTGTCTGTCGCTCAACTTGTCCGCTAACTGTTTCACAAAGCCGTATTTTTGCGAAGATTAGCGACAACTTCCCTGAACAAGTGACTTGTCGCCTTGTCGGTACTCCAAACCTGTCATATCTTTTTAATATTCAAACACCATCACAAGCCAGCTTTTAGTTAGTCTATAGGCTGCGAAAAAATGAAAAATGTAAGTTAAGAGAAAATTTATTTCCTGATCTCCAAACATTGCCAAACACATTTATCATAATATTTTACAGACGGACAATATGTTCTTATGACTTCTTGACCCCCAAACAAGTAAATGAGATTAATATTAAAAACACCCACATCGGTTTACCATAGAAAAATCGTTGAAAACGGAACAGTCTGTATATACATGTACATATCAATGTAAACAACGACAATTTATCATGTAAATGTATTTTCACTATATTTTTTTCTTTTCATGCAATGATTTGATATAGATGATATAAAATATATTTTTTTATAAATGAATATTAAAGGTTGACTAAATTAGAGAGAAAATGGGTGCTCTTTCCGTGTAGTTTGGCCGTCTAATCACGAATCTGCCAATCGATTGTCCAAATTATGTCTCGTTTGGGCGAAAAAGGGGGAAAAGTAGAGGTTTTGGGACCGTTCCTTAAAACTCGTGAGCTCATTGGCTAACCCCCAAGTGACGTATGAAAAGTAAGAGGCACAAGATCTGCAGGCTGCAGCATATAATATTGTACACAGAATGCGATATTTGACCCCTCTGTTCAACGGACAATTTATGAAAAAAGGAAATTAATCAATATAATCTTAGGAGTGAATAATCATTAGCAATATATTTTCTACAAGATCAGAAAACGCTTTTGCCCAAATATACAGCTCTTGTCTTGTTTTGTTTTTTAGCTTTTCTTTTGAACAATGTTCTCATCCATCTGAGCTTGCCGAACTAAAATTTTGCATTGGTCATAAACGCGTGCACAGCCGTTTTATGCGTCTTTATGTACTATGTCCTACACAAAGTACGGCAGTGACTATGTTCCCCTCGTACATAGCGACTGGTGAACGCTTTTGTTTTGTTTATTTCACTTACTTTTTTTTTTTGTTTACTTCGCTTTACGAAGTACTGACTTAGATTTTGGCTGAATTTGAGTAACTTATAGAGAGAGGAAAAGTGCCCGCGATTCCGAGTTGGAGGACTTTTCTGAGCCATGCAGATACGAACTCTGATTTATCAGATGATTTATCAGACCCCGAAGGCAAAGCAGCTCGAGTGGCAAGGGGAAATTCGACCATACTATTATATGTTTGAACCCCTCGCAGAATACGGTGAAGGGCCGTGGGTGAAGTAACTCCAAGGAGCTCCAACGCGTTGGAGCTCCCTGGAGTTACGGGTGAAGTAGACTGAAAATGCTAACTCTCGTTCGTTAGGTTGTCTTAGCTAAGGAACGAGAGACAGAATTTTCGGTCTACGGGTGAAGCTGCTGCAACTGCTGTCATTGAAAAACAGATTGGAAGACTTGACTCCAAGTCTGATCTTTGGAATAGCTGAATCTTTTATTTTAGCTAGCTATTATCCTTCTCTTCATGCCAAATTCGGAATACAGGCCAGGATCCTCAAAATCATCTTCGGCAAAGTGATCGCTGCAGATTGTACTCCACTCACTGGGCCAGCCCTTGCCACTCTGCCCGCGTGAGCTTTACATTTGCGACCCACAATTTCCGTAGCCTTTTTCATCTTTAGGAAAATGATGTAGGCTTACACCATCTTTAGGGGTCTTGCTACAGCCCGCAACTATACACCGATTAGGCAGTATTAATGAAACTGTGTCCCAAAATCAAATTTATTGTGAGGAATTAAACACACGAAAATACGCAATGCAAATGGTCGATGCAGTGAATATCATGCTCGGCACCGGGCTGGGCCTGCCGGCGGCCTCCGGGAGCGCACAGTATACATGTAGGTTAGTGGAATATTTTCCCTTACTTTTCATGCGTCACAGATCACGTGATCACGATGTCGCTTCGATGGGGTTTTTTTAGGGGCGGGGCTTATGACTGTGTAAATCAGCAAAAATGTACTTTTCAAATGATTAAAAAATATGACTGAATGCATAAAACATTGTGTGATAGATATTTTTTGGCTCCTGATGACACCTTCCTAAGAAAAATGGGCAATTATTTTTTTATTTTAGTGACCCTTTAAGAATTGGGTCATAAGATATGTTTAATAATTTAATCATTTTATCTTAAGTGTACACGATTTGGGTCTTTCCATAATTAGTTATTTACGATCTCCTCTTATTTACAAATGTAGATTCGAACAATGCAAAAGCATCCTCAAGTTTTCTCAATTTTATATATTCTAAGATGCCATAAGTATCACATCTTTTCACGTAAACGGGATGTTTGTATCATCAGTATTAATTTTCGCTGCCATTTTTGACATTATGGAACAGTTAGGGAAAACTGAGCCTCGAAGTCTGTTTGGGTAATTGACGATAAATCCAATGGCCTGTGATGTAAACTGGTTTTTAGCCGATGAGTATCGATATCACTGAGTTGTCGTTAATTATGTCTTCATGAAACAGTTTGTCCATGTCCATGACATTTCCTTAGATCGCCGACAAGAGTTACATGTACATGTATGACTGTCATGGAGTTGAATTGATGAAACGACCACCAGGTTTTTTTTACCTCGCACGTGTAACTTGTATATATTGGACTACATTTGCAAGGTAAGGTTTGTGTAGTCCCATATACAAGTCACACATGCAAGGTAAAAAAAAACTTTTTAAAAGCCGAAAAGAAAAGAAAAGAAAGCTGGCCTTTTAACCGAAAGAAAAGTACCTATCTATAGAGATTATGAAACAAGTGAAATAAGAAGGACATAGAGAGAGAAAAAAATCAGTAGGCCATCACTGCATGATAGAAGAATGATGAAAAGAAAGAAACATAAGAAAAGATAAAAAGAGGAATGGATACATGTAGAATGAAAAAAAAAACATGAGAAATTTAAAGAAAGAGAAGATGATAGAACGAAAACATAAGGAAAGATAGAAAGAGGAAATGATATAATGATAGAAAGGTAAAATGATAGAATGATAAAAAAACTAACCCCGTAACCCAAAACCAAAAAAATCGGCAGGTGTGATCAGGTTTTTCTTACCTTGCACCTTGTCCGTATACAAGTTACACGTGCAAGGTAAAAATACCTTATCACAACTGCCGATTTTGTATTTATTTCTTTTCCTTTTTTATTCATTAGATTTTTACAATTTTAGTAGAGCCTGGAAGGTAACCCCTTTAGCAAATTCTGAGGATGGTTTGCATGGCTCACAGTATGTGGGAAAAGGTGATATTTAGATCTAGATTTTTTGTTGCAGTATATGCACCCCCTGTACAGCTACATGTGCCGGTACCAGATTGATAAGCCACGGAGCTCGTACAGCTACATGTACATGTACATGTAGGTCTAACTAAAAGCGGTCTAACAAGGAGTGTGAATGTGTCCTAAACTTACTCTACTCACACATATACATATATATGCAGTGAATGAATGCAAACCTTCATTTTGAAGCTGACTGATGTGAATTTCTCCCCGATTTCCAAATAGCAATAATATCACAAAAATAAAGGAAAATTGCTCTTTCCTTTTAGTATCGTTAATTCATAAAAGATAATCTCGTTGTTAACCCTTTCAAGACAATTGACCACATTTCGTGTTTTGGTTCAACAACTTTTGATGCAGAGCTCTAAAAAATATACCAGATGCATGAGTAGAAAGAGCAAAAATTTCTACACACACTATAGATGTCCATTTTCATTGCTTGACCATATTGCATTTGATGCCAGGAATTTCAAAAACGAGAATAAGCTTTGAAATCCTTAAAATGGCAACACATTGAGAGGTTCAAAATCATTATTTTTCATCAAAATTACCAATTTTTCAACTTTTCGACAAACATGTATATTGTTCTCAAAGACATTACACCTTATTAGAACCATGTAGCACTAAAAATGAAAATTATTATTGTTGCTTAAAGATAACATTTAACAAATTCATAGTGACGAAGCTTTTCGACCTGCACTCATCGGGTCACAACGCAGGAATGAGAGAATACAAGAAAATACAAAAGTCAAGGAAGGGTGTGTACAGCGACCCGGATATGATCCGGGCATGCTAAAATAATCAAAGAGCTTGTACAAACTCCTTTTGTCGGCACAATAGCGGATCTCTCGACTGAATGAACAATGCCTCTAAGAAGCGAAGATGTTGAAAGCTGCGTGCTCGGGCAACAATAGTGAACTGAGCAGGGTTATACGCCTTGGAATAAGCTGGACTATTCAGCAAGTGCTGACCAATAGCAGAGTCGCAGTGATTGCGGCATTGAACATTATTGACGCTAGCAGCGGTTTTGCAATTATGCTTCGGCTGTGCTCGGCTACCAGCTGATGTCTGTCGTACCACGGAGGGTACGTGCTGTTTAATGCGGTCCGCTAGACGCTCAATTGTTGCCAATTTGAAGAATGAAATGTGATCAATTTAGCCCTTAAATAATTCCTGTCCTGAAAGGGTTAAGTCACACCAAAAGTTTTGTGTATTGAACGCATATTTGTGGGGTGCGTACATGTAGCTCTATGTCTGCGCACCTAAGATTTGACTTGAAATTGTAAATTGTAAGTTTTGAACTTTTTGTTGTTCGGACATGGAAAATGATGGCAGATTTAGATAGCTTGTGTAATAATACCATTATAAATATGTCAATATCAACAAAATTGACCAAGTAGTTAGAGAGCTATGGTCATTTAAAAATTGGGAAAAGTGTCCATTTTTGGCCAACATGCCTGTGGAATGCGTACCCTAGCACGAAAACCGTGTGGCCAATGGGGCTAAAACTTAAAATTTTAGCTTGGGAAGAGTCAGTTACCCCACATAACAAATTTGGGCCAATTTGAAGAGGGTGGGGTTTAACCTAGCCTCTAATTGAGGCGATGTGCTGCTCTGTTGATCCCCTTTTCGATCCTTGAAACCCGCAGAATCATCTCTGATTATTGCACGGGAAGACTTGCTCAGCACATAGCCTCTACGCACCCGCCAAAGTTACTTGTTGTTTTCTTATTTTTTTAACTTTGAAATCTTTCATGAATACTTCAGTAGAGAAAATGAGTGACGTGGCGTGAAGAGACCACTGAGCTGATTCCAAACATGGGGAAAGTAAAAATTTGTTATCGCAAATAGGACATGATAATTTCCACATAAAGACAAGTACTGTATGACTGTTGGCCATTTTCTTTTTGAAAAATGAACAAACATCTACGTGTATTTGTGAGTGGAGTTTTTATCATTGAAGAGAAAAGAAATGTACATAATTTCAGCTTTATCCCGCAATCTGCCTTTTTTGGTCCCCACTGAATAATGGAAGAGCTCAATCTTTTCTATTACGCTTCCTTTTATTTGATTGGGTACATGCACTGATCAATAGTGTTTAGTGTTTACGTTTAAATGTAGCTGTGTGTTAAAAACGTAACAAGTCATACTGCCCTATTTGGGAAGGTTGTAGATCTCGGTTGTCTTGACTATATGAATATTGATGACGTGAATGGGTGATTTTGTATGGAGATGTATGTTATTATAATCGACACATCTTTACTTTTTGGTAATGCTACCCTCATACATGTAGTTCCGTCCTTTATAGGGTCAAAGGTCATATGTCCATTTCTTGCACTCTTCTGCATTTCTTCGTTCAAATTTTGCATGAAGGTGTCTCTTGGTGTAATCTAAAAACCTATAGATTTGGTGATGCTGCCACCAGTGTCCCGTCTTTTGTAGGGTCAAAGGTCATACTTCAGGGGATGGCATGAGTGCACTCTGCAGGCCACATTTCTGGATGGATTTCTTTCAAATTTTGTATGGAGATGTATCTTATTATAATCCACACATCTTTACTTTTTGGTGATGCTGCCCTCATAGTTCCGTCCTTTATAGGGTCAAAGGTCATTTGTCCATTTCTTGCACTCTTACATGTACTTCTGCATTTCTTGACGGAGTTCGTTCAAATTGTGCATGAAGGTGTCTCTTGGTGTAATCTGAAAACCTATAGATTTGGTGATGCTGCCACCAGTGTCCCGTCTTTTATAGGGTCAAAGGTCATACTTCGACGATAAATGAGTGCACGCTGCAGGCCACATTTCTGGATGGATTTTTTTCAAATTTTGTATAGAGATGTACATGTATCTTGCTATAATCTACACATCTTTACTTTTTGCTGATGCTGCCCTCATTGTTCCGTCCTTTATAGTGTCAAAGGTCATTTGTCCATTTCGTACACTCTTCTGCATTTCATGGCGGATTTCTTTCAAATTTTGTATGGTACTGTACATGTATCTTGGTAAAATCTACGCACCTATAGATTTTGGTGATGCTGCCACCAACTGGTGTCCCATCTTGTATAGGGTCAAAGGTCATACTTCGGAGGATGGCGTGAGTGCACTCTGCAGGTCACATTTTGTGATGGATTGCTTTCCCTTTTTTTTTTGGAGATGTATCGTGAATTTATGCTTTTTGATAATGCTGCCCTCATAGTTTCGTCCTTTATAGGGTCAAAGGTCATTTGTCCATTTCTTGACGGAATTCGTTCAAATTTGCATGAAGGTGTCTCTTGGTGTAATCTAAAAACCTATAGTTTTTGGTGATGCTGCCACCGGTGTCCCGTCTTTTATAGGGTCAAAGGTCATACTTCAGGGGATGGCGTGAGTGCACTCTGCAGGCCACATATCTGGATGGATTTCTTTCAAATTTTGTATGGAGATGTATCTTATTATAATCCACACATTTTTACTTTGTTTTGGTGATGCTGCCCTCATAGTTTCGTCCTTTATAGGGTCAAAGGTCATTTGTCCATTTCTTGACGGAATTCGTTCAAATTTGCATGAAGGTGTCTCTTGGTGTAATCTAAAAACCTATAGTTTTTGGTGATGCTGCCACCGGTGTCCCGTCTATTATAGGGTCAAAGGTCATACTTCAGGGGATGGCGTGAGTACACTCTGCAGGCCACATATCTGTCCTGGATTTCTTTCAGATTTTGTATGGAGATGTATCTTATTATAATCCACACATTTTTACTTTGTTTTGGTGATGCTGCCCTCATAGTTTTGTCCTTTATAGGGTCAAAGGTCATTTGTCCATTTCTTGCACTCTTACTTCTGCACTTCGTGAAGGATTTCGTTCAAATTTTGCATGAAGGTGTCTCTTGGTGTAATCTAAAACCCTATAGTTTTTGGTGATGCTGCTACCAGTGTTCCGTCTTTTATAGGGTCAAATGTCATATTTTAGTAGATTTCTTGACAGATTTCTTTTGAATTTTCTATAGAGATGAATTATACTCTTAATCTACACACATTGTTTCGGTGATGCTGCTCCTAGTGTTGACAATAGTCCGGGCCACTGGCGGCAATCTCTATGCCATCCTTTTGTTTGAGGAAAGGGAGGGAGGGAGGTTCTTTGTCTCTCCTTCGAATCGCTTTCAGTGCCAGGGGATACATTCGCTTTGTGCGGCAATGGACATTTCTAGTTTGGCCTGATGTATTTTTTAATGAATAATGTCCCCAAATTTTTAATGTAAATGTACATGTACATGTACATACATGGACAATTTGAATTTGAAGAGGACAATTTTGTTCATTTTTTAAAAATAATCCAGCAGATGTAATATTCCACAAATGGAACCATTGCTGCTGAAGCAGATTATGGTCTGAAAGGGTCCTTGCGCATCATCTCGATGTGAAGTCATTGTGTAGAATAGAAACTATGAGTTAAAATTATTAATGTTGCTTGTTATTTGCAGATAATCTTGGATCAGAAGCCTAAAAGCCATGGATAGTCAGAAGAGCCTGGATACAGGGGAAGAAGTCAGAATGTCCCCCAAACTATCCTCCAGAAGAAAAAGGAGACGTCCTGTGAAGTTCAATCAAGATTTTATCATGACAGATGACTTGCCCCAGTCCTCAGCTTGTTTATCACCTGTTGAGAAGCAACCTTACGAGAGCACAGACAACTTCATGGACACAGAGCCAGCAGAGTTTCTCCAATCTGATGATTTTTCTCCAAGTTCCTCATCACGGAAAATTCAAAGACAAGTTACTTCCATCAGAGATGTGTCCTTCATGAAAGGGAGTGCCTCCAAGAGGGTCAAGGTAGAGGACAGTGGTACTCAAGATTCAATGAAGTTGGAAGGCAGCCATGGTGGACAACAGACAACATTCTCCAGTCTTTTACATACATTTGCATCTCAGGTGAACAGCCGGGTTGAAACTAATGAACACAAATCTTCTTATAGTGAATCTTCTGCGGTTCCTAAAGCTATATGGGTAGATACAAAGTCCAGACCATCTACTCGTCCAAACATACAACACAAAGTGAATTCGGACAAATCTAGCCAAAACCAACGTGCTTCAGATTCACCTAGTAGTAACACCAGACAAGATATGTCTTTCTCGGGAATGTTACAAAACTTTGTCTCTTGTGTGAATGACTCTTCAACAAGCACGAAGGATACTTCAATTGAACAGTCATCTTTGAAGTCTTTGTTAACTTTGAAACAAGATTCTGTTGATAGAGTACGCTCAACCAGTGGCAGCCCCTTCATGGAAAATAGATCCACCCCTGTAGTGAAAGAACAGCAGTCCTTTGCAGGCCTTCTACATAGCTTTGCATCTGTAGTGGACAGAGGAAACCAGCAGTCTCTCCAGGAAAAAAGACATCAGCTTAAAAGCGATCAGCATCACAGATCAAGTCCATCAATGCAAGAGCATAGTCAGAAAGGTTCAAAATCTCTCCTTGATGTTTTACATGATACCATATCAAGAAGAGTTCTAGAAAATGCATCTTCTCCTAAACAAGATGAATCTCACCCCCAGGCCAGGTTCTCTCAGTCTTCTCACAACACTCAGTTAGACAAAGTCATGCAATTTAACATGGACATTCCAGCTCAAGCTAAAGCACCACTCACCCGATTAGAGAGAAGGGGAGGTGTGGAGGATTTTTCATCTGATAAGTCATTCCAAGCCAGAGCTGACAGAGGTGAACCTGAAGATGAACTGCATCCCAATAGTCACCAGTGGAGTCACATTAGAAATGTTCTTCCTCCTCTTGATGATACTGAGGAGGATGCATACAATGATCAAAGGCATCAGAGTCAATCAGAAGGTACCCTGCATCATGTACAAAGCATCAAGACAGAACCTCAAGATGAAGAACCCAGCATGGAATCCAACTATGGTCAGGGAGTTTCAGAGGAGCAAAGTCAGTATTTGCTCAGTGGTGCTGCAAGCCTTGATGTTGATGATGATGAACCAGAGAGTGGCCATCTTCAAGTAACAGTCAAGCAAGAACCTGTAAATGGTCCTTCAGGTAGTGAATGGGAAATGTCTGGTAAGGATGTGAATTCCACGTTGAGAAAAAGACTTCTCATGCGTATCGGGGCCAGGCAGTCCATTCAGTCTCCTTCACAATCCAATAGTTCTACACCATCAGCTGATACACAACTCACTCCGAGTATTGACCCAAGATCTTCAACTGATTTGCCAGGTGAACCATCTAGCCATAAACAGCCACTCCAAAACCAGGCTGGATTAGTTTCAAATTTATTAAGTACTGAGAATTCTTCTCACTGGAGAAACAAAAATACTGGGTCCTTTGCTGATCTCCTGCATAACATTACATCCTCAATGCTGGAAAAAGATATGATAGATGATAAGAGGGAGGCATCTCAACATAAGCAAATATCGATTAAGCAGGAGCTAGTAATGAGTGATGAAGAACCTCGCATAGAATCTGTCCGGGACTATGAATCAGCCCAAGAACATCTTTCCTCTGTCTCACTTACTTCATTACTGCAGAAGGAACGAACTGGCACTTCGAAAGACCCAAATGACAAGAAAAAGGTCCCACGATGCATTAGCCGGCTGCATAGCAACCCTTCGCAGTCTGCCGATTCTCGAGAATTCAGTTTCTCAGATGGGAAAGGAACAAGAGCTCAAAAGAAGAAAGCAGTCTCGTATGCAGAGGCCCCAAGTCTGTCTTCATCTCCAAGTTTATCATCTGATGATGTAGATCAAAACAGTATATTAGATGTCCCCCCTCGGACTGCCAGCAAACTGATAAATTGTTTTCCTACTCGTGCAAAGCATTCAAATTTGATGAAGCATAGGTGGAAAAGAGGCCCAAGGTATGGACTCAAAATTAAACAAGGATGGCCTAGTAAGCGGAAAGATGATCTGCATCAGAAGTGTGGTGAAATGAGAAGTGTACATGTCATTCATAAGCCAAGCAGTGCGAGGCGAACTGACACTCGCAGTTACAGTGTTACCTCACCTGCTCAAAAGAGAAGCTCAGAGACAGATACAATGTCCTTTACAGATATTCTTCAGAAACTAGCTCAGAAATGTCAAGAAGGTGGTCCAGATCTTGCTTTCCAGGGATCATTTGACCAACATTCAAAACAAACTTCTGCAGCCTCAACTCATCATCAAACAGACCATTCTTCACTTGACAGACAGCAGGTTGATTGTAGAGAAAAATCCCCCTCTTTCCATTCAGATATGCTCTCCACTGTTCCAAGCTCTGCAAACCTAAAGAACCTTTTACTGCAACAAAGCTCACCGACTCGGGGGCACCCTGAAGTAGAGTCTCCCTCAAGTACCCCTTCCACTTCCGGGACATCAAGAGATGTTTCATTTTCAAATATCATGCAGAACATGGCTTCCACAGTCACCAAGAAGAGAGGAAGCTCTACAGTCACTGAAGATCTGACCTCCTTGGAACCTCCCGCACCTTGGGTAAAGTCTATGTCAGGAAACTGGCTGCGTTTTATACTCATCGGCCCTGATGAAAACCCAAGGATCAACATGTCTGTTTCTGTTAACTTATGGAACACAATCCATGAGGTTAAAATTCACTGCCATCATCTAGAAGTCCCGGCCAATCACTGGATTTTCCGAAGGTTTGGCAAACGCCTCCACACCAAAGCTGCTCTTCAGGGTGTCCTGCAAGCCATATCCAATGGATGCTCGGTCTGCGAGGGAACAACCCGAGGTGATCTTGTCCACATGTACCGCAACAAGCTGGCCTCAACTACCCGATGGCAGGCTGCAGCCTTACTGGAGGACAGTTTTGGAACAGCGACAATACGCTCCAGCCAATGTGAGCTCCTTGTGTCTGGATTAAGGCGCTCAAGAGAAAAAAGGTGCTCAAAGTGCTCAAAGTTTGTGGACAGGAAGCTGAAGGCTGTAATGTATCACATGAAAAAGAAGCTTGGTTTAAGTTAAGACCTGAATTAATGTAGATCTGGTTTGTACTAATTGTCTTGTCAGGAATTATTTGAGTTAGTTTGGTCATTTAACAATAAGCAGTAACCGGCATTTTACTCACAAATACACAGAAGTTTTTTCTGATTACTAGATTTTACATTCTTTTTCTATGGGGCTTGATATAGGTAATCAAACTTTTGAGAACACCATTCTAGTTGTTTGTGAATGTGGTGCTTAGAAATTTTATGAATTATTACAGTAACTTAATAATGATGATAATGATGGCTTCTCATATATCACTCATGTCTGTCACATCTTGATGCTCCTGTCGTTCCAATATTATTACCCCACTCATAGCCACCGGCAAATTATGTAGTGCTCTAGCATATCGGGTACCCGTTTACACCTGGGTAAAGAGTGGCAAACATGGATTAAAATCTTACTGGGCAGAGATTCGAACCCTCAAGTGAAGGAACCACTATACCATGACGCCACCACAAACTTATTACAAATATCCTCATAAAAGATATTGGAAACATTGAATATATATCATGAAGTATCTTTTTCTTTAGTACCTTATAAAAAGTACTCACTTACATGGATGAACAAGCACTGCAAATGTATTAAAAGAAGACATATAAGGCCTTATAATTTTCATGCCTCCACCCACCAAAGGTGGTGCTGTAGGCATTATGTTTTCAGGTTGTCCGACCGTCCGTTCCGTTTTCTTGTTCTAGCGATACCTAAAGAACCACATGAGGTATGAACTTCAAACTTGGTGCTAGGATGTATCATCATAGAAAGACAATCTGATTAGATTTTGGGGTACGTATGTTAAAGGTCAAGGTCACAGAGGCCAATTTCTGAAATTTCAGGTGTTAGCCTCGTTCTCGCAATAACTCAAGAACCATTTGAGGTATGAACTTTACAATTGGTGCTAGTATCTATCACCATAGGAAGAGGATCTGATTAGATTTTGGGGTATGTAGGTCAAAGGTCACAGATCAATTTCTGAAATTGCAGGTGTTGGCCTTGTTAACGCGATATCTTATTAAGAACCATATAGGGTATGAACTTCAAACTTGGTATATCAACATAGAAAGACTATCTGATTAAATTTTGGGATACAGTCAAAGGTCATAGAGGTCAATTCTGAAATTGCAGGTTTTAGCCGTAACGTGATATCTCAAGAACCATTTGATCCATTAACTTCAAACTTGGAACTAGCATGCATCACCATAATGAGACAAACTGATTAGATACATTGTAGGTGTATACAGGTGTATGTGAAATTAATGGGGTTTTTTTACCTTTATCATATCTCAACTATTTTGTATTCATGACTAGAGGAGATAAAGTGATCAGACTTTGTGGTTATAAGGTGTAAGGTCAAATGTCAAAGAGTTCAATTAACATGTAATTAGAGGCTTTTTATTCTGGTTATCACAATATTTCAAGGACAGTTTGAGCCATCAACTGAATTTCATTTACCTTTTGTTATTACCATATCTCAACTATTTTGTATTCATGACTAGGAGGATATAAAGTGATTAGACTTTTGGGTTATAAGTTGTAAGGTCAATGTCAAAGAGGTCAATTAACATGTAATTATAGGCTTTTTATTCTGGTTCAATCAAAGTTTAAAACACATCAACATGAATGTGCGATATATTTCTGATCTGGCAAGGGCGGAGGCATAAATATAGCAGCTTGCCCTGATTAGTACATACCTCATAATCAACCCTATTCAATTATTTACAGCAGCTCTTTTATTTTATCATTTTTATCATTCCTGAGCTCTGGAAACATACATTGATTGAAAATCATTTATTTCCATCATCACATTAAATATGTACAAGATAAAAGGATGGAATATCAATAGAGGTACAATAATATAAAATACATATAGACTAAATTAATTACTATGAAAATGAAAACAACTACAATAAATTAAAACCATTAGCATAAATTAGTTACATGTATTATGGTGCAAACGTAAAAGCCAATAAGGCTGGACAGTCGGATGCAGCAGGCGCACTAATAAATACATGAGTGAACATGATAAGTTTATATTTCTGTGTGAGGCATTTTAATACACGTACCATGTCAATTGCCTCCCTTCTTTCGTAACTAAAATTGTGCACACTAACTCAACAGTTTGGAATCCAATGGGAATTGCCAAGATCAGTATTTCCAAAGACGCCAATTTTTTTTCATTGTAAAAATACAGTTAAACCAGTCCATGAAATTAAGTCACCAAAAGTAGACAAGATTTCTTGCTAGAGGGAGACATATTTGACCACTATAAGCAGGTGGCCTATGTAGATTAGTGGCCACTAAGAAAGGTCCAACTAGTCTCTACTTTGTACATTTGAGATAGCTTAGTTCCATTCAGCGTGCATGTCCAAGTGGTTTAGTCATGAATTATCTTGGGCTTTAATGGATGAAGTATAGGGGAAAAATGGTTACATATTGATCTCAGAATGTTCCATAGATTTCATGTACTGTACCGTGTGATGCATGGTTAGTGTATAAATTGTGGAGTATTTCTATTTGAGCAACTCCTTTAAAGTGATTTGGTAACTTTGTAGAGGCTTGATAAAATCTGAGCTGCTTGGCCTTACATGCTATCATTGTGTGTAATATGGAGTAAAAATGAAGCCCAGTGGGGGAAAAAAGGGCTTCAAACTCATCATATCCTTCACAAAAGTAAACTATACAAGTGACCGGAAATGCCAGACTCATTTTCCCCCATAGACTCAGTGTTAGACTACAGCGTATGGCCATACGCTTTTGTAAATGGGAGTATTCAGTCATAGATATCTTAATAATAGCATATATTTGAAAACCTTTCTATGCCTAGATATTTATCCTGATGAACATCATTATACAAGATAGATATCAAAATTCAACAATTTATTAAATCAAGCCTCCACAAAGTTACCGAATCCCTTTAACATGCATAATGACATACAGGAGAATGTAGTGGAACAAATTTTGGAATTTTTCGAAAGTTTCTGTAGCATTGTTTTTTATTCATTTGGATTCAATGGTAAATATAGTGTATATTTTTTTACAATACTGTGCAAGAAAAAAAAATTACATGGAGTTTTGAAGTACAGCAGACTTGATTTTGTGCAATCATTAAGTGAATATGATTTTTTATTTTTTAAATATAGTATAATTTGTCAATTTTGTTTGTTAGATATTGGGTGGGTGTAATCATTTATGATGTATTATTTAGATTTTTATGTGACATTGTTAATGTCTATTTTCATTCATTAATTTATTTCATTTTAGGGAATTTGGTGTTTTGTTGTTTCCTTTTAGAAAATAGATATTTTACAAAAGGTTTTATTGTGCATTGCGATATTCACAAAAATAATCTGCTTCCATCTTTGATACATGCCCTTGTGGGTTCATACCAAACACACACGTTTCCAAACCATCATTGGCACCAAGTAATTTTGGAGTATTTAACCAATACTATACTCTACTGTCTACTGAGGATATTAGTGTTGATTTGTAGGTACATGTACTGTACTGTACTGGATGTTGCTTTGGGCAATCTGGAGCATTCTTGTCTGAAGATTATTTTGTAGAAGACTTAAAAAAAAAGGAAATATTTATGAACGGGAATCCGTTTTCATCTCTGAATCAATGAATTCTTTTCATATACAGTGTACATAGTGTGATCCATGTACTGAAATTTTGTAATGACCTTGCATGTATGAGGTCAGTAAAGGTCAATGGATCAGCAGACGGAAAGTGAATACCAAAGCGTAAATTTAGACCCGATCAGTTAACCCATGGCTCTCAGCTGGATAGATCAAGTAGTCAAGCTAAAAGTAGTCATGAATACTGGTATTTCAAGAGAAATGTAACAGAAAGTTATTCTTCATGGTTTAGTTCATCTACATGTACATGTACACAGTCAGCTGGTTGTTTGGACCTGAAAACCTACAAAAAGGCTACCGGTCGGTACTGCAAATCACATGTACCCTGAAAACACACAGTTCTAAACATGTTGAACTAGATGTGGACTATTGTGTGTGACTTGCAAGTGGAATTCCTTGTCTCTCTTTGCTCATTCACTATGAAACTTTATTATTTGTAGCATTGAACATTCTACGTGTATGTAGATTTCATTTTACTTCACTGCTAGAGCTCATGATTATCTTTGTTTTCAACTCACTAGTGTAATGCAACTAGCTTCATAATAACAACATTTTTCTTTGAGAGTGTGGTAATGCCCACTCCTTATGTCTCCCCCCCCCCCCCCCTTGTTATGTTTTGTTAGAGATGATACAAAGACCTTGCAATTCACATCAAGTATAAACAAATAATTCAGAATACTTCAAGTTTACCAGTCGGCTGAAAAAAAGATTTGTGTACAGCTAGAAAGTATAGAATTCAGCTCAAAGAACTTTATCTGGTATTCTATAGGTCAACAGTCAGGGAGTATGAAAGAAATAAAGGATAACATAAAGGTGCGCATGCGGAAACGTACTCCTACTGTAGTTGGGTTGATTGTAGAGAAAGGTCCCCCTCTTTCCATTCAGATAAGCTTACGGGTGTGTCAAGTAGCCTACTCAATGAGTAGTTTTTACACTTACAGAGAGTGTAATTAAACTTGCACTATATCTTTATAGATTTAATATTTGAAGTCCATATTTTGGATATAGTATAACGATAATACAGAGCAAAATATTTTTGGGGTGGTTGGTACCCTTTACTACATGTATAGTCTTGTTTATTGTGTAATATACAAAGTTGAAGTACATCAAGGTTTTTCGCCACATACAGTGTTTACATTACATTGCTTTTGACAGAAGATTAGAGACACTATATTTACTACAGAATATGTGACATAGACTAGAGTACCTTTATATAGAGAGTAGCGACATAGACGTCTGACTTTTCGTGAAACAAAATGGCGTTTGAATTCTTTCTATTGAGGACACCCAGGTGCTTGTCAGAATTGAATAGAAATGTTGCATAGCAAATGAAACGAAATGGCGTTCAAATCATGAGTTTTCGTTACTCTCTTTATGTAGGTACTCTAACATAGACTTGTTGAATTCATTAACAGTTCAGTATGATGGTGCGGATTATTTTAACTGCATTTTTGTAATATCATTTTGAAGGTTCCATGACGATATCCCATTCTACATACATTTTGCTGCTTGTCTGTAATGATAGGCATAACATGCACATTGTTTCAAACTGACTTGAAAATGAAATATCCACATATAACATTAACGGGTAAACGTACTATGATCTGAAATTTAAGCTCTTCAGAGTTGTCAGATTTTTGTCAAATTATGTTGATGCAACCAAACTCAACTTTAGGTACATTTACTGTACCAATACCATTTGCAGAGATGAAGAGTATATTGTCAGTTTTATTGACAAATACTGGATTTGTCAAACATACTCTTTCAAATCTGTACTAGGCCGGTTCTGTAATGTATTCAAATTTATGCACATTTCTTCTCTGAGCACCTAGTGACGAGCTATTCCATTAACCTGCTTTTTAGAAATAAGCCTCAATACTTGGAATCCATTTTGCATATATTAGTTGTTGCTATGTCCAGCAAGCTTTCAGGTTGTCAAGAACCTTTGTTTCAAAGGTATGTATAAAATTTGCATACATTACTAAAGCAGTCTATTGCTTATATATATATATATATATATATATTTCACATTAATGTTGCTGTTATGTTTCCTGTTAGTAAAGTCAAATTTTGTGAAAACTAGAAAATGCTTAGCTGGCCAGTAGATGTATAGCATCTGCCTTATCTGCAGTGGTGATGGAATACATGTATGTGTAATAAAGATGTACAAGCATGCTGTAACTTTTTTTGTGCCAGCTGCCTGAATGCATGCATTGTAAATATGGCTGTGGGAAATATTTAGTTTAATATGTCGAGTGTTGTGTATATAACTTTATACATGTATGTGTAATTCAGTGAAGCACACAAGGTTTAAGTCCAGTATTCAGAAGTGCAAATAACTGACATTTTTCACTTCACTTCACTTCACTTCACTTGTGGAAGATCACTGTTACTTGCTATTCGAGAACTCCTTCCTTCCTTCCTTTTCTTTCTGTCTTGTTCTTCGACAATTTCCTTTATTTTTAACCTCCTAATTTATCTTCATCTCATTGTTTGTATTGAGTTAGCTGCAATTTTGTACATAATATCTTAGTATGTTTTTACTAATAATGTACTGTTTTAAAAGCTCAATTGTTTAAGAATGTTTCCTATTTTGTTATGATCTTATTGTTGATATTTTTCGTTACGTGTACATATTTCACTCTGTAATAAGCAAGATTTACCTATGATCACAGTCAACATGTGCAATGTGTTTCAGATTTATTTTGATCAACAATGATGGTTTTTGTCTCGCCCACCAAAGGTGGAGGCGAAACTACATGTAAGAGATCCAAAAAGCATCCTTCCATCACAATTGTTGAAGTTTACCTGCGAGACTCTCTTGTGACAAATAACTTGGCAACTGTTAATCCTACTGTGACCAAACTTGGGTCAGGGATGCACTTGAGGGACCTTCACCGTTATTGTGCTGTAGAGAGTCACATGCTAAGGTCAAAAGTCATTGGAGGTCACGTTCACTTATGGTGTTGTTGATGGTCACATGCTAAGTTAAATGTCATTTGAGGTCATGTGTCATTTTCTGTAAAATGATAGTTCTTACCTGCAAGACTCACTTATGACAAATGACTAGTAACTTTGCATGCATCATTCCAAGTGTGACAAAACTTGGGTCAGGGATGCTTTTTGGTAGCATTCATGTTCTTTGATCACAGGTGGGCGAGACAGAATCTGGCTATTGCCTTGTTTTTTATATATGTATTATGTCGAAAATTTTCTAATAACATGGCAGTCCTTGTACAAGAAAAATATGATGTTATGTTTGTATATTTCATATTAAGTGAAATAATGTTACAGAGTTGTTGCATTGGTTCAATCTAATTCAGTTGACCAGTGCTCTTTGATATAAAGATTTACATTTGTTGATGAAAATTCCTGTACATGTATTGTATGTACAAACAAGTGGGAGTCTCCCCCAAACATGATACCAAAAACCAAAATAATATCACACACAGGAAAAGCATTTTTTTAACCCCCCCCCCCCCCTATCCTACCAGTGTTAACATGCAACTCTTAGGAGAATACACACTCTGTTGCATGTGGCTGTAAGACTTGCCCAAATAACATAGTTATTTTTGTGTTGTTGCTGATTGCCCACAAGATCTGTGTAAGCTTTGAAAAACAACTCTTGTAATTTTTATTCAGTTAATATTTGAAAGATATTTGTGGGTCTTTAATGCTGCAGGTTTATCTTGTTAGAATATATATTCTACTGGATTCAAAGATAATACTAGCTCAAACCTTTATTCTTCTAATAAACTAAAACAAGTTTACTTGTGATAAGGTTTTTGACTACTTAGCTCAGATTAAGCCTGTGTATACTACAGCCCCTTATGAGATGTTTATACATGTATTTCAGTTCCCCACCCGTTAGAGATGGATATTGGTGGGAAGCAGAATTATGCTCACAAAAGCATTCCTAATATAGAACAGGTTTTCACAATATTAATCTTACCCCCTGATTATGTAAATTTAGTTTAATAAAAAGTCATGCTAAAGGTTATGTACTTTGATCCGAATCAAGAAGACAATAGGCTTCTCTACTATGCTTGCCAGGTAACCCCAGAGTGTTCAATAATACAAGGTAATGAACTTTGCCCCTCTACAATAATGCTGGGTAGTGTGTATGCAACTCAAAATTAGCTTGGGGAAATAGACATGATGGAAATTTTACTCAAAAATATATGTGTTCCCTGTACTGGTGACCTTATTTGCTTCCCCACTAGTGATATAATGAGTGAAAAGAACAATTTTTAAAAGATTGTACAATATTGCTGCAGGATGGGGGGGGGGGGGATTCAAGTTTAGCAATGAATCGACCATGATTTTGCAACCACTATGAAGAGTAAGGCAGACAATATTTCCCTTAATATCACAATGATTTAATGAGCTAATACAAAAAAGCCAACCCATGATATAAAATAATATGCATTATGTTTAATTATATTTTAGTAATGGTTGAAACAATGTTACCTCAACAATATAATATGTACACCATTAGACCTTAATCAAAATTTTTAGCTTTTGGGGACTATGCCCCCTGCCGCTATCCCCCTTTGTGGAAATGGACTCTGCAGAGGTCAGTTATGGTAGACATGGTGCGTTTGATATACTTGTTTGAAATTTAACATATCTAGGCAAGGAGTTAATTTGCCAATAGATGTTCTTTTATACAGTAGCTTCCATAAAGAATGGAAGATATCTTAATAATTATTTTTTTTTAATACTTATGAGGTACATATACAGTGTACATGTATTTTCTTTGTCACAGCTCACATACCAGGTGTTAATTTATGCTAGTCTTCATTCACAAGCCATTCAGCAGTTTATTTTAGAAGTTAATTTGGTACCATGCGAGCTGTATCAATCAATAAAATCAATTACATACATTGAAAGATGTATAATTGATTTTTTTTTTCACTAGTTATAATTTAAAAATTACTATACAGTGTAAATCAATAAAAAGGAAACCCATATTCAAGCCAATATATCTTTAAGAATAAGTGTATATATTAATGATCTTTAGGTCTAGAAATTGTTTCATAACATCATTTGTTATATAATCTGCATCATGGGGCTAATATGGGGATCAATAAAAGACATGGGGGATAGTTGGAATGATTTTATTAAATAGTAACATTTTGTTATTCATACTGTGTTTAAAAGGGTAAAAGGGTTGCAAATTTTGGTCATTAATATGAAACAAAGATGGATATACTTGTGATACTTTTGTGATATTATTTGCAAATAAATTGCAATGTTGAAATGTTAAACACTGGCCTTCTTACCCAATTTGTTGAAGTGTGTGAGCGAGTGTGTACCAGTTCTCTTCTACATATTTTTTTTTTTTTTTACTTGCACTTGAAATTTATTTATCCAATTACGGATAAAAGAAACCAGGACAGTTTTTATACAGTGGAAACCCACTATAACGAGGACCTTGGGACCATGACAATTACCTTATTTATCAGGCATCTCTTTATATCAGGGTGAAAAAAAAACAATACAAATACCTGGGACCAGCAAAATTACCTTGTTATATCAGGAATCTTTATTATAGGAACTCTTTATAGCAAGTTCCCACTGTACTTGATCCTTAAGTATTGTTTTTCATACCTCCTTTGAAATTATTTTTATCATGTTCCTAATGTCTACCTCCTCTTCATTTTTTTTCCCCTCCATCTCTTTTTCCTCCTGTCATTCTATTCCCCTCTCTATCTCTCCCCTCCTCTTTCACACTTTTCCACTCCATCTTCCTATCTCTTTTTCTCACTCCATCTCACATAAGATGCATGCTCCAGTGGCCATAGCTGAATCCCCTTCTTACCCAACAATATATCCTGTCATCCCCCCCCCCCCCCCCCCCCCCCCCCCCCCCCCCCCCCCCCCCTCCCCCCCTCCTCCTACACAACACACAAATAAAGATGTGTATAATCACTGGCAGAGATACATGTATACAAATGCAATATGATAACCACTTTTTGCATGATCAATTAAAAATGAAATACTGTACAATTATAGGTCATACCAAAATCTTATCAAAACAAGCAAAATTGCTGGGCTTCACATCCTCCATGAATCGGCATACAGTTTTATTATCAATCTACAGTCAATACATCTCGCATCTTCTTAGAACACTGTTTAATAATGCTTTTTTGTTATACTTTATTTCATTTCCATATCAATATCAAATACATGTACATATGTATTTATAAACAAAACCTGCCTGCAGAATCAATTTCAATTTGACAATCGTACCAAGAATCCTGTTCATGTCAATTTTTTTCAATTACTATCAAACTGTTACAGGCATACATTCACATTCCCATGGAAAAGATTTACCTATTAGCTGAATCATACAGTATTGGCTTAAATCAATCAATCGAATAGACCTGTTCACAAATAAATTCATATTTTATGCATACTTTTAAAACAAAGGTTGTTCTTGACAACATGAAAGCTTGTCGGAGGCTTGTCAGACATAACAACAAGTAATGTATGCAAACTGGATTCCAAGTATTGTAGTTCATTCATTAACAGGTTAATGAATACCTTGTTGCTAGGGTCCCCAGGAAAGGAACATCCATAAATTTGAATAACTTTGTGAACAGGTGTATTGTGATTGATTTAATACAGCAATGCTTACAGTAAATCAGAAAGTGAACGTAAAAATGTGTTATGCTTTTAGGAAAGGAAGCACTGTCAAGTGTAAATATCAATAAGTTCTACATTTATTTTCTTTTATATTTACGTAACAAACAAAAGTAGACCAAAGTGAGAGTTTCTCCTTAGTTAAATATTGCACTTTATAGCCATGTAATAAATCATTTTAATGATATCAATAAAATTTAGAAATAAAGGCAAAAATTAAATTAGGAAAGGAAGCACCATTTAACCCTTAAGTGTAAATATCAATAAGTTCTGCATTAATTTTCTTTTATATACTAAAACAAAAGTACACCAATGTGAGAGTTTCTCCTAATGATACAAAAAAATTTAGAAATAATGGCAAAATTAAATGCTAGCAAAATCAGACATTTGAAGACCATTTTTTAACTCTACTGGCTTTGGTCGACCAATGGAACAAGCGTGGGCCTGCCAGTGCCAAAGTAGACTTTTGGCACACATGCAGTGTTCAGGTATAATATACTTTAAAAACGTCGCAGTCCAGGGTTTCGATCCATGGCAAATCAAGGTTTAAACAACTGCTCCATAAATGTAGATTTATGAGTGACAATTGTTGATACCCTTCCACTTGATACTATCAATGTTTTACAAATTTCATGTAAAGATATCTGCATGGGAATCAATCTTAAATTAATGCACAATTCATATGCAAATATCAATCGGTACTCTAACTCAAATTACAATTTATCATGAAAAAAATACAGAAAGTGTGACTGGCTGCAATACCATAATCTGTGACTTGCACAGGCCATTTAAAGTTCCATAAAGCTACAAATCAGAATGCCAACAGCTTCAGTATAAAACATATACAGTACATGTATGAAGAGAGATTTTATTTTCTAGTTTCAAGTTACCGTATCCTCCACTCTCTCTGATCATGCTTTCTTTAATACTTCACAGCTCTCAACCCTGTATGTCATGTGGTATCAAAACAAATCGGTTTGAAAGCTAACACTGAGTTCCGGCATTGGAACTGGCTGAAAAATGCTGAATTGTTTATCAAAGATCAGTCGTTTGTACCAACAGTATTAATTTATTTAATGAAGTCTGTCTCTGAAGTATAAACTACATGTATATTCTAAAAATAACCCTTAACAACAGACTTTTCAATGGTATATTATTCTTCATTACAGACATTACTAGACCTACCCTGTCCTGATATACTAAAGTGATATATTTTTTGTTGAGTCAATGAAAATGAACTAAGATGAACAGATAATTAGTAGATAAAGGGGCCACAAAGAGAATGACATGGACTGTACGTATTCTCTTCAAAATAGACTTGAATAACAGACTTTTCAATTATTCTTAATTACTAAACTACCCTGTCTAGATATACTGCCTTGGGATACTTTTCCTTGAGTGAAGGCCACTGAACTATAAGATGGTCAGCGAAGTAGTACATGATGAGGCCAGAGAGGGACAAATGCTGGATTCTACAGATACTCTCTACATAGACTTGAACAACAGGCTTCACACCAAGAAACTGTTGAATGAAAATCAAAATGAGAATGAAAGTAGAAGGAAATACAGATGATTGCACTTCATAGGGGGGGGGGGGCATAAGACCCATTACTTACAAGTTGCCATAATTATAGAAAATGAAAATATTTCATGCAAATAATTAAATTAACTTGTTCCCTACTGCTTTAAAAACGAAATAGAGAATCTGCAAGAAAGTTATAAAATTTCTGAATAACTCAATAGCAATTTCACTCTTTCAATTGGCAGCATAAACATGTGATATCAAAGGTTCTTCCCATGAATAGATACACTACATAAAATGAATGGGGCAAAATCTCTAAGACTATCCACCTACCCAAGCTTTCTTGTGACCTTTTGCTTGTTTGGCCACACTTTCAGGGATGTATTTGATTTGAAGCCCTGCCCTTTCTTGTGCCCAGCTGTGCCTTGCATTTTTCAGGGGGTTTCAAAGTTATTTACTTTTTTGTTGTTGTACAGTTAACTTTGCATAGGTCAAACCTGTTGGGACCACAAAAAAATATTTCGACTTAACCGGTATGCAAAATTCAACTTAGGAAATGTAAATAACACATATTTTACATAGTTTGGTCAAAATAATTAGGGAAAATTCGACTTTAAATATGCGACTACAATTTATGCAAGGTTAACTGTAATTGCATTTCTAATCACTTTCTCTGGTAAATTGGCATTATCTTGGCACAATTCAAAATCTCTTCAGAAATTAGACCATCTCTTACAAGCTTATGTATTCAAGGCAAGTCTTATGTTAATCTTTTTGAATACAGTGGAACCTCGTTATAAAGAACACGGTTATAACAAACTCTCAATATAACAAGGTCATTTTGCTGGTCCTACTTCTTTGTATTCTATTGTTTTTAGCCCTGATATAACAAGGATTGGATATAAAGAGGTAATTTCCTTGGTCCCAAGGAGTTTGTTACAAAGAGGTTCCACTGTACTGTAAATGTACATGTAGAAGGTGATTGTAAGGGTATTATACTTATAATTCGATTATGTATATTACACTCTCAACATTTGATTGTCGAGGCATTCAGGACTTTATCAAAAGGAGGAATTTTTTCATTATTTAAGTTCAATTGATAGTAACATAATTTTTCTTCAGGCAACACATTCATCACCTTACATGCTTGCTTTAGTCATTCATCACATAGTAGGGCTGTTGCCATTTTAAGAATGCGCCCAATATAATCGTATTACATTCTGGAAAGAATTTTTTATGATTAATGACATTGTGGACTGGGAAAAGATCCATTCGATGAACTTCAAATGTATCGATACTCGCCTTCGTTCATTTTATTTCAAGAGCTTTCACAATACAATTGCTTTTAAAAAGTTTTTGTTCAGAATTAAAAAGAAACACTCTCCAAACTGTTTTCTCTGTAATCAATTTCCTGAAACAACATTCCATATATTTAGTGATTGCCCCAAATTCAAACCAATTTGGGATAAACTTAGAAAAATTATCAATCAAAAAGAGAATAGAAATATGACTATTTTCCCGTTTTAAAAGTTTTTTTGGAATTAAAGATGATAAATTCTTAACATATGTTGTTTTTTTTTGTGCTTAAATATTATGTTTATATCTGCAGACTCAGATGAATCTCCCCAAATTCGGTTGGTTTCAAGGCACTCATAAAGTCCAACAAAGATTTAGAGTACAGAATAGTGAAGAATAAGGGTAGACTTGCTCTTCACTTTTGAAAGTGGAAATTAGACTTCAATTGATATTTAGTTGATGTACAAACAATTGCAGTTACAAAAGTACTAACATTGTATTTGTACAAACACTCTCCATTGCCACTTTGCCAATTGCTTAAATTATATTATTTATATCTTTTTTCATTGTAATTGTTCCTTGATTTTGACCAGTAAAAAGTTGCATTAAAACAAAAGAATTGCGATGACTCCCCAAATTCCCCCTTTATCTTGGTTCCGAGCTCTATTGATTTTCATTTGATTCACTCACCCTCATTATAAATGCAGCAGCACAAAGTGGAATACACGTTCCAGGGCCATTCACAAGAAGCTGATTTGAAAATATAAAGCAACTACAAGTGATTCTTACTGTCATTCCATGATAATATGTATGTCAACATTTTTTTTTCACAATGTCTACTCTGTCAAGTGGCTATTTGATTTATGCAAAAAAATCTGAAAGCTGAAAAACACAGCTTGCCATAACACAATAATCAATTCATTGAAATTTTGAGATGTTATATCTGCAGCAAACATTCACTGTACATTTAATTTCAACAATATTACCAAGTGCTATGTTAGACACTGAAAGGCCTTCAACAAATGTTGACCATGTATTTTCCATTATGATTAGTCATGAATCCTACATACTTTATTACCTATACAGGGCATTTTAGCTGCAAAGTAAAAAGCTGTATTTTGCACGCTACTCCGAATCCGTAACCGGAGCAGGCAATATGTGCCATATTGCCCTCTTATGGGTTACCCCCATAGACCAATTTACTAAAAAAGAGGGCAACATTTTTGCCATATTCCACCCTTTCTTGTCAGTGCACTTTTTATCAAAGTGCATACATGCAGTGTTGTGTACCCGTTAAAGTGTACAAAGGTAACAAATTACGTCACAATGGCTAGGCCCAGATTGCATGTATGAAAAACCTGAAATGAGCTCGGGACTGACAGGCAAAAAGACACGTTTGTAATTGCTACAAAATAGGCATATACATGATTATAGGTACCGGTAATAATAATGATAATGGTTGGCTCTGCTTTCGGTGATTATCGAAAATATTGCCCTTAAAAGAACCATATTGCCCTAGTCTTCGACTCTAGGCAATATGATTCTGTTGCGGGCAATATATTCTGATATCCCCCTCAAGGCCAGTCAATATAAATACATATACACTCACCAAATCTGGAGAATGTTTAAATATGATGGAGAAGGCAAATACAGTGGCATAAAGAGTTGAGATGATGCTGGTGAGGTAGGATTGGCGAACTTCTCTGCTCCGCGGAATCTTCTCAATGATATACTGTGAGTGCAACAAACCAAGTGGAAACATTCTTTATTCAAAATATTGAATCAAGTTTATGTGAAAAACAAAGAACCTGAGAAAAAAAATTAAGGCGATACAACTTGAAGAAATAAGTATTACGAAGAGCATGAGCACCACAAATAAATGAGGTTTCAATCAAGGAAAAGCACAGAATAGAATGTATGGGGAGAGGTACATGTACATACACTGTACATACATGTATAAAATTTGCATAGAATTTTTGGAATACCGATATATTCCTGTCACCTTTTCAACTGTTTTTTACAACTTAAATATCTATTGTATCTATAGTTTACTGTGTACTTTAAGAATATACCTGTTTACTATTAAAGTGATTCAAATTTATGGATGTTTCTTTCCTGGGGACCTAGTAACGAGGTATTCCATTAACCTGTTATTAATGAATGAACTACAATACTTGGAATCCAGTTTGCATACATTACTTGTTGCTATGTCTGACAAGCCTCTGGCAAGCTTTCAGGTTGTCAAGAACAACCTTTGTTTCAAAAGTATGCATAAAATTTGAATCACTTAGTAAACAGGTCTATTAGCAAACAACAATTTGAACCATTTCAAAAACATATATCCTCGATATTATAAGTCATAAAAATGCCCTCAAGACTTTTTTTTTACCTCATTACTACCTCCTTTTGCTTTATTTCTCTCTTCAAATGTTCTGATCTTATCCTCACTTATTTTGTCTGTATTGGCATAAACATAGACACGAGGAGAATAGATGTCCGACATGCTACCCAGAAGGCGGATAATTTCAGTTGTATGGCCACCTGTAATAATAAAAAGAACAGAATGAACAGTACTGCTATGATAAAAAGAATGCGAAGCAATATGAAACCCCCCCCCCCCCACCCCCTATAGAGAATAAAAAGACCTTTGGTCAAGACCTTTGGTCAAGACCTCGGGAGACGTTCCAAGTATCTTTTAAAACTGAATTGTTAATAATACTAGTCACATATTTATTTGCCAATTTAGGGGTCAACGTACTAAAGGTAACATCCCCTTTTTTTCTGGACCCCTCATTCCCATAGTATTTTGTCTTTAATTTGTATTGTTTTTATATGTCACCTTTTTAAATGTTTTTTAAGAGACTGAAAATAAAGTTGAACTGATTATAAATGACGAAAAGTCATAAGCTCAAGTTCATGATGATTGTTGTTGGTTGAGAATGGTGCCACGTCCAAATGCCAATGATTATCGAGTTGCACTTTAGTAGAATCTATATGTAGACTCCGTATGGGGAGCACTATTTGTGGAAGGCAGCCGCGGAGGGATCCGCTCGCTATTCGTAAGGACCGCTATTCATACAAAACAAATCTTACCTTGCATGGGTAGTCCCATATATACAAGTTACATGTGAATGGTACAAAAAACCTGATCACACCTGCCAATTTTTGTTTTGTTTCTTTTTTAGTCATTCAATTATTACAATCTTAGTTGATCCTGCAAGGTAACCCCTTTAGCAAACTCCGAGGGTGGTTTGCATGGGTCACAGTATGTGAGAAATGGTGATATTTAGATCTAGTATTTTTGTTGATATGATGGGGAGCCCCATGTCTGCGCACCTAAGGTTTTGATCTGAAAATGAACAAGAATTTCTTTAATATTCCTCTAAAGCTTAATTTTATATTATTCCTGATATTCTCAAGAGTAAGTCTGCAAAAAATCACATCAAAATTAGAGCAAGAACAATGCCATTTTCACCAGAAACAGTGGTCGTGTCTTTTCAACATTGAAAAAAACAATGGTGCCCATGTCTGCGCACTCATTCATTTTACACGCAGTTCGGAAGTTTTGACGTGAAAGACAACATTTTAAGGCTTGTGAATAAAATGTCTGAAATAAGACCGTTTTTTCATTATTTTGACTCGTTTTTTGCATGAATATCTATCACTATGATAAAGATGAAAAGTTTGTATTCGTTGCGTGTTTTGTTTTATTAGAACCACGCAGTTACGCGTGTACACAGACATGGGCACTGCACAGACTTGGGCACTCTAGCCATACATGTATCTGCCTCCACACACAGTATATGGATCCCATGTACAGCTCCATAGGCCAGTACCAGATTAAGGGAAGGAGCTCGTACAGCTAGCTTTTACTAACCCGTCACAAGTACATATCGTTTTCATATTCACTGCAAAAGCGTGGTTAGTCGGGGTCAACTCTAGCCGCTTCATGTATGAGCACTGATACTTTCACATTACCATTACAGGAGCAAGGCCACATCACATCGGATGTGTGCATTTGTTGCTGGTTTCAGCTGCCCTCCGTTCTTGCGTTAAGGTACTTTTTTTTAGTAAACGAAGAAGCTTGATGGGAGGAATTTTTGATTTGTAAACAAATTTTTAGGCATTTTTTTTTGTTCTATCTCCTTTACTTTCTTTCTTTGTTTGTTTTATCCTATCTTTTCATTTATCTTATGTAATTCTTTGACTTTGGGTTTTTTTCTATCTTCTTCTCATGCTATCTTTCCTCATGCTATTTTTTATTTTTCCTTCTATTTTTCATTTTATTCTGTTTTTCATCATCTTCATTCTCTTTTCTCTTTCTGAGTGTTATTCTTTGTTTTAAACATTCTATCTGAATTATATCATCCCGTTATTCTTGGCTTTTTCATTCTATCTTCCTTGTCATGTTCTTTGTTTTTATCATTCTAATTTCTATCTTCTTTTCTTTCAATTTTTCCCCATATAAATATTTTTTGGTTTTTTTCATTCTATCTTCTTTAATTAAATTCTTAATTCTAATTTCTATCATTCCTTAATTATGTTATTCTCCGTTTTTATCATTCTAATTTCTATCTATCATGTCTATTCTTACTTTCTTCTTTTCTTTCTATCTTTTCCTAGTAAGTTATTCTTTGCTTTTAATTTTCTTATCATTCTATTCTATATTAGTAGGCCTAGGCCTAGGCCTATATCTGTATATAATATAGGCCTAGGCCTAATAACAGTCTAGGGCCTATCATGGTACATGATGTACGGTATCACTCTCTCAGTCTCACCAAGGAAGTCTTAGTTACATTTCCCTGCTCTCACACTCAGTCACACATTGTCACACTCAGTCACAGAAACTGCACAGTTCAGTCTATACAGTCTCACTCTCAAGTCACGTCTCAAAGTCGTTTACAATTTAATTACATTGAGTGCTACGGTAGTACGGACTGCATGCTGAACTGATCTGAACTTGGTGAACTGCACGGGGGTAATTTACCTGAACCAGCTACGACCAAAGTTTTCACTCGATCCGGGTGTTTCATCTTAATCTTTCCTAGATTGATCATGACGAATAACAATCTAAAGAAACATATCAATACAAATATGCAAAGAAAACCAATAACAAACATTGGAAACGTCACACTCATGGGCGCAGCCATTTTGCTTTTTATTTCAGGCTCGTTCATATAGAGATCGATATGATATGGTTATGCCCACACTGACCTCTGTTATGCCCCCATACCAAAGTACAATTTGTCAAGACAAATCACTGTCACGTACTTCCGTAGTACATTCGGTAAGCGTATTACTGTGAGTGGGAGAGATTTAATGTACGTTGGCCATAGTTATAACACGTAAAAAGATGTCTCATAATATATTCCTAATATTTGATTTTGCACGAGAGGAAAGATGGATAGTTTATTTTCAGTAAATGTCACTATAAGTCCCCGGGACTATACATACTCTTTGACAGTTCCCTGCCATGGCGTTAACACATAAAAGCACTGATTTTAAGAATGATTAGAGCCCGGGGGGTATGTCTCATTGAGGCCTGGACGGCATCCGCGTCCGTGACTTTCTGAAAAGTACCCTAAACGAGGAGTTTAGTGGAAGATATTTGATACCCTATTCAGGGAACCCCGCGACAATTTTCAGATTTTTAGATCCTTAACAGGGATTTTTAAAATTTTGCAAAGTATTGTACATCCTATTCGAGGATTTGGTTCTTCTTGGCCCTTATTTTGTTAAAAAGGAAGAGTCGGGGAAGAGTAAAAGGCAAATATTTACTCTGGAACACAGGCTTACAGAATGAATGATGTTTTTATTGAAAGAATAGAAAAGAACCTCTTTGGATTAATGAAAAAATATCCACGGGAAGATTTTCAGATGCCGATTATTTTGCTGGTTTATAAAGCTAGTATTAGGACCTTTCACAACAGGAACAAATGAAAAGATAGTGAGGAGGTACAAAAAAAAACACTCATTCAAATTCAATGATAAACATGGGCCATGAGGATATTCATGTAAACACTTGCAGAACTTGATGATTTGAAAAAACCGTATGCACACAAACTTCAACACTATATACATCCATGGTTCAGTCACCAAAAACCAAATTGAGAAGATGGAATAATCCGGGGGAATAATATATATTTTATGAACAATATTACCCTAAGCCTATTGGGATGTTTATATTTCTTGGAGTTGTGATATATACAATTTATGAACATGTGATAAATTAAAGATAACCGCTACACTTTATGACATAAGATCAATAATATGTATTTTTATTTCAGCAAAATTTGAAACACATGATCATCATTTTGTACACTAACTACAAGAATCATATACAGTATACTCAATTAATGATGAAATAAAAGAAAACATGCTAAGCTACTGGGCGAATTACACGTTTGGACTGCACTCCTATGGCAGAACTATGTTGAATGATGACAAGAAAATGGTCTGTACCAGGGGTGTCGATCCGTGTTCACGACTTGGGGGGGGGGGGGGGTGACCGGCGAGGGAGCGAAGCCAGTGGCGTATCTCGGGATTATGGCGCCTGGGGCAAAAATGAAGTTACGCCCCCCCCCCCCCCCCCCCCCCCCCCAGTGCGAGTTAGCGAGGGAGCAAAGCGACCAAGTGGCAAATATTTCAATTTTTAACCATAACCAACCCAGGAAAGTTTGCAATTGACCACCGCATTGAGCGGTAGAGAAGCTCGAATTTTATACATTGATCGGAAGCAAAACTAACGAAAACCCTACAAGCTTGAGAAAGAGTCGAGAAATGCAGCTAGGCTATACCTACAGTTGAGATTTCAGTGCAGGAAAATTTTGATATTCTCGGGCGAGAGGGCTTCAGCCCCCATCCCCCGCCTCAGATGTTAATGCATACATACCCGAATGGCTCATCTAAGGACAGTTGAACGATTTTAGAATACTCCTCCCGTGTCCTTATTTTTTCTTCGTTTCATGTTTGTTTGGTGTTTTTAAACTTGTGGTAGAACATGGAACGGTTAAATATGATACTGCTTTGATAATTTTATTCATAACAATAGTTAGGATGATATGCATCAACATAGTATAAAACAAGATTATTATTTTTTTTCTTACTAGATATTTTTGGCGGGCCGCATGAAATCGTCTCGCGGGCCGGGCCGCACTTTAAGAACAAGGGCTTTAAGCTGTGGGGTGCAAAATTACGAGATCTTGAAAGAAAATGATTATGCGAGGGAGCAAAGCGACCGAGCTTTGGAACATTTTCGCATTTCAAACCTTAAAAAAACTAGATTTCTAGTGCATGCATTTACCCTGCGGATTCTTCATTTCCCCCTCTTTTTTCTTTCTCTCCTTTGCGTTTTTTTACGCCCCCTCCAAGTGCCGCCCAGGGCACGTGCCCTCTGCCCCCTTAGAGACGTCACTGAGCGAAGCGAGCGAGCGGGGGAGGTTGTGAGAGGGGGTATCCCCCTCCCACTCCACGGGGACTTTTTCAAAAATCTGTCTATAAAACTTGCATTTTAGAGCATCCAAAAATGTTTTTGTTTTAATGAAAAGAAGGAATGGACGGACCCCTCAATTGAGAATAACAATGCGACTCGCGAACGAATTTTCTTCGATATTTTAGCTTTGAAATTATGGCATTTCCTATTTCTTTACATCTAATCGTTCAAAAATGTGATGGTATTTCAAGATGAAACATAATGAGTTTGGATAATTATTGGTTTTAAGCTAACAATATATAATAATTCTTATTTATTCCATCCAAAAATATTGGGGGATGATAATCCAGGCCATCCCCCACCTCATTTTTTTGGGGGGCGGAGATATACCCCCCGCCCCCCCCCCCCCCCCCAATCATTGGCGGATCCGGGGGGCACTTCCGGCCCGTGCCCCCCCCCCCCCCTTTGGAAGAAAGGTATGCCTTTTGACCATAGACGATCCGCCATTTTCTCGATTGTGCCCCCCCCCCCCCCTTTTTAGAATGATGATCTTATCGCGGGAAACTGGACCCCCATAACCCAATCGCTACACTCTTTTACATTACAATAATACTATGTCTTTTTATTTCACCAAAATTTGAATCAGAATCTGATCATCATTTTGTACACTTCAAACTAGCTTTAATGTATATTCAATTAATTATGAAATCAAAGACAATATATTATGCCATGCTGCTGGGCAAATTACATGTTAGGAATGCAATTCTATGGGAAAATCTTTGTTGAATGATGACAGGAAATGGTCTGTACCACGGCTGATACATACCTGCAAAAACACTTACTGTACTTAGTTTATCAAAAGTCTTATACATAGGTTTCAACATTTTCTTTCGTATTCGGCATAGAATAACATGCTTTATGAAACATTTTTATATAATACAGTACCTACTAGTGTACAAGAATGGGCTTTGACAATAATAGCTAGCTTTAAAGCACGATATATAATTTATAATTATTCGGGA
This sequence comes from Heliocidaris erythrogramma, assembly GCA_025617745.1. Classification (NCBI taxonomy): domain Eukaryota; kingdom Metazoa; phylum Echinodermata; class Echinoidea; order Camarodonta; family Echinometridae; genus Heliocidaris; species Heliocidaris erythrogramma. Next base: position 15,702,155 of record CM046859.1, read on the forward strand.
TCGAACAGTACAGCTACGTTTTACCATGTTTGTGGCGCGATTTCAATATTTTTCCCCCTTTTTCCTTATTTCCTGGTCCAGTCTGCCTTGATTTTGCCTCATTATATCATTTTACATGGATAAATATTCTTACAAAGTCAAATAACTTAACCAGTTTGTGGACGGCAGAATGGTAATATGAAATATGTAGGCTATCGTATGTTTGTTCACAAAACCATAGCACAAAACCCCAAACCGCGAGAATCTCGCCAAAACCGGGGCGAAAACCCGCGTAAAAACAGAATGGAATTCGAGTGAAAACAGCCCAATCCCGCGGAAAATAGACCAAGCAGACTACTAATAATGAAGGTTCCCGAGATTATTGACAACCGACAGCCGGTTAAGCATAAATCATGCAGCTGTTCGTTGGGCTCCTGATCGGCCCCCGAATACTGTCAAATTTAAATTTTCTACCCTTTTCAAGGATCTTTTCTCATCACTCGTGAATTTGATACCCTTTTTTCAGAATTTTCTTGTTTTTGATACCCTAAACGAGATACCCGTGTTACCCGTCTAGTGTTGAAAAAACAACACTTTTTACTCGTTTTCATGGACGCGGATGCCGTCCAGGGGATTAGAGTCAGGCCCGTGGCACCCGTTCAAAGGCTGAGGTGAGGGGGGGGGGGGGGGGGGGGGGGGGGTCACCCACAGATTTTACGGTCTCAAGGTCCAAACACCTCAAAATTGGACCCTATATAAATGGCGTAATCCTTGGTGTCAAATTCCATCCTTAAATGGCATAGGATTATACCAGGCTTATGTAAAAGTAAAACGTCGAAGAACACAGAACCATGCAGGTTAAATGGTGACCCTATTTCTCAAAAACGTCGAATGTTAGACGACACCCCTTTTCCCGATCCCCAACACGTCGAATGTAAGACTGAAAAACACCCCGTTTTCCCTCAAAACGGCGTCGACGATTCCGACCCTTTTATACGATGCTTTTTGGGAGACGCATGCGGGTATACCACTTCAGTCTGCGAGCGACCCGCCCCTAGTCCACTGCCTGGACTGTCTCCGTGTATCACGCGATCGCGATCCTATTACAAATATAAAAAACGGATAGCATCTAGACTATACCCACCCCCTCCCCCACTCCCTGGTCCCCGGTTACAGCACCCCCAGATTGTTTGGGGCACTTGGGGTGCACGTGCCTCCAGACGACACTTGAAGGGGCTAAAAACGTAAAAGAGAGAAAGAAAATGAGGAGGAAATGAAGAAAATTGCGATCATTCTGGATTCTGAAGGTCGGTCGCTTTGCTTCCTTGCATAAAGTTGCTCCAGGATCTCGTACTTTTGCTCCCCAGTATCGGACATACTGTTTTTAAGGGCTTACAACTGATAAATAATTCTCGTGCATGCTCTGCTCGCCATTATATAAGTTTCATCATTTTCTTTATTAAATATTGCGCCCCAATTTAGAGGATTAAGTACATAAAATCGCTTTTGCAAACGTTCAACATTCTTCCTAAATCCCTCAACTATTTCTTGGTATTAATGTTGCCCCCATTTGCGAAGGAAGTCAATAGAAAACCCCTTGATCGCAGTGCTCAACTGCAAATTTTAATGGGTAAATTGCATAAGAAATTGCGTTTGGGGGGTTAAAAAAATGCAACTACATTTTATTTTTATTACATTTATTTTTTACATTTTATTTGTTTGCCGCGGGCGCCAATTCCTAAGCATCTGAATAAAAAAATCTGCTCACAGCACCGCCAGTGCAAAATTCCCAGGGGCTTGCGTTAGAGTATCCTTAGTATTACATTAAGTTTATTGCAGATGTGACTTAAATGTAATTTGAGACTCTGAAAACCTTAATAAAGACTGAAAAAGTGGAATAGCCCCTGAGTAAATCGCAGGGACTATGCCTGCTTTTGGCCTTCCAGCTGCCATAGCTCAACATGCAAAAAAGAGGAATTCTTTAATCATTCCCCCATAATTCAATTGAAGAAGCCAATTTCAATCTTTGAAAAGGCATAATTAAGGATCAACTAGTCAAATACCCTGCATAAATTAGCAGGAATATCCCGGGGGGGGGAATATGCATGCTTTTGGCCTTCCAGCTGCCATAGGTTAACACATGAAAAGCAGGGATTCTGAAATGATTTTAATTCCCCTAGTATTTATTTGAAATTATGAAAAATGTGATTTACATAAAATTTAAAGCTCTGAAAAGGTATAGTTAAGGCTCGATAAGTCCAATAGACCCCGCATAAATAAACGGGAATATGAATGCTTTTGACCAAAAAAAAAGAAAGTTATCGTATAACACACGTTCGACTGTATGTTGTTATTGATGACGTAAGGTGGGAGTGTAGTCGATCACGTGAGATCCACATCCAATGAGATCGTGCGCTAGCAGACGACGTACGTCCGCCCGAAGGCAAGCCCAGCCGGTCAGAAGCAACTCTAACTATATTATTCCACTTCACTATTATATTTCTAACTGGCCAGAGGAAAAATTCAATGTGTAAAATCAATGTTCTCTCACCGAATTACGCCTAGCCAAAATGACTGATGCTAGATCATGCAAGTAGAATAGCTGACCTGAATAGTGACCGACAAGGTGTCTAGCCCTAGCTGCATGAGCTAGGGTATATCCCTCTGCGATCCCGATCGAGGTATAGTGGCGTTGCCGATGGAACTCTGTCTGCTTGCCTCAAACTTGGCTTGCTGATATGGTGATCGCCGTTTAGTTTGGCTTCACTCAACGAGACCGACAGCCCCGAGAGACCCACAATGTAGTGGGAGGTGGCTTCTGAACCATAATGAGTCTGACACTGACAGTCCATGACAGGGGCGAATACAGGATGTAGTAAAAAGAAAGGGGGCACACAAATGCAGGGCTGTCAACTTCGGGGGAACTGCTTGGAGGGAGATTCGTATTTTTCTCTTTTCGCCAGCCCTCCAAAAGTCGCTCAGTTTGGGGGGGGGGGGGGGGTATCGGATTTTATGGGATCCAGTATTCCTCCATAATTCTCTGACAAGCAAAAAATTAAAAATAAATAAATAATAAGTTATCAGTTCTAAAATGGGGCACAATGATATAAGTTTCTTTCAAAAGATGGGGGCACGGGCCTGGATCATCGGCGCCCCCCCCCTACCTCTGCCACGGTCCATGAGACTGTTACGTCAGTCTTGCGGGTGGGCCTTTTTACAAGTTTTCTCAGAGGGTACCGACATTGTTAGCCTCATTAGCTCCCAAACTAATGTTGCTCGATCCGGTTTTTACGTTTTAGGCAACAGAGGGGCACAGAACCGGAAAAGTACACCATCAAGGATAGGCAATTCTTTTTTTATTGTTTACTTATGATATACCAGTTTGGTTTCAAAAACGGGGCCGCGGCCGATTCGCCCCCCCCCCCCTGGATCCACCCCTGCTATTCTGACATTCTGGATCCTGGATGTGAAGAATGGGATTGTATAGTGTAGGTCGATCTCATGAAATGTAGAGACTGGGGGGAAAAAGAGATCATTATTTTGTCATCATTTCTATTGGAGTCATTTTTACAGATTGGTTGTAAGAGAGAATAAGAGAATAAGAGAGTATGAGAAAATGAAAGCCTGTGAGAGGGGGAGGGAAGGAAGTGAGAGACAAATAAAGCTGGGGCGGGCAAGACAGAATAGGACTGGTAATAAATGAATTATATCATCAGCTGCTATTGTTGGTTACAAGTTAATTCAATTCAAAATACAGCTGACGGAGACCGTTTTTCCCCTTTTCATCATACAATATTATTGGTAGCCATTAGACCCTATTGCGCTGGTGAGGGCTTCGGATCAAGCCCTATTATACTGTTTTCTTCGCCTGTCGTCTCAAACTGCTACAACAGAATATTACAAATAACTCACTGTCGGTTATTTATATTGGTGGCGTATCCAGGAATGCAGGTGGAGGGGAGGGGGCTCACGCCTGACGAACAAAAAAAAATCATCAGATGCCTTCTATTCTGAATTTTCGGACAAGCAAGGGAAAAAGAGTTGTCACAATTTTCATGTTTCTTCTGTGCTGGGGTCGGAGGGGCACACATTTCCTTTCATTCCATGTGTAACTAAAAAATATCAGATCTGATTTTGGCTGGCACGTATAGGCACGTGCATTCATGGATACACCACCAATAAAAATACGAAAATCTTGGATACGCCACTCTTAATTAATCTTTATATTTATATAAGGAATTGCTCGCACGCAATCTCGTTTTAATAAAGCCTTTTCTGTCTGACTTTTAACAAAATAAGGCCAAGAAATTTACATTATAGGTCTATAATCCTTTTAATCATGATATCAAATGAAATATTCTGATCAGTTAGAAAAATGAAAATAGCATTTTATTATTTGTTTTTCTTTTTTTACTTTTCTCGACATTCCCGTCTGATATCGCAGTGTTTTCTCATAGAGAGCTTAACACCAGGGAACATTTTTGGACCAAGCGCCCCCCCCCCCCCATATTAATAGATATTTTACGGCAAATAACTTTAACAAAAATACAAACATATCTCCTAGCTCCCTCTCCTCCCTGGTGCAGTTATAGTTGATTATCTGTTTTGGGACATAAGTTTGTATTTGAAAGGACAATATCAAGATTATGCCCTTTACGGCTTTACCAAAAGCGATGTACAGAAAAAATGAAAAAATAAAGAAAATAAAAAATACAAACATCTTCATAAAGACTATAACCTTCTGCAAGGGCGTTGTGGCGTGCGCCTGTAATCCAGCTAACAGTGGAAGTTATAAACTGATTCAGCGGACCCAGGTTCGAGACTGAGTCACGTCTTTCGGATGGTGACGTTAAAGGTCGGTCCCCAGACGTAAATAATCATATCTGATTGATACACGTCTGTAAAAACCCAATTACACACACACACACACACACACACACACACACACACACACACACACGGCCCCTGTTTTTCCCGGCGGCTGTCTCCGGGAAAGATCGAGACGTCTTTTCTATAATTCCTGCAACTTATCAAAAATAATTCAAACTTTCAATCTTCACACCTCTATACTCCTTGCATACAAGACAAAAACACGTTTTCATACTGTAAATGTTATGGGTATAGCCTGCCCGACGACTAGAGCTACGAGCCGCCCGTTTATTTTGATACAATCTCAAAATTAACATTTGTAGATAATACACACATTGTATGATATAAATAAACTATAAATCCAGAATTAAATATTAATTTACGACAAGTAAGTCCAGGGTAAAAAACCAGAGATAAAACTCAAGAAGAAAAAACTCTGGAAAACCTTTGGATCCACTTGTGCAAACAAAAAACACTTTCTAACACATTTCAGTAAATATTAACAAATTTGAAAATTTGTCGTGGCGAAAGGCGCAAGCTAGAATGACTCTACATACTTTCCTCTTCAATCTACCACACCCTAAAACCCATGCTCTACTGCACAGCACCTGCTAACACATTCTTAAGCACAATTGCCTCCAATACTTGGACAATACCTTAACTTAGCATAAGCATACATACATTAACGAGACAAACAACATTTACCTGCTATACAAACGTAACGCAGGCAAATAATATTCACAGATGTTGGTGGGTCCATGTGTCCCCATGTGACCCATCAACGGGACAGCCGTACCCCCGCACTGCGGTACGTCGTGTGGGAGGGAGCTCTTCTTGCTTTGTCTGTTTCTTTGCTGTCCAAATTAACCTTTGTTTAAAATTTATTTGTGTATCAATAGTAGTGTTGACTTCATTCTCTTTTTCATAACTCCCCCTTTCTCTAGCTCTTGCATTGAAAGAACAACAACAACAAAAGAGAAAAAACAAGGTCATGTAAACTATAGTCTAAAGATGAAATGTTATACTTTTTGACTGTATGTGTGTGTGCATATGGTTATGTTTTTTTTTTCTCTCTCGTTAAAGAATACCGATATTAAAAGGAGAAAAAAAAGTTACGTAAGTCTACATAATTATGTATAGTGTGTGGTAAAAATAGTCAATTATGACTGATTGCCAAACAAAAACAAATCAAGAAGAAGAAGGCTGATCGACATGTACCACAATATACGCGTGCTTTATTTCGCAACTGAGCACTCTTCGTATTTATGCTCTTTGGTGCAAAATATTAGAGGAGCGTCCATGAGTTGACGTTAGAGAGTCGAATCTTCAGCCTGGCTTGAGTTGAATCTTGATCAAACTCGGAGACACATTTCCTAAACAACGAGAATAACTTTCTTTTGGGTACATCTGGAGGGTAAGAGGTTGTTGTTAATAATAATAATAATATGTCAATCCGTTATGGTGATGATCGAAGAACAGGTTAAGCGATACGAACTCGATTGATTGCCTGCTGCTCTGTCGGTGCCCCGGACCCGGGCCGGCCTGGCCTGAGCAGACGTACCGGTACCTCAGCTCGGAAACCTCACCAGGGCCGGGCGCCTCCTGCCTAGCGATACCATGGATACCGGAAGGATTCGTTGGATTTGGGAAGGGGAGGGTACGTGGATCAGACGGAAACGATCAGACTCTGACTAACCATACAAGTACTTACGAGCTTGATCATGTTTTATAAAATATGACATTGAACATCAAGCCATACACGGGAGGCAATCTCCCCTAGGCTAGGCTACAAAGAGACAACAAGCAAGTAAAATAAAAAAATTCAGTTGGCAAGATTCATCTACTATTACTATCTAGGCTAGTAGAATCTATTCTAGGGCTAATCTAAGTTACTTACATCATGTACGTAGCTGTCGTTACAACAGTAACCATGGTAACATTGCTGTCACTAACTAACAACCATGACAACTTACAAGTTCGCCGACATCCTATTATTAATACACGCGTTCCAATAGGATGTCGGCGAACTTGTACTTATCACGGTTTGATGAAACGCTGCCCAGATCTACAAACTTAGTACGATCAACCTTGCAATTCAAATCAAACCACCTTAATTGGAGTTTGCTAAAAATAAAATCTTCCTTTACCAAGTTCCAGCCCATGCGACCACTTCAATGATCGGTACTTAATGGGCTCATTTTTCCAGCACCTATCCAAAGCTACTTCAAAACTGTGCACACTCGGGGCAGTAATGGTGTCATTGTAAAGATTATTCCATGGTTAATTGGTTTACGTATTCGTACATAGAAAGAATTTTTGTATCTCTGAGTTTTGGTCCTAGGAATAAACAATTAAATTTACTATGTCCTCTTGTCTGATCTCTGGATTGTAATTCAAGATTTGGTTTTACATCAGAATCGTATTTATTAAAACTCTTGTACGTTTCAATCATAACATATCGCCTCGAGCCCTCTTGTAAGCTAAGGTAGTGATATTCAACTTTCTCAATCTTTGTGCATAAGGCAGGCCCTTTAACTCTGGGACTAATCTACTTGCTCTTTTTTGGACATTTTCCAAAGCATGTATATGTTTCTTAAGGTGGGGGCTCCACATAGAATGGGCAAACTCTTTTTGGGGGGCAAACAAGCGATTTTGTACAAGAGTGAAAAATTATCCTTACCTAAATAAACAAAGGTTCATCTTATTAAATTCATTAGTCTGTTTGCCTTATTGATCTTTGTATGTATGGCTTTCGAGTTTCATTGTGCGATTGGCATATTACAAAGATCGGCAAGGAATGTGCTGTTGATGAACGGAGTACAGTCAAGACAGTGCAACACTGACACTGGTCACTGAACTGTTCCAATGCGACGCAGCATGCTAAATTTAATTGTGCTAACGTCTTGTATATTTCTCATGATCCGATCGTTGAAGTGGGATGGGCTGGAAGAGGAAGATTTTAGCAAACTCCGAAGGTGGTTTGCAAGGTTCACCGTACATGGAAATGGATGAATCTTGCCCACTGAATTTTTTTGTTTACTTTTCTCTCTGGCTCCGTAGAGGAGATTGCCTCCCTTGTATGGCTCGATGTTCAAAGTCATATTTTATAAAACATCAAGCCTGTATGGCTATATCAGACTGGCACAGCCACTGCCTTGCTTGGCCTGGCCTAGACAGAAAAATCTGTTTGTTTGGAGAAGTTTTATAACATTTTTTTACGTTTTAGGCTCTTTTCCAAGACAGACGGAAGCTGGCTGTCCCGGGGGTCACCACATTACATGCTACGCAACCGCGTCCACAAAAAGCGTAAAAAATGATCTGTTTTCAGCCCTAAGGTGTCATTCACGTTTTCCTTAAAGGTCCACTGCAACCCAAATGCAAGCTGATTTCTGTTGTTGTGCAAGGATGCATACAACTCATATAGATATATTGACTGCTATGAAAGGCATAGTTGTTTATATCTAGGCTCAAGGGGACCTTACATCCTGCTATGACCTGAGGCTCGCCGAGGGGTCATCAGCAGGATGTAAGGTCCCCGAGAGCCTATAGAAACAACTGGGCCTCGAATATTGAAGTTGTCAATATATCGTTTATATACCAAATAAAGCCAGGTAGGAGTCAAAGAATACATGTGCGACTTACCACTCATGGGGTCCTCACATTTAAAAATCATCATCAAACTGTTAACCCCTACCATGCCACCCATTCTGTACGTTCCCCCCTTCTTTGGCCACCCAAAAAAGGCAAAGTCAGACTTAATTTAACTTTCATGCATGTTTATCATTTTATCATACCTTCTCTTAATCCTACACATTTAATTTCTACACAAAATATTTTCTCTAATGTATCCTTTCAATGAAAACATTAAAAGTAATTCATTTTCCACCCCTAATTCACAAACTAAATGATTTTAAAATCTTACTTTTTTTGGTCAAACTCTTATTTTCTTTGTTCATACATGTAAACCCTATTGACCCATTTCAGAGCACTTATAATAGGAATGTTCCATTCAAGAAAAATAGGGGTGTTGCATTAGCAAGTTCATGGCACTCATCCAAGTGAAAAATAGGGGTTCTGTCAGAAATGTACAGAGGGGCTAGCATCCCTACAAAGTATACCTATTGTACAGTTTTACAGTCCATTCAAGTTGATAACCATTCAGGGAGGTATTACAGGGAGATAATCTCAGCTGAGAGCTTTCTGTTCATAGTGTCTGGACCTGAACTTGTCTTTTCTTGGACAAAAAGTCTTTGCAGAACCCTGCCTCTTTGTCCTATTACATAACGCTCCTTTGTTCCATTTCCTGTCTTAGAAATGCCTGTAGGGTGGAGTTTTTGTATTATAAGCGCAGGATACTTTCTTTATGTATTTACTACATTGTGATCACAGTTTATGCAAGAAGGAGAGTGGGATTATAATGTACGTTCCAAGTTATGTTTTGGGAGAGTAGAAATAAAATATACATATGTATATATTTCACTTATTACACAGGATTTTCCCCCCTTTCATTCTAATATCAGTTTGTCAGGATATAATGTTGGGTTTGTGAAGAAAAGTTTCATTTTTTTTTTAAAGGGGGGGGGGGGGGGGGGGGGTGGATATAAGATATGAGATCATCGCTTGCAAGAGGGGCAGGGACCAGGGCTGGAGTCGTCTGATTCGGTCTCCGACTCGGTCTCCGACTCGGAACTTATGTCCATAGGTTCCATGTCAAAGTCTCCTTTTTCGGTAACATTGTCATCAACATAGAGATCGTGGTATAGTTGTGCTTCATCTCCGTCATATAGGCCTGGGTCTGTTCACAAAGTTGGGCACCTTTTGAGGCATTTTTTCTTTAATCCCCTGTAATTCGATGAAAAAGTCTAGTTAGAATTTTCTTACTTGGCCCATTCTATCTCTGGTGAAAATAAAAAGCATCTGAGAATCATAAACATGTTGTTCCACAATGTATTTTGGAAATAATTATGAAAAACCAGCGTGTGGATGTAACTGGACATCGTGTCCGTGTTACATCCGCAAAGTCTCATTTTGAGACATAACGGCACATCCATAATGCTCTTGATGATAATTATTTGCCTGGTTACTGTGGGCTCTGTATTTAATTCAATGCAGCAACAACTGCAATGAGAGTATACTGACTTCAAGAGTTATTGATGAAAGTTGCAGATATTCCTTGGTGTCCCGTTCATCCACAATTTGTGACATTTGATTGGAAACCGTTACACCCACAACATTCATGATAAACTCAGGGAAGATAGTTATTCTTTTGTTAAAAGTTTTGCTTCATTAAGTCAGCACCATAACACATTGTACCCATTAGGATTTAGCTATGTAAGGTATCATGCATGTAGATATGCTGGTAATATAAAAAAAAGGTGGTTGTGGATGTAACATGGGACACCAGTATGTTTTTGTCAAATTTTGAAAATGCCTCTCAAAACAATTTGTCTTGTGTTCTTCAAAGGCTTCCTGGAGGCACCAAGTACATTCATATAAAACAACTTAATGGTGTAAGTCATAGTGTTAAAACTACAATGTTTTTACGATAAAATGTCACGTTTTGGTGCCCCAACTTTGTGAACAGACCCACCTACCTTTCGCAGTTGTTTTCTGGTCATGGTTGGAGCATTCAAATTCGATATCAATTAGTGCAAAGTAGAAGGCTGGCTGTATAATCTGACATCTGCTTGATTTAGCGTTTCATTTTTCGCTTGTGTACGATCACTATGAACATGACGAACAATGAAGCGGACAATTTATGCAGCTCCTCATTGTACCCTTCACAATTGCACTGGTTAACAAAAGAACATCTATTCATTGCTATCCTGTAAAAATATGTAGAACAGGTGCCACATAATAGCAGTGAAGTGATGTCCTTTTGTCTACTAGATCTATTGTGGAGGTTACAATGAGGAGCTGCATAAATTGTCCGCTCTCTTTGTCATCGTGTTCATTGTGTACGATGCTACTTTCGATAGCGCTAGCGAATGGAAGCGGTAAATATACAGTCACGTAAAGGGCCTTTGCTGGGCCCAGCGAAGTGTAATGCATTCTGGGATATGTTTTCCACGCGCGAGCTCAGGAAAGTTATTGTAGTACAGTGTACATTATGCCTCCGTGATCTGACTTTCTACCAAGAAATCATGTTTTCGCACTAAATTCGAATGTAACCCCATATAAAACTGACTTGAAATCGTAAGTTTATAAAACAAAGCTTTTCATGTACATGTATTTAGAAAACTACAATATTTTGGCAATAATTTGACATTTGATGTTAAATGTGATGTTACTTGGCAGGCGGCAGATTGCCGCCCACGGCCAGCTGTAAGGATAACTCCCGGGTGGATACAACCGCGCACGGCCCGCTCGGGGTTAATAAACTAAAAATTCAGATATAAATCAAGATAAATCGCCAGTCATCGGCACAAGTAAAATAAATTTAGCAACCAAATCACACTGCGATTATGGTATCCACGCTTGCGCTCGCACAAAGTAATTTTTTACAGTAAATTAATGGGGATCGCAGCAAAATTTAACTATGCCTATGGGCATAGTTCATTTTTGCGGGCATGGTTAAAAACACGACTTCACTTTCAACCAATAAGATGACAGGATTAGGAAAGATTCTTAAAGTAAGGTATATTGTTATTCAAACAGTTATTATGTTTTTATAGATTTTTATGCCTCCACCCACCGAAGGTGGTGCCGGAGGCGTTATGTTTTCGGGTTGTCCGTCCTGCTTTCTCATTCTAGCGATAACTCAAGAACCACATGACTTATGAACTTCAAACTTGGTGCTAGTATGTATCACCATATGAAGACGATCTGATTAGATTTTGGGGTACATAGGTCAAAGGTCACAGAGGCCAACTTCTGTAATTTCAGATGTTTGCCTCGTTCTCGTGATAACTCAAGAACCATTTGAGGTATGAAGCTAGTAATATATCACCTTAGGAAGACGATCTGATTAGATTCGGGGTATGTAGGTCAAAGGTCATAGGTCAATTTCTGAAATTGCAGGTGTTAGCCTTGTTAAGGCAATATCTCAAGAACCATTTGAGGTACATTGTATGCACTTCAAACTTGGTACTAGTATGTATCACCATAGAAAGACGATCTGATAAGATTTTGGGACACATAAGTCAAAGGTCATAGAGGTCAATTCTGAAATTGTAGGTTTTAGCCTTAACGTGATATCTCAAGAACCATTTGATCCATGAGCTTCAAACTTGGAACTAGTATGTATTACCATAATGAGACTAACTGATTTGATTTTTGTTCACGTAGGTCAAAGGTGACAGGTCATAGAGGTCATTATACAGGTGTATGTGAAATTATTTTTTCTAACTTTGTTATCACCATATCTCAACTATTTTGTATTCGTGATTAGGAGGAGATAAAGTGATCAGACTTTTGGGTTATAAGGTGTAAAGTCAAATGTCAAAAAGGTCAATTAACATATAATTAGAGGCTTTTTATTCTGGTTATCAAAATATTTGAAGAACAGTTTGAGCCTCAACTGAGTTTAGGCGGAGGCATGTAGAAAACACAGTCGCATTCATCTTGTTAAAGGTCCACTGCAACCCAAATGCAAGTTGATTTCTGTTGATGTGTAAGGGATGCATACAACTCATAATTTGTTATTCAAACATCTAAATATGTTTCATAGATTTTTTAATAATTTAAATAAAATCATTTTCTCAAACATGCTAAACTCCTCCCTAAAAAAAATGCTTCAGATCGCATTCCTGCAGTGACATCATCTGTCAATCATTGGTGAGCTGGAGAGACAATGGTATGTACCAGTAGCTTTGCCAGAGATGACCATCTGTTCTAGTAGATCATACAATGCCTACATAGTAGTTGCTGTTTCAGACAGCTGTAGCATCACCAGGAAAAGAATGGTAATGAGGAGGCATTGTTTGAAAGCATACAATTCTATGGGAAGTTACAGTGTACATTCCACTGTCTATTGTAGAATGTTAGTGTAGCTGACTGATAATTGACAGATGATGTCATTGCAGGAATGAGATCAGGAGCTTTTTTTTAGGGTGGAGCTTAGGAGGTTGGAAAAAAAATATTTCAAAAAAGCATTTAAAAGTCAATGAAACATATCTAGATGTTTAAATAACTGAATATTGGTTGTACATGTATGCATCCCTGCAAATCAACAACAAAAACCTTGCATATATATGGGTTGCGTTTGGTTGCAGGGGCCCTTTAAAAAAAGATATTGATATTTAGGGTATAAGTTGCATATTATGGTAATCCGTGAATTATGCTTTTTATCTGTTTCTACGATGGTTAATTCTCTTGTTACTTCCTACTATTTTCATTACATCAGTGACTCACAAATAATGATTTATGCCATTTCGAGCTCACTCGATCCCCCTGAGCGAAATTGAAAGGGCCAATCTTCACTTTGAACTGGTATATGGTACTACATGTAGTATCCGGCTGGTTTCTATTCACATGTATACAGATTACAGTACATATGTGCTAGCTCGTCGAATCCTCGCCCAGCAGTTCGCCCTACCCTAGACAACCCGCCCACTGGGCCAGTGCAGTGGCATGAGCGGGTGACATGACTCTTTTATGAAAATGGGGGCGTGTCCAAAGTGAAGTCCTGCAAAATTCTTAAATGCTATACTTAGTACCTATTAGCAATATTTAGTATTGTAGCATACATAAGTGCTTCATTTTTGTCTTGGAAACCTCAAAATTTATAGCATAGTAGACCTAAATAAAAATGACTTTTTGAATAAGTAAAACATATTCCTCTAAAATAAGAGATATACATGGAAATGGATGTTGAAAAAGTTCGAAATAAAAAATTTCACACAAATAGCGACCAACTCAATCTCTCCTGGCTTACTCGGCCTCGCTTTGCAGGCACTTCTGAGTTTATAGGCTGGATTCAGTTTTAAGTATGCATATATATAATATATTAAGTTTGCTTGTCAAGGAGAATTTACCCGTGGCCTTTTCGTTCTGAAGTCCAAGATGCTTGTTATGCATACTAAAATTACTAAGCATATTTGTGTTCAGGCAAGAACCCTGCCTTTAACTGAATACAGAACCAGATACATTTCTTTTAGGTATAGTACTTGTATTATTAGGAATTAGTATTATACATGTATTACTTATTTAGCAATAAGCTAATCTAAATGTCAGTACAAAGATTGCATTCATGCTTAACACCTGGTATTTTTATTTTTAATTTTTTTTTGCATTTAGGTTTTATCGTGCTTCCTGAACATATCTAGAGAGGAAACATGTCACTTCCTGGGGATATGGGCCCACCAGAGATTGTTGTGGAATACACCTATGTGCCTGTTGTTGTTTATTCATTTGTCATTTTTGGTGTAGCAGCATGCATCGCACCATATCTCTCATGGCGGTTTGTACCAAAGTATAGAACCATCAGTTCCTACGAACGGTTCGACTGGAACTCAAGGTAAATGTACTGTGATCTAACATACGCTTTAAATAAGCATACGCTACCTTTGCTCCATGCTGTATTTCATCAATGAAATACGATTAGGGCTTTGCTTGCCATTGGGTTCTGATTAGGTTTAGGTTCATTGTTTGTTCCAGAGTTGAAGTTGCGAATTGACTCGTGCAAGAAATAACTGCTGATCATTTAATGTCACCAGATCATATGTCGTATAAATGTACTCTACATGAAGAGTACATGTATATCAAATCTACTGAAAAGTTGTCCTTAAGTGTAATGGATGGGAAAATGATTTAAAAAAAAACAACCTTGAATGTTTTTTAAGATACATGTATTGAAATTATAGAATGCCAAATGTCATGCCACATTCTTTTTCATGTAGTGAACAAAAGAGGAAAAAATATCCTTGTTTAATGTAAAGTACACTAGAAATAGTGAGATTTTCTCATGAAACTTTTTTTATGCAGATAGAGTATAATGTATGTTTCATTTTTTGTTTTCAACTTGTATAGTAAATGCTTTCAAAGCTCAAGCTAAATTATATTGATTGGAATGAGAGTGAATCACTGACAGTATGCATGCTACTCATTTACATGATAAAAATTATAGTTCTAACATTTTTCTTTTGTACCCAGGGTTCTGTCAATGTTCCATTCTGTTTTAGCCAGTGGTTTAGGCATCTACAATGTTCTTTATGATGGACCAACATGGGAAGATAAAGTATGGTAAGACAGATGTGATTAGTAATAGTTCTATCTGATATTCTGTCAGCCCATTGACATCCATGTATTGCAGTGAACTTGTAAAAGCTCTTGATCGCAGCATTTACAAAGAAATATATATGAGTATTACTTATTGTGGTATATTTTCAAAGTAAGAAGCTGAATATTAGACAATTTATAAAAGAAGAGGTTCTGTTCTCTGTATGTCCTTACATATCTCATCAATATTTTCATGCTTCAGTAAGCAATTAACTGCTTTGAGTGTTTTGAAATATTAATTTTGGCAAGGTTTTAACTCCTCTGTCAACTATAAAGTTTTTATGGGATATGTCAAGACATACAGAAAACAAAGGCTATTCTTTCATAATTGCCTTTTTATGATCAGAATATGGAAGTTTCTAAGCCTTTTCAAGACTCTTAACTTTGCTGATACCAGACAGAACCAATACAAAGTTTGGTCAACAATGGATTTTGCACCATTTCACAATAATGGCTTTTGCTCACTCAAGCGTAACATATCGTTAGATGTTTTGGTGTCATTTGGTAGGATAGACCCTAAGCTATCCTTAGGTATGAAAATTTCATGATCATAGTTTGAAATGTTCATTTGGGAGACTTTTCCAACTGTCAACTTTTTACGGTTCTCAAATGTGTTAATACCAGCCAGCACAAAATACTAAATCTTGTCAAGTCTGGATTTTTGCACCCTTTCGCGAAAGTCACTTTTGCTCACTCTAGCTCAAAATATTGCCAGGCATTTTGGTGTCATTTGATAGAAGAGGCCCTTATCTATCCACAGGTATAAACATTTCCACCAAATATTTTGAAATATTTATTTTGGGAGACTTTTTCCAACTGTTAACTTTTGGGGGGGATGCACTGTATATCAAGAGAATATTTGTCTGAAGGACACATGATCTGTTTGAATAGGAAATAGTATGAGCTCGTAATACTGAGATTGCTTTCTGTATCAGTTGCTATTTATGGATCATACATGAAGTGTAGCTTTCTTTTAATATAAATGATTCCTATAATGCAAATCTCTGTAATTACAGCATAAGCGTATTTCGAGAAAACTGTCAAGAGTCCACCTTCACCACTGGCGATTATATCCTTATGTACTAAATGTATTTTAGGGGTTGTTGGGACTATTTTAATTTATATCCTACATCATAAAATTCTCATGCAAAGATTGGCCAGGAATACATGTATCTCACGTGACACAAAATACTTTCACCATGAAGAAACAATGGATATCGCGTGACGTCAGACCTCCGTATATTTTTTGATATAAAAATATTATGACGTCACTATTTTGTTTTTCTGGATATTTCGAAGCTATCGATATCGCGACAATATATCGCGACAATATTTCTGCGTGAGCTGAGAGCTAGAGATGGCTGAGAGAGCCGCAAGCTCATGTTCAATGTACGTATGTGTGTGTATGCGCGTAGTGCAGTGTGAAGTACAAGTAAGTGCAGTGCAGATGACCCTAGGCCTACAGTACATGCACGTTGATCTCCGCTAGTGCCATGTAGATCTACAATACACCTTACGAGAAGTGGTCTATTATATTAGCCTGTCTTGTGACTAGGGGAACAGTTCAGGTTTCAAGTTTTCATTGTTTAAATGGATTTGTGCCATGTAGATCTAGATCTACAGATGTCGTGGCCAGGCCTCTTTTGTGACTTTGGGCAAATATGGTGAGTTGTATACATTTCATATAGAGTCTATGTCTAGGACTAGGTCTAGATTCTTTAGTTGTATCCCCCGGCAGTATGCCGGAGGATACTTTGGATTCAGCAGCGTTTCGCCGCCGCCGCGTCACATTCTTGTGTGCGCTCTAGCGGGCACATTTCTCGACGAATTTCTTTCAGACTTCCTGTGGACGTGTATCTTGGTAAAATCTGGACCCCTATAGTTTCTGGTGATGCTGCCCCCAGTGTTCCGTCTTTTATAGGGTAAAAGGCCATATTTTTGGGGATAGTTTGTGTGCGCTCTAGCGGTCACATTTCTCAACGGATTTTGTTCAAATTTTGTATGAAGGTGTCTCTTGGTAAAATCTGGAACCCTATAGATTTTGGTGATGCTGCCCCCATGGTTCCGTCTTTTATAGGGTCAAAGGTCATATTTTGATAGATGTCTTGTGTGTACTCTTGTGTGCGCTCTGGCGGTCACATTTCTCAACGGATTTCTTTCAAATTTTGCATGAAGGTGTCTCTTGGTGTAATTTAAAAACCTATAGTGTTTGGTGATGCTGCCACCAGTGTTCCGTCTTTTATAGGGTCAAAGGTCATACTTCAGGGCATGGAGTGAGTGCACTCTGCAGGCCACATTTCTCAACGGATTTTGTTCAAATTTTGTATGGAGATGTATCTTGGTAGAATCTACACATGTTTAATTTTTGGTGATGCTGCCCTCATTGTTCCGTCCTTTATAGGGTCAAAGGTCATTTTTCCATTTCTTGCACTCTTACTTCTGCATTTCTCGACGGATTTCGTTCAAATTTTGCATGAAGGTGTCCCTTGGTGTAATCTAAAAATCTGTACTTTTTGGTGATGCTGCCACCAGTGTCCCGTCTTTTATAGGGTCAAAGGTCATACTTCAAGGGATGGCGTGAGTTCACTCTGCAGGCCACATTTCTTGATGGATTTCTTTCAAATTTTGTATGGAGATGTATCTTGGTATAATCTATACATCTTTACTGTTTGGTGATGCTGCCCTCATTGTTCCGTCCTTTATAGGGTCAAAGCTCATTTGTCCCTTTTGTGTACTCTTACTTCTGCATTTCTTGACGGATTTCATTCAGATCTTGTAGGGAGATGTATCTTGGTATAATCTAGACATATTTAATTTTTGGTGATGCTGCCCTCATTGTTCCGTCCTTTATATAGGGTCAAAGGTCATTTTTCCATTTCTTGCACTCTTACTTCTGCATTTCTTGACGGATTTCGTTCAAATTTTGCATGAAGGTGTCTCTTGGTGTAATCTAAAAACCTATAGTTTTTGGTGATGCTGCCACCAGTGTTCCGTCTTTTATAGGGTCAAAGGTCATACTTCAGGGCATGGCGTGAGTGCACTCTGCAGGCCACATTTCTTGATGGATTTCTTTCAAATTTTGTATGGAGATGTATCTTGGTATATCTCTCAACACATTTCTTTCAAATTTTATATGAAGATGTGTCTTAGTGAAACCTACACATCTAATTTCTACACCATCCTTTTGTTTGAGGGAGGGGATGGGGGAGGGTCTTTGTCCCTCCTTCAAATTGCTGCCAGTGCCGGGGGATACATTTTGCATTGCGCGGCCCCAGCAATGCACATTTCTAGTTTTATTATTGTTTATCTAAGCTTGGTAGGATATAAATCAAATATACCATGCACGCTTTTCGAGGCACCAGTTGAATTATGGATTCTTCGGTGACTGGCATAGTTACTATTTTCTTCGGGGCTGCGCCCCTCAGAAAATAGTGCTATACCAGTCACCTCAGAGAATCCATAATTTCAACTGGAGCCTCTCAGTGCAAGGTATATTAGATTAATATATGAGGAAATGTTCCTATTCTTCAAACTGAAAAGCACAAAGACAGTAAAGTTGCTTGAATAGATACTGATACTTATTAGGTGGTCTGTCATTTATGACAGACCTCCTTTTAATTTTGTCAAGATTTTTCTTCTTTAATATTATTTCTTTTTATGGCAAATTCTTGTGGCCACCAAATCTCAAAATCGGCCAGGTCAATATCATCGAGTTTCATGTCATGTATGAGGTCAATCATGGACATGGTCCATTAAGCTTTTGGAGGTCATCAAGTCATCGTGACGTCATCAAGACGCCATTTTGTAAATTTACAAGATCGATTATATTTTCATAATCGATCATCAAAAATCAACTATATTCACATCACATAAACTTCACATGACGGGTCATCAAGTCATGTCCTCACAGGTCATCTAGAGGTCAGCACGTGCGCGTACGCGCGCGTCAAAATTTAAAAATGCTCAAAATCATGTAGGATCAAGTCTGCACATGTTTCAGGTCAATTTTAGCATTTCAAAAATTTCCGCGCGTATGCGTCCGCGCGCGCGTTTTACGTGCGCGCAAGTCGTAAATAACGTTAAAACGCTGTTTTTTCGATTGATTTGCAATCCTGACACTTTTCTTCATCATTTCCATCAACTTGGAATCAATTTCAATCCATAATCAGGTTGTACGGGCGCGTCAAATTTCAAAATCCGTGTGCGCGTCTATGGTGAAAATAACGTAAAAACGTGCAAAAACATGCCTCTACAAAATTAACTCTAGCTCTTTAAATAGTCCATGAACCCCCAATTTTTTTTTCATCATCAGGTAGGGTATGAATCATAGATTTCATTTCATGTATCATTTGACCCTTATAAACGTTATGACGTCATCAAAATGGCGCCAGAATTCAAAATTTCCAATTTTCACGTTTTGACGTCATCACATTTATGCAAATTTGGCTCTAGATTCGTAATTATTGGTCGTTTTTCGCCCAGATTTTGATATGTCATAGGTAAGGCAATTTCCTACAAAATCAGTTTCCACCATTTTTGATTTTGATGACGTCATCACAGTGAAATTTTCAATAAAAGATGCCATGTCAGAATTTTCCCTATTTGCGTGATATGTCTATGGAAGATGATTTTTTTTCGAATCATGAATCTACATGACATTGTTCTCTGAGCTGTATCTCAGTTGTTTTTGGTCTATTTTCTTCCATATTTTAATATGTTGTAGCTGAGACTATAAGCTTTTATTAGTAAGCCCTCCAATTTTTGATCAGATGTCGGGATCATCCCCAATTTTTCAGTACAAAATGGGATTTGAGAATCCCGTTTTTCGTTTACGTGTTATCTCTATGGGAAATATTTTGGTATATTGGTTATAGCACTTGCCTCCCATTCCGGTGACCCAGGTTCGATCCCCGGTGGGTCCATTAAATTTTTTTTTTTTTTTGCTTCGTTTTGCCTTTCATTTTACCATCTTTTTCGACTATTATATCATATACAATCACAAACCATGTACTAAACTGCCTTATTTTGCGTGTTTTGTCTATTGGAAAGTAGTGTGCAGTAGTTTGTGTACAACCCTATGGAAATTGTGATTCCCTGTCATGTATTAAAGCTATTGGGTTTATCTCCCAAGTATCCTGCAATGTCAAATAGTGCTATTTGATATCTCAAAATTGGCTTCGTCAATTATCTTCAAATTTTAGTCAGTCATCAGTCCCAATAACGTCAAGTTCCAGCAACTTTTTTAAAAATCAACTTATGGTCGTATCTTCATAACAAAATGTGATCTCTCTTTTATATTTGGCATTGGTTAAGGTCACTGTCATTGCAGTCATGTTCATCATCATCATCATTATCACCATCATGATTACCATCAACATCATTATCATCATCACTGTCATGATGATATAATGATCATCATCATGATTATCATCAACATCATTATCATCATCACTGTCATGATATTCATGATGATGACTATCATCATCACTGTTATGATGATATAATGATCATCATCATGATTATCATCAACATCATTATCATCATCACTGTCATGATGATATTCATGATGATGATTATCATCAACTTCATTATCATCACCACTGTCATGATGATATAATGATGATGGTGATGATATATCATCACCGTCATGATCATCACCTCCATGCGTGGCATTCTTGACTTCCTATCTTCAGTTTATAGTATTTCCCCATTATTATGATCATCCTGATTACAATCATGATCATACAAATTGAAAGACAGACCACCTAATTCGTCCTCATGACGAATTAAATTCTAGTTTCATTTTAATGTGGTACTGTTTGTGAGACGATTACATGTACATGATGAATCACTTGTATAGCTTATAATGGAAAGATTCTTCCCCCGGAAGCATAATTTGATAAGAATTCAGATCACCAGGTGTTGGCCTTCATAGAACAGCACCTTGGCTCTTAATTTGGAGATCTACATACAGTTAACAACAAAATTATTCATACCCCTTGGAAAATTCTAGTTTTTTGCATTTTTCCTAAAAATGAATGGTTAACTGAATTTAATTACACATCACTTGAATACATTTAGTTATCATCTGCAAATGAATGCTGTTTCTGGTTTCACCTCATTTGCATAACAATAGAAAAGGTGAATTATCCAAACTGGGTGATGTTCAAAATTATTCATACCCTTGGTGATCTATTGACTTTGTCAATCAGTATGAATCCAGTCCTTGTGATTAATGCTCGTAACACTTTCTTCACACTGCGACAATGCTTCTGGAGGTCTCTACTGAGATATCAGGCCAATACCTGGTCTCCAAAGGCCCAATCTCCTTGAGGATGTTGTCCACACATGCCATCACCTGGTCTTCAGGGGATTTGGTGGATTTAAAGCAGATTTTGTGTTTGCAGGTGGTGTAGTTTTAGACGTCATGAGGATAGAACTATGATATTGATATTTTGTTAATATTCCTTACATTTTAATGACAATTCTGTATTTCTAAGTTGAAACAAAGTACTCTTCCTGGAGGGACTTCCCTAGAGGCCTTCACTGTTGCACTGTCAAGGGAAGGTATTTCTTGATACTTTTGTTCCATTATTATTAAGAATGTTTAGGGAGGCCATGGTAGTTGTCTAAAGGTTGGATGGTGCCAATTTTATCAGTTTATTCAGTTACACTGATTGACACATTTCTGGTATGGACACCTGCAAGTGGGTACTCTAGTGAAGCTTAAAATACTGATCTTTATGTTCCAGTGCACTGTCAAAGTGGTAGCATTTTGTGCACTGCAGCTGGTAACATGGAGGGCATATGGTATAAATTTGGTTTACATTCATTTTGATATCAAGGATTGTAGCTTTCATACCAAAGATACAAAGAATATACCATATGAAGAATAATATACAGTAACAGTCAATGTGGGATGTGTATGGTACTCAAAGGTTACATACTGTTATTCATGGTGACCTGACGTTAGAGTCATGCAATGACTTTAATATCACCAACATGGCCTTCCTGAGCACTCTGATTAAGAATGGGGCCAATGAATAAAGGTGAACCCTCCCACAGGCAGTGCAAATTGGAAGGGCTCTTCAGGAATGGTGCTTTGCTTCATAAGTAGATACAGAATTTTCATTAAAATGCATGGAATAAATGACCGAAAATTTCAATATCATAGTCCTCTCATCATGAAGTCGATAACTGCATTACCTGTAGGACACAAAATCTAATGAACTCCCTGAAGGTCAGGTGAAGGCATGTGTGGACAACATCCTCAAGGAGATTGAGCCATTTGAGAACAGGTAGGCCTACTGGCCTGATATCCCAGCAGAGACCCCTCCCCGGAAGGCTTGTGACGGTGTATTAAAATAAAGTGAATTACAAGCATTAATCACAAGGATCGTATTCATACTGATTGACAAAGTCAATAAATCACCAAGGGTATGAATAATTTTGAACATCGCCCAGTTTGGATAACTCACCTTTTCTATTGTTATGCAAATGAGGTGAAACCGGAAACGGCATTCATTTGCAGATGATAACTAAATGTATTCAAGTGAAGTACAAGTAACTTCATTTAACCATTCATTTTTAGGAAAAATGCAAAAAACTAGAATTTTCCAAGGGGTATGAATAATTTTGTTGTTAACTGTACATGTACAGTGTACTTACAGATTTGTTACATGTTTTAACTCCCTTCAGGGGAACATCGTATCTGCCAAGAGCAACCATTGCCATTACAACAGGATACATTACTTCTGGTGAGTAGATTCTATAGTCACCTTCAAAAGGAAGAACAGAAGGTAGTCAGTGGCTGGTATTCATAAAATCATACTATCTTAAGTTTATACATAATAAGTGGGCAAAGTTAATCTACTAATTTATGGAGCTCAAGTTGTCAATCTTGTTAATCAATACAATATTTTTTTTTACTGCTGTACGTAAAAAAAAAAAAGTACACACTTTGCAAAATCCCCCAATATCATAATTTCACAATATCGATATGATTTTTTTTTCTTATACAATTATGGGTAAGGGTCTGCTTCATCAGTTGACACTGTGAGTACTGAAAATATTTCAAGCGTGAACGAGTACTGGCTACTCTTGTAAAACCCGCAAATACTGGTTTTTGCAAAAATTCCTCGATTTTGGATTTGATCAAAGTGAGTATCAAGCAGTAATTACATGTTAGCTGTTTTCAGTACACATAGTGTCATCCTATGGAACAAACCCTCACCCATAATTGTATGATAAAAAATCACATCGATGTTGTGAAATTATGATTTTGGATGATATTTTGTACTTTTTTTGATACGCACTCTATATGAATAGATAAAATCATGTCATTATGAAATGGTTCTCATTGTCATTCCGTAACTTCATTGCATTTATCCATTTTGTTACAGAATTTGTATGGAGTAAAGAGGTTGATTATTTAACTAACACTTTGTTAAGCAGTAGACTACATCAAACCCATTTCAATGAATATGTATAGGCTAGTGTCATTTCCATCATGAATGCTTTTTCAACATATCCTTCTTTTCACACAACCCAAATAGAAATTTCTACAGCGGGGGGCATGTCTCATAGAGACCTGTACATCATCCGCGTAAATCATTCTGAAAAGCACCCTAAACAGGGATTGCAGTAGGAATAGTTTTGATACCCTAAACAAGGAAACCCGTCTAACATTTCTGATTTTTATACTCTTAATGGTGATTTTATATCTTGCGTGGTATTTTACATCCTATTTGAGGATTACATCATCGTTTACCTTTTTTAGCCGAAAAGGAACAGTAAAAGAAATTTAACCTAATTTGGAACACATCACCGAACTGTATTTTCATCCCTGATTTTATTTCACCTCTGAATCTGATACCGTTTTTCTTGATTTTTGCTGTTTTTAATACCCTCCTAATGCTGAAAAGGTACCCTTTTTATCCGTTTTCGAGTATGCGTTGATTTACAGGCCTCACAGTTGCATCCTCAAAGCACAAAACTGACTTTTATTCCTCAATGTTTTTTTTATAAATTTATACATTTATAAATCTTTGCACTATTTTTCATTTCTTTTTGTGTTTTTTTTTCCTTAGATCTTATTCTCATGCTTGTTGGCTTTCCTATTAAGGAATCGGTCTTCTATATCTTCCACCATTTAGCTGTAATTGGTGCATACATATTTAATGTGGTAAGCTTATTTACCTCTTTTCCCTATTAAAAGGAGTGACTGGGCATAATACCCCCCCCCCTACAAATTTTGCGATTACTTTCAGAGTTTTGAAGATTTCACCCTGTGACTTCGACTTTTTTCTTTAGAATGTTGCGCATCTTTTGATAACAAATTTGTGTATACCTTTGCCAGTTATGGTGTTACGCACTCATAGGACCTTGCCTATGTGGGACTGTGTCCAACATTCACTGTTGCAGCAGTCAAAAACAGACAACAAAATTGCTCTAAGCAAGATTTAATTTTCTTAAATTTGCTAGATTACCTGATTCAGGGACTCTTCAACTCTTACTGTGCCACAAATTTGGGGATTCAGAATTGAAAGTGAAATTTTAAAGAATTATTTTCCTCTCATGTACATGTATGAATGATCTACAATGGAAAAAGGCCCGCTAATACCCACAAATGCTATTGAAGCCTATTCACCCGTAAAAGCTAGTCTGGAGTACAAGGTTATCTTCAGATAAGCTTGTACATGTATAAGTGGGTGTTACGTAACATTTACAGGGTCACATGTCAATCAGTAACAGATTCCTGTTCGTTTATGTGTAAAATGCATAGAGTTTGGGGGATTGTAATGTGCTGTTGCCGTTGTTGGGAGTTTATATCCCTGGCCTGGAATATAAATTATTTTTCACCTCTCACAATGGGGGACTAGCCCTATAATTAGCGAGCGTTTGTCCATTGAGTTGACCCCCTTTAAGTACCTCGCCAGTTCTTGCATTTTCCCACGATTTACGTAAAAGTTGTTTTACAAATGCAAAGCTGAAACATAATGTATTAAACACCACTTTTTGTAAACATAAAGTTCGAAAAATGATTCAATATAGATACAACAATACAGCACAATCGAAGCTCGACCAACGGAAAATATGAAATTTTAGCGATATTTCTTCGGTTACAAACAGAAAATTTTACCTGTTAAACTTCTAATATTTCTCATTTCGGCTAGATTGGCAAGAAAATAACTGTCATGAATCATTTTCTTGTACATTTTTCTACAATCGTATGGTATTTACTTGAGGTGAATTTTCTGCATAGAGTTGTGCTAGAAAAAAAGGATCTCCGTATCAGACTGCTGAGGCTGACATGGGCCATGCGCATGCGCAATCCATGAATGAGCTGACTACAGCTGACTTCAGCTGACTCATGAATATGATCGTATGTGCAGATCGCGAATTTGGCATCACTGCGCATAATTTGCTGCTCTAAATTGCTGCAAGTACGTAGTATCTCTGCAAAGAAAAAAGTCGCATCAGCGAAACTTTGCCTAAATAAGGAATATACACCCCTGAATAAGGAAATGTAGTTTCACGAATATTTATACAGGGGTAGACATATGTCAGAACAAAATAGACACATAGTTTTTTTGACATTTTCATTTCAATTTCAGACAATCATTTATAATTACAAATTAGTTCATGTTGGAAGTTTTAGCTCATAAATCGCCAAAATAGAGGGGCAAATTAAAGTTCCTTGTTTTGCCATTGTGATGACCGCATGCACACACTGAGCTAGAAGTCCGTTGGTAATTCAAAACAAACCAGGGGTTAATGAGAGGCAAATTGTACCATATCGCTAGGCCTGCTCATTTGTAAAATATTTCACTTTAGGAGGTGAAATCTTCATGGCATCATAAATTTTCTTGGTTGTCCACTCGGCCAGAAAACATTTATACAATGATTTCATGGCATAGCCCCCCCCCCCCCCCCCCCCCCCCCCATCAAAGGTATTAATAGATTTTTAAAACAGTACAGATTTAAAAGAGCTTTGTATTTAAGTACATTTAGACCCCAAGATAAAAAGGTTTCTTGGAAATTTGACATTTGGAGTTCATAGTTCTTGGGCAAGTGTAATTATATTCTTAAATGAAACAGTTTCCAAAGTGGTTACAACTACACCCAATAATTAAATGGTAGAGCCCAAGGCATTTCTGTGAATGAGTAAACTCTCCAATCACTATTACAGAGAATACCATGGCTGTGTAACATGCACTTGCTAGTAGCAAGAAAGGGCCAACTGAGCCCGATCCATGTTTGGGACCAGCCATGATGGAAGACCTTGGGTTGTATTTTATCCCAAAGTTACTATTTTTCAAGATCAACAATCAATAAATCATCACTATGTTTGTCAAAGAGAAATTTCATTAAAGGAGAATTAAGCCCTGATTACAAATTTACTTATATTGGAAGGTGTAATATATTCCTACTTATTGGCCTAAATCATTTTCTAATAAGATATCAGAAAAGGGTATAAATAAAGATATTCCAACACCCGGTATCGTCTCCTACTCATTTACATGGGGCTGCCATTTTCTTGCTGATTTGGAGTTGTACATGAACCATTGAGAAATGTTCCAGTCAGGAAGATATTTTGAATCCAAATCCTAAATTGATTTTCTTCATTACCTAAAATCCCATATGTGACGGAAAATATAAAGTGGGTGTTTACATGTATTATAAAAATTAAATCTTTATAATGATACTTTTAAATTGTCTGGTTTTGCTTAACAAAAATCTATTTTCTTGGGTTTGTCAAACATAGCAGAACATAATATATGCAGCATGCATTCTGACTTTTCAAGTCCATTATCCGAAAGCAGGTGAATGCATAGTTTGCCGCTATAGATGCTCAGGGAAGAAGCATCCATAAAATTTGAATTAATTTGCTCCGTCCCATACGTCCAGTATCGAGAAAATAGATTTCTATTAAGCGAATATCGATTTTCAACAGAAATATATAAGGAAATCTTCAGTTTAAAAATAAATTGACATATCTATTCTATATTTTTAATCTCAAATGGGTTTTTAATTTTGAAAAAGGCAATTGAGCATTTGGATTAAGAAAATCTTCTTGTACACATAAACAAGATGGCAGCCCCCATGTGCTGCTAGCAGACGATACATATTGCTAGCAGATGGTAAATTTTGCTCAGAAAAATTTGATTCGTATCGATCTCGTATATTTTGACGCGAAGCCATATAGTCTAACAAGTAGGAATAAATAACACCTGTGAACACTATCGTCTTTATTTTTGTCAAAGCGTAATTCTCCTTTAAGTTTGTTGCAAAGTCCAGTGTATGTAGTCTATTGTTCTTTATTAAGATTTTCCAAGTTTCTTTTAGTGGTAGCTTGATGCAAATCACAAAAGCAGATCTGCTTTTGGTTATAATGATGAATACTTTGTTTAATTGTAAGTTAAACAAGATGGGTTTTTTCTCCAGACTTCGTGTAAATTAATACCTGCATGATATTTCATTATCATTAACTTCTATTTCAGTTATGCGGACCTCTTACTTACTTTGGAAACATTCGAGTTATTGCAGAATTTTCTACTCCATTTGTTAATTTAAGGTACGTGCTGGAATTGAGAATCTAGTGTATAAAACAGTAACCATGAAATATTTCAAGGAGATCCAGTTTTAAATGAAAAAAAGAGCATACATGTATGACTAATATGTTACTCTATTCAACTATTTATATGTAACATGGCAGTGAATAAGAAAATTCAGTGTAATGATGCCTACATTGCTCAATTTCATTAACAACGAAACTGCATTTTATTTGGGAAAACTGCAATCAATTAAAATGTAAAAGAATATATTTTGATCATACTTTGTGAAGCTGCTTAGAATTTTCACACACTGTATATGTTAAATGTTCATGTTAAGGTACATATAGACCTTACTTTGCATCATATTGATCGTATTCAGTATATACTCTGTAATCACTGCATGCTTCCACAACTAAGCTATTCAAATGGATAAAAAATATGTCTTTATTTTGTATACAGTTTTTGTTATAAAGAACACTGTTGCAACAAACTCTCGTAATAACAAGGTGATTGTGCCGGTCCCACTTCTTTGTATTCTATTGTTTTCTAGCCCTGATATAACAAGGTTTCAATATAGAGGTACATGAAATTTCCTTGGTCCCAAGGAGTTTGGTATAACGAGGTTTCACTGCATATCCAATCTTCTCTTTCTCATTCAGATGGATGTTGTACCTGTTGGGATATAAAGAAACCAAGCTCTATCTGTACAACGGTTTTGTTATGCTTGGAGCTTTCTTTGCTGTAAGAGTAGGAGTACTCCCGTTCTTCTACTACATTCTCATCAAATCATTTATTGAAGGTAAGAATCACCTTCCTTGTAACATTCTTTGTTTTCCAGCACCGAAGAGAGGCCAAATATGTATGGTTAATTTTGTATGACAATGCAGTTATTATTTGGGAATTGCTTTTTTGGGGGGAGAGGGGTAAGAAAGAGACATTTTAAGGAGATTGATTACCAGTAGACTTCTTTATTTGGCAACGTAATGATGTAGTATGGCAGGTTCTGAAAAAATCCCAATCTTTGACATTCCTATTCTATTAAAAAAAAATATCTCTCCCAATGCAGAACAGCTATCTTTCTCCGGAACAATTCAGTATTCTAATGGCTGAAAATAGCCATTTTTTTGTTGACAGAGTCAGTATTTTTAAACTGCCTTCCACAGAACAGAAATTGGATCTCTTAAAAGTCAGTATTTAGTTTTCTTTCATTATTTGATATTTCAAAATGAAATACTGAAACTTGGTAGAGTTTGGCAGCTTTGCTTTTATAACCTGTGCAGTTGATGACTGTCTTGTTTTGCCTCCTTTATATATCATGATCACTACAGAAGGCTTCAGAAGGCTGCCCTTGTCAGTGACCTTGACATGTTTCACCTGTAGCATAGGCCTAGATATCATCAATATCTTCTGGTTCTTCAAGATGTCCAAGGGTGCATACAGAATGCTAAAGAAGAGTGCAGCTAAGTCAGATCAAAAGTCTGATCAACATATAAAAGCACAATAATGTTCCAAATTTGTGCAAAATCTGTGTGATTGTTGATCAGATTCTGATGTACTTATGCTTGGGCGACATTTCCTCCAGGCTTTACATTACAGAAAATATAGGGTGGGGGTTACTTTATGTTTGCAATAGAATTTTAGGAGAGATTAGGTTCACTGTAAAAGGTTAGATACATGTATAGTGTTGAGTCCAGGATTAAATTTAGGACTCTGACCAGTGTGGGAATTGACCTGGAGGAATTGTCGCCAAGCATGTGCCATACAGTTGTGTATTTATGAACCTCAGAAATTATAAAGTATTTGTTGGGATATGTATATTTAATGGAGTATTTTTATATAATCTTTACTTTGAATTATTGTTAAAGCCTGGATTTGTGCAGGATGAGTATTTTTAGAGGCGAAAAAATATGCACCTTTGTTTTGTGTGCATATTTAAATTTTGCTTTTGCAGTTATTCATATTGACATAGAGGTGGTTGATTTTTGGACATCATCCTTATTTCTACTTTAATATATTCACCAGTTTGAACCGTCTTCTGAATTTTGCTTTTGAGTGATTCTACAGAATGCAGTTTGGAGTATTTTGATATAAAAGACATGTATACCTCTTGCGCTTGTTTTGCAATTACCAGGGTAAATAGCTTCATGATTGCACCACCAATATTTATTATCTGAGGACTATTCTAGTATGTCAGCCGGGTTGAGCCTATTTACTCATTGATGTTCTCAGCAAGGAACTCTTACAAATTTGAGTGATCTACCGTGGAGAACCAAAGCATTATTGGAAAGAATGTCTGTGTATTGTGTCAAATGATTCAGAAACTACTTATCTTCTTTCTAAATCAGTTGTCTTTTCTGCTTTAAGCTACTATTATCATTCATTGAGATAACTCAAACAAGCAAAACTGCTGGGAGTTTTTTAATGATTGAAAACTAAATTTTTAAATGAACATTAGAAATTTGTAATACAAAATAACCCAGTTCATGAAGAGTTAACAAAGAAGATTTTACAGTATGAACTGTGGCATGCTAAAACATATTAATAGATGCACCAGTAATTCAACATGCAAAATGCATTGTATGTTTTTTTATAATGAAGTACACTACACAGCAAAGTTGAATTTTTACTTCCACTATCTTTAATGCTTTTATTCATCTTCTTGAGTAAAGATATGACATGAAATGTTCGTATGTCTTGAAACCATGAAATTCTGGAGAATAAGCAGAAAAAGTAAGTTAACATTATCTGTAGTTCATTAGGAACACCAACATGTTTCGAGTCTTTTTCACTTTGCTACCAAAGATATGCAAGTAATTTCATTCATGTGTACACCACAAAGTTAATTTTGTCATTAATTCACTCTGAAAAAAAAAAAAATATTTTATACACAACCAAAGAAATGAATGTGCATGTATCATACAGATTACATTTTCAGATATTTATTGAATTACTTTTCTAGTTTATAGGAATGTATTTGACAGTGTTGGGGTACCTCGAGATCAATCTTGATAGGTGTTGGTCTTGATCTTGATCTCGAAGCTTCTGTTCTCGGAATTTTTGTTGAGATCGCTTGAGATCAACATTGCTATTAACAAGCTTTTAAAATCATTCACCCATCGGCGAAAACACGACCCAGTGTTGGGTACCTCGAGATCCAGTTTCGAGATCGGCATCAGTAACCTCGATCTTCATCTCGGACTCTCTGGTCTTGGACCCAACACTGGTATTTGAATCAATGAAGGTAGTCAGTGGTACTGCCTAAAATTATTTTAATGATTATCATAGTCTTGTCAGGAAAGTAAATGGGAAAAATCTTTCCACCTACTAACTACAGATGCCAATGTAGTCAGATGTACATTTTAACAGACTTTTTATGGGAAAACTTGCAGACAATAAAAAATTTTAATTTCCACCTTCCGAATTATACGATATTAGATATATTGGTCCAAGATTGTGACCCCAGGGCCCCGTTTCATAAAACTTGTTATCAATTACTGCTGCAGATTTATGACAAATTTTTTCTTAACCAATCAAATTCAATGATTTCAGTATATAGCTTAACTATCGTAACTTGCACTGATAACAAATTTTATGAAACGGGGGCCCAGGAGTGGTGTTGTGCAGAATGCAGAATCGTTTCATCTTTCATCACCATATTCGTGCAGTATTACGCTTGCCATGTAGACATTGCATTCTGTGTTATTCTATGTTTATAGATACCATTCAACTTATTTGTTTGCTGAAAGTAAAGACAGAGGCTATTGACAGCAAGAAAAATTCTTTGAAAAATCATTGTTTTACCATCTTAAGGTGATGTCCCATCTCATGTTTTCATCTATGAAAAATGTGTAATGTGTGTTATAACGAAATGTTATCCATCCCTGTGGCAAGAAATCGCCACCTTCCTGGGCAAATACAAGGTGATGGTTGCCTGAATATTGCCTGCAGCCACCCCCCGCCTGTGATCTTGCAAATGTGCCCTTCATACATTTAAGGATTGATTAAAGGCAAATTTTAGATGTGTACATAAACAATTGACGATAGGTGCTGGGTATTCTAATCATGACTATTGCAATTTTTTGATGTGTATAAAGCATAAATGATTTTATATTAGCAAAATCAAGAACATTTTATGTGATCAAAGTATTAATTAAGCGTGGATATATATTTGATATGAACGTATTTTGTTCAAAATCAAGAACATTTTATGTGATCAAAGTATTAATTAAGCGTGGATATATATTTGATATGAACGTATTTTGTTCGACATGCATTTCATGCCTTTTTTTAAACATTAATGATATTTAAGTATTTCAATCTTCAATGTACTATGATGTTTTATTTCAATGGTCCATAATATGTATCTCAGGATCTGTGTCACTTTTTTATTTCTTTTAAATTTAATGATCATTAATCTACACAGACTTGGAATAAACTGCAACGTGTTCATTTCTACTAGCAGTCAGTATTTATTAATTAAATGAAGATTACATTACGTGTAGTTGATTTAAAGATAAAGACTCAAAGAAAAATGAAGACAAGATATCTGAAGTAGTACAGCTTAACACTCCTGTGGAGTAAAGCGAGAAACAGAGAAAGATTGAGAGAGAAATCAAATAATTGTACTGATGAGAACTGAAAGTAGTGCCCATTTTTTGGCATGAAATGAACCAAGGAATTTAAAGAAAGATGGAAAGTGACAGAGTCAGAGAGTGAAGAATACATGAATGAGTTTTGAGCGAGAAACACTATCAGATACGAAAAGATTATTGGTCCAGTTGCTAGGAACATTTGCTAGAAGTTGTTCACGACGACTTGAAGGCCAATCCAACCTTTGTAATAATTTGATATGTGTGAAAGTTGAAAAATCGGAGAAGCAGATTGGTGAAAGTTTGAACAAATATCTGACAAGCAATAAACAGTTATGATTTTTTCTAAAAGTTGTTATCACTATACATACTTGTATGGGAATTTCAAATTGGTATGGTCACTGTGATGTAGCGGCAGTCAACTTTCCCATGCGCTCTAACACACAAAAATCACTAAAAGTTGTCAATTTTTCAAATGTATAACCGTAGGATCTTTCTCTTTAGAGGACCTGTAACAATATACTGCACATGTACTATCTACAATTTATTTTGATTACTGATTACAAAGGAAAAAGGTGCTTTGGAGAAAAACAGGAATTTAATGATAGTTGGTGTACGAAAAATGGGAGAGTTGACCGTGAATACGTCGCAATCGATTCACCAAGTTGCCAATTTGAGATTGCCATAGATGTAGTGATCTCATTTTTCAAACATTCATAAATTTCTTATTCTTCCAATATCTTTCAAACTTTCACATACTCTTTCTCTTATTTTTCTCCTTTCGCACAAATCAGCTTTTTACAAAGGTCGGATTGCCCTTTAAGAAGTGCATTCTGATAAGTCTGGAAAGCCTTTGCATGTTAATGATTTACGCCGCCAAAGAACATGCCATGATCATTTACATGGCATTTTATGATGGGGTTAAGTTCCCAAAGCTAAAATCAATAGGTTAAAAGAAGTCTTAAGCCCCTTTTCAAACATAACTCAGTAGATCGACCCCCCTTTAAAAAAAATTAAAACCTGATGCAGCAAAATTGTATGTGTAAATGGATGACAAGTGTAAGACGTACATCATAAATGATGCGAATATCTAGGGGTAAAAACATAACTGCATGCATAATAAGTATGTTTAAGATGCAGAAATGGCAGTTTCTTAACCCTTTCTCGACATCACTCCACATTTGTGGTTTGGCTTCATACAATTTTATTCAGAGCAAAAATTCTTCCCACACTGTCTATTTGTTGTAGCATGACCACACTGCATTTGATGCCAGGAATTTCAAAAAGGAGAATAAGCTTTAAAATCCTTAAACTGACAACACATTGATAGGCTCAAAATTATATTTGGGGTCAAAATTTGCCATTTTTTCAACTTACTGACAAAGTTGCTAACCATGTATATTGTTTTCAAAGACAAAACATTTTCTTAGAACCATGTAGCATTAAAAGAAAATTATTGTTGTTTCAAATTTGAAGAACAAAATGCAATCACTTTTAGCCCTTAAATAATTCCCATCATGAAAGGAGAAGTTTACTGTATGTCATGTCTGTATAAGCCTTAACACAACTGATTGCAACAAACACACAGGCCTACAATCTTTCAGACAGCAATGTGTGATGGATATAAATTCAAAAAATTAAATCAATCTCTGAAATGAAGACAAAGAATCTCAGTAAAACTTCAAGTCACACACAATTTTCAGTCAAGACAAGGGCAATTCCAGGATTTTTTTTCAAAGGGGGCTGGGCACAATGAAAGCCAAGGATGTCACACCATTTTTTAAATATAGGTTGGTCCAAAAATAAGGGCCCATTTGGGGGTTGCACACTTTAATCCACCACAGAGTCAAGTTATGATCAGGGAAGCCAGCAGAATGCATCCAACCTAATCAGAACTTTCTCTTTGGTCCATAGGTGCCTCCCGTCTGTGCATCAAGCCTCCTCTGAAGATCAGAAATGGTTCTCTTTAGAGTTGAGATCTGCTGGTCAGACTCTGCTTTGACATTTAACAGTTTCTGAAATAAAATTGCGAAAAGATGAAGTGAACAGATAAGTGGAGTTGTTCAGGCTGTACATGGTTTGTTTGAAGTGCATCAATTTTGAAATTTAATATCCACATATGGCCAGTGCACTGTATAGGCAAAATGGATATTTGGGATAGAATTTTAACTATATATGAGTTACAGTAATTGAAAATCAGAGGGAAAAGTGCAGAACAGGTCTTGATTCATTTACTTAAAGGGAAATTAACCTCAGCGTATGAATTAGCTTATTTTGAATGGTGTAGTATATGCCTCTTATTTGATACATGCAATTTCATGTAAAAACACAGGATATAGATATAAATCACTATTTTCCAGCCAAGTTATTGTCTGCTAGCAATAATAAGGGGGCTGCCATTACTTTATGTGTACACGAAAATATTTTTCATCCCAAGTAATATTTCCTTCATCGTTAACTTGTAATTGATTTTTAGAGGACAAATATATATTAGATATAGTCACATATTCTGAAATGTAAGTTTAGTTTTATATATTTTTTAAAAGGTCTTAATTTGTTCATAAAAATATACTTTCTGTACGTGGAGACGGAGAATTGACGTCAAGGACGGAGACAATCGTAACAATACCAAAACAAAGCGAGGAATCTGCATTACAGGATGGCTATTAGAACTCATGGGTCGTCAATTATCTAGGCCCATGGCCAATAACAATCGTAATAAAATCAGAACAAAGCGACGTATCTGTTGTAAAGGTAGGCTATTATCAATGCATATGGTACCTAATGATCCGTGTCATGCACAAAATGGCAGCCTCCATGGAAAGACGTAGCAGACAATACCGCATCTAGAATATCATGTGGGGTTAATTGTCCTTTAATTTTAAAATCATATTCCATGTTTAACATATACATTCTTTCAAATGTGTTTGTGGAGACAATCACATTCTAATCAAATTCTATGAACGATAGATTTTTCTTCCAAACTTGCTTGCATAATGGAAGAGAGTAGGAAAGAGAGAGAGAGGTGGGCAGAGTGAGGGGGAAACAGAAGTGAGTTCCTTACCTGTCTAAATATATCACTACCTCTGTTTGCAGTCTTGGAAGTCTGTTGATTAGCTCGAGTAATTTCTTTCTGCAGTTTTAACAGCTTAGAATCATACTGTCATACAAGAATATGATCAGAATAAAAGAAAGTGCAACAAAAATTGTTTGCGGTCAGGTACATACAATGATGGCCCTCTTAAACTAATAAACCTCCTATTATATGAAGTGAATTAATTTTATTCACCTTTGACTCAAGGATAGTGAAAGTATTGCTGAACAGTGACGAAACTTACCACTAACCTGAATGACAGTTGGTGATTAATTGCATACCAGAGCAGGAATTCAAAGTTGGTTTTTTTGTTAGCTTTATTGAGGGAAGTTCTCAATAAATTATTTTGTATCATCTTGGAGGATAATTTCACATCTTCATCAGATATATGGGTCACAGTTTAGTAAGCAAACAAGTGGCTTTATATGCAAGGAGACCCATGTTTGATCTTTTGCAAGTTCATCGTAAAGATTGGCATATGTTGATAAAAATGGATGGTAACCCACCTCCAGTCTAACTCTTGCCACTTCAGTCTGCTTTTCTCTGTCCAGTTCAGTCAGCTGCCTATGAAGCTGATCAATCTCATTCATCTTGGACTGTAAACTCCCTTTCAACAACCCCACCTCTTTCTCTCCTACAGGAATGAGGTGATACAGTAATAAATTCAATTAAGGAACAAGGAAAAACTAGGTGTTCTACTTAGACTATTTTAGGACATATCAAAATAATTTGGGTTCGCATTTCTTTCTGTAGAGGATGTAAAGATAAACCTCCCTGAGAAGTACTGCAACACTCTGTATCTGAAGAACAATTATCAAAAAAAATTATGCAATTCACGCTTCCAAAGTAGGGTTTTTGTCATCTTTTGCTGTGACCAATGACAAATTAGCAAAGACAGCCTCCACTATTAGTTATTAAAAATAGATTTAAGCCTCTTACAAGTAAATGACCTTAAAACACGATAAAAACTACTTTGGAAAAATAAATTCAAGAGCAATTTCAAAGGCCTATTGTAGTGCCCATAGAAATCAGGTTCGGATTATGTAATACGCGATTGTAATGTTCGCACATTTCTAAAGGTGACAGACAGGGCTATTGAAATTGTCTTGAGTTTATTTTTCGAAAGTAGTTTTTATCGTGTTTTAATCTTTTTGATTACTACAAACAATAAAACCATGTTTTACCTTGATACTTATAGACAGTGATTATAATTAATGCAGTCAATATAATCTATCAAATAGTGAATAAAACCATCTATTAAAGAAAAAATGGGAGATATAAGATTATTTACAGGGGTGGGGCACAAATATTTCACATGGCAGAGGACTTTCTAGCTGTATTTTATGATCCCCCCCCCCCCAATAAAATCATTACTTTTTATTTGAAAAATGAATTGACTATAGGATGAGCAAGTCTATGTAAAGCTTTGCTTTTTAATTAGGCTCCCCACATTCTATATTTTATATTTTGCCTGTCGTACCTACATGTATATCTCTAGAAATTATCTATTTACCATACATTATACTTGATTTGAGTCCTTTACCCATATTGTTTTGTAACCAACTCTTATACTTGTAAAATCTAAATTGTTTATGATGTAAATGTGGAACAAATAAATTTCAAACTTCAAACTATCCCCCTGGAGAAAGAAAACTGATTCCTCTTTATAGTAAATATGAAAAGGAATCTGAATCTCTCTCTCTCTCTATCTCTTGCTCTCTCTCTTTCTTTCTCTCTCTTTCTTTCTCTCTCTTTATATATACTTACTCTGTGCTGTAGCATTCTCCATTAGTTCATCTGTTTGCTGTTTATGTGCTGCTTGGAGTTCTTCTATCTTCTTCTCAGACTTGGCCATGCCTAACTTGTGTTCCTAATATCAAAACAAACATACAAAGTGCAAGTCTTTTAGCAGAAAAGAGCAGCACTAAGGTATTTTCAAAAGATTTTACATCACATATAACCATGAGAGTCTCTTCTAACTCTACTTTTGTTTTGTATTCATTGATTTATTGGTTTTGTCTTTGCTGAATATAATAATGATAATGATAATAATTATAAAATGCAATGCAAAGATTTCAGCAATTGAAAAATAGTATAATGAATGTATACATTCAAACATTGATTATGAATCTAAAATTATAATCCAAAGTATGGCAGTATAGGTTAACCCCCCCCCCCCCAAAAAAAAAAAGAATAAATAATAAATAAACTGAGGTAAAATGAGGTAACAAACAAAAGAGTACCCCCCAAAAAAAATAAAAAATAAAAAATAAAAAATAAATAAATAAATAAAAACTTTAAAAGAAAATAATATATATATATATACATATATAATTAGAAATATGTGATAACATAAGAATGAAATCATAGCACATGAACTCTCTTTGAAAATAGATGTTTTCTATAGCTCTCACCTCTCGAGTAATAGCAAGCTCATCTATAACATTTGTGAGTTTGTCTTTGAGTTCTTGGTTCTCATCTGAATGAAAAAGATACCATACTGGGAGAACTGATATGGATATTAAGACTGATGTAAAGATTTAAATACCTTAGTAGAGAAAGCAGGGAAAATTTAAAGAGAAAAGGAGAGGGGGCAAAGAGAGACACAGAAAGAGAGAAATACCTGCCATTAAAAGTGAAATAATGTCAGTGCATGACAGCTCTGGAACTTCTAATACACATTGTAACAAGTTCTATTTACTTTGGTTACATAATCCTTCATACTGCCACTAGTTTTGAAAACAAAATATTGAAATAGAATTAATCATTCATAATGCATAATATGGTTATAGAAGCAATTATTAATTGCTACCCCAAAAATTGAAGAATAAATTGATATAGTTATTAGATATTTATCTATGTTAGATATGAATGTATCTCATAGCAATGAAGCCTGTATTGGTTTATGAGTATGTAAGTCTGGAAACCATCAATTTCCAGTTTGTTTTTTTCTATTCTATTTAATTATGTTTGATAAGGCCTTGTATTTTAATTCAATGCACTTGAAAGACCTTTCTGTTCAAAACAGAACACAATTATCTTTGGTATTGTTAACTACAACTATATACATATGAAATACATGTACAACCTTCCAGATTGCACTTCAGCTTGAGCATGTTCTGAAGCTTAGTCACCATCTCTTGAGACTGTTTAAAATCTGAAAAGACAAATATCAAACCTTATTCTTGAGTTTATTGATGCTCTTTAAAATTAAAATTTGGAAAAATCAAGCAAGAGTAATAATCCCATGTTTACGACCAAATCTAAATACAAGATACCTCAACAATCTGTGTTGAGGCATATCTTGAGACAAGAAAAAAAAATATTTCTCTTAAAAAACAAATTATAAAAATATATAATTTCTGTTGAATTGTAATTGTGTTTTTACCGTGTTTTTATAGAGTTCAAGTTCAAGTTCAAGTTTATTTAACCAATTCATTAAACATAGACAGTTACAAACAACACTGTATTATAAGGCTGATAGAGGGGTCATGCTTAAATATAAAGGGTAAAGTCCTGTTTGCACTCTGCTTTCAATGATATTTGTCAGAATATTGAGGAACATTGAAAAGTATACAGTTCATTTATCCATTGTTCTATTTTCAGTCATTCACTGTCTTTGTGTGTTGTTTGTTTTTCTTCAGGTTTTTGTTGTTGTTGTTTCGGTTATCTTATGTTTTGCTGGGGGGAGGGGGTTTAAGGACGATTTCCACTTTGACTACTAAGCCTACATCACTTTAAATTGTCAATTCCAGGGGCTATACCTTTCATTATTTCTGCTTGTCTCTCCTTGGACGATTCATATTCTGTCTGTAGCACAGCAACCTCATTCTCTAGACCCTCCTTCTCTTGGAATATCTTTTCATGATGCTGATTGGGATACAATAAAAATAATTCAAAAACAATCAAGCAATTAATAAACCCTTATCAGCAGTAAAAATAGATTCATTTATATGCAGAATGTAAAGCTGAATAAATTTTCAATTCTGTAAAATGGATGGGTTCTTCCTGGGGGAAAATCTGGGATATGCATGGCTCTTTAAAAAAAAAACTATTATAGTATCTATGGTATATGTACGTTTGGGACACTTATTTTCAAGTAGAAAAAAGACACACATTGAACTGATAGAACTTGGCTTACAAGTTTTCATTCATTGAAAGTTGTTTTCATCATAAGTTAATACATGTACATACCCTGTGCCAAGAACTGAACTCCTCTACTAGTTTGTCCAAGTCGATGCCCTTTGTTGATGAAATGGCCATTGATCTAAGCAATCAACAGAAGAGAGGAATCACCTTTGACTTTGTTTTTCAAATAAACCGTCCCTGCTGCTGAATTAAATCCTATTTTGGAGAATTTTCATTTGAGTCCTTTGAGCAAAAACAAAAGAAAACTCATTGTATATCTACGAATTCCTTTGTCTTTGTAATTAAATCTAGGGGTCTATGTTATATAACACCATTTAGACCCAACGTCTTATCTACAGTAGACATAACGGTACATGTATTAACAGTTTACAGCTCTAACTTTACTGACTAGTCAACTTGGAAGGTACCAAATTTATTTTTTCTATTTTGTCTAACTTGTTAATTGTTACAGTACATTTGCATGATTACTTTAGTTTATAGACTAAGAATTCGAAATAACTACGGATCTATATTTATTCAATTATTGCATAAAAAGTTAGACACCTTAAACTGTAAACAATAGCACCATAAATCATAAGCAGCTTACTACTAACGTTAGGTCTAACTTAGGAACCCAGTCGCACCCAGCTAGGGCTAGGCTAGGCTTGATGGAACGTAATCGGAACGGGACACTGCTTTTCTGTGCATGTGGACCACCACCGTCGATCGTCGTCGGCCGGCCCGGGGTAATCGGTTAGACGCCCAAAACATACAACATGATATCGTGAGAGCGTAGTGTTGAATCAAATTTATACTCTCAAACGACTAACGTTAGACCATGGTAGAGGTGGAAGAGCTTCCACCTCCCTGGTTAGACGCTATTTGTGTTTCCAACCATTTCCTCCTTCTGAATTCGTTTCTACTCACTCATCCATCATTCTCCCCACTCTCGTTTTCTCAGCTGAGCCACTGAGGTCGCAACATTCCACCTGATCAGTCGACTTACAACTTTGTTCATCCAACGTTATATGGAGCGCTAAGTTAGCAGCAGAGCGGATGGGCCATGGGCATGGCCCCCTAGCCTATCCCTGGGCGCGTAGGCCAGGATCCGGGGGCCCGGGCCATGCCCATGCCATTGCCCATCGCACCTGGCCTAGCACTAGTAGGGCCTACCTGTGCCGGCGCGGCACCACCACCACCACCCCCACCGGCGGCATGCAGCATGTAGGGTCGAGGGCCGGCTCTGGGCGGTCGCTGCCAGTTCACGAATAGAGTCCAAACCAAAATAACCGTCAGGTGTGGGGGAAATCTTCAATAGACCCTATTGCTGATAAACTTACCTTCCCATACACACACATGGGCGGAGGTCAGTGGTGCCAGACGTAGGCCTAACTGTTACTGTTAGACTCTCAGACTCAGACTCAGTGGAACAATAAACGACGATACAGAGAGACTGAAGATTTAAAAGCCTTTAAATTTGGTCTACGGTTCATATATTTAAATTATGCCAACTTACAAGTACGACTCGGTTGATTTGGAATTGTCACTTGGTCTTGCCTGCTACATGTACCACCTTCACCTACCGTACCTGTCAAGATCTACTGTAGATCTAGAACCACTGCTCCATCACCACGTCCACCACTGTTTCTCCTATATGTCTCGTGCTCCCCGCTACCCCCACCACCACCACCACAACTAACATTTTTTTTAATTATATTAAAATTTTCTTTTATTATTATGTTTTGTCAGAATAAATTAAGACATTAATGATACTTTTTGACAGGAATTGCAGGAAAGCCAGTACGTGGGTTTTCTTTTCATAACATTAATGACTGTGATCGCGATGAGGAGATCGAGAATTTGTACGGCCGTACCGTGCGAAAGTACGCTGCGAAAGTACGGTATTCAGTGTTGTTGCCCGTCCCAAACTTGTGATCTAGTGCCATCTCTTGTTTAAAACATTACAGCGAGAGGTATCGTTCGTGTAATTACACTGCAAAGGTATTTGGTGTTTCCCGCAGCAAAACTTGTGATCTAGCGCCATCTTTTGGTTTATAAATTATAGTGAGACATTAACAGATTATAAATTATTGGTTATGACAGTCAAAGGAAAATGCAGGATTTTGTAAAGGGAGAGGGCACAATACGGGGGAATATCTGACAAGCCCACAAAAGAAGAAGAAGAACAGAATTTAAAACTTACCCCTAACTTAAGTAGGTTCAAAATATTTTTTTTTCTTTTCGTTCCATAATATTGTATTTAATTATCTTTGTTATATTAGTTAATGTATATACGCGTTGAGGATGGTGAGTCTGATCCTGCAACCGCCTCATGTTATCACATGCACAGTGTAGAAACAAGTAGTGATAGAAAATTATTTTTAAAATAACGGACTTGAGCTTCCTCATGCTGGATAAATAGAGAAAATTCACTTTTTCTTACATAGTCCTAGGCGTTTTGACATTCATCACTTCGGACCAAGCTGTACAAGTACAACTATCACCAAACTATATCGGCCTAATTATAATGGGATCTCCGATTGAGGAGTAGGACGCTTTAAATTAATCTTTTGATACAATAATCCTAACAATCATACAGAAGCAGAAAAGTTATCATCAGTTAAACTTTTTCAAAGAGTTTAAGGCTGCAATTAGCAGATTACAGCGTGGTTATAAGAAGAATGTTACGTGTAGGCTTCGTAGACCTTTATTTATGCCTAATACACCTTTGTCCATGAGGATGATGATGAAAAATGATACTCACTGCTTAATCATTCAAAATATATTGGCAGATGGCTTATTTAAAGAAAAAAAATCACAAGTCAAGTGATTTTCACTTTTTCCTATGTTTTATTGTTCAATATATAAATCATGATGTCGGAGCGAGAGAGATATGATAAAATCAAGAATTCATCAAAGGTACAATATTTTAGGTAAACCAAATTTCACGACTGATGGAGTGAAATCGTTCTATCACGGTAAATCATCAGTGGCGGATCCAGGGGGACAGGGGGCACAGGGGGCACGTGCCCCCCCCCCCCCCGGCCCCCCCCAAAAAAAACCTTTTTTTGCTTGTCAGAGAATTTTGGAGGGAAAACCCCCTTTTT
This sequence comes from Heliocidaris erythrogramma, assembly GCA_025617745.1. Lineage (NCBI taxonomy): Eukaryota > Metazoa > Echinodermata > Echinoidea > Camarodonta > Echinometridae > Heliocidaris > Heliocidaris erythrogramma. Next base: position 15,744,696 of record CM046859.1, read on the forward strand.
TTTTGGTGTGTGCCCCCCCCCCCCCCCCCGTTCCACCACTGATCATATCTTTGTTTCCTACGTCTCTTGAACTATAAGACATCGTAAGATCAACCAATCATTCCTTTGCAGACAAACTTTTCCATTACAAGCAAGAAAGAAAGATCTCTTTTCTTCAAACATTTGAATCTACCCTAGATTTTTTTTTTTTTTTTGGAGATTTATAGTCAAATCAAAGTGATATAGTATAGAATGAAATAATTATTTTACATGAAAAAAATAGCGTTACAAATGATAATCATTCAGAGGTCATCCTGCTCGAAAGTCATAGCGTTGAGCAGTGAAATAAGAGGTCTAGCGCCATCTCTTGTTTGAAACATTATAATAATCCTAATTTTTTGCGTTTTAGTGCTCGTAGTTCAGTTATCGTATTCCAATCTCTTGCTCCAAACAGAAAACCTCCCTGTTTTTTATATTCTTTTTAACATATTGCCTACTGAAACTGGGTGGTCCCCGTATTAACCTTTATGAATTTGATAATTCAGTAGCCAACTGGTTAAGAGTGTCCAGTCTCAATAATGCCCCATATGAGCAAAAAACATTTCAATCGGGAAGTACAAATCGGTAATAATAGCTCTCTGGGTTCTCTCTCTCTCTCTCTCTCTCTCTCCCTCTCTGTCTCCCTCCCTCCCTCCCCTCCCCTGCCCCCCCCCCCCCCCCCTCTCTCTCTCTCTCTCAATCATCCTTTTGCATAATTGTTATCTTAAGGGCTGGGTGTGTCGGTGACCCAAATCATACACGGTTTAATATTTTCCTCCAAATTGTTGACATGGTTTGCATACAATCTAAGCAAAGAGGTAATGTCCATAAGCTACCGAGGAAAGGGCACTTAAAAATGACCATACCAAGAGAAGATAAATACATTTTGTGCCATTGCAAAGACATCATCCAAGGAGGATGCGCCCCATTGTCAGAGGTCATGGTTATATCAAACAAACAAAAAAATATTAGAAATGTTTAAAAAGAATGGTTATGAAAGTGAATTCTAGTATATTCAGCACAAGAAACTGACTATTTTAATAATGGAGAATAGTGGAACAGAGATTTATTAAAACCTCTTTGCAATACTTAAAAACCTAAAAGTTGTCCACTCCGTTTCTTTGTGTGTGTATATATGTTGCAGTACTTATGGCTAGTGAGGGTATATGTAAATCAGTATTAAGCTCTCTGTTTTTCTTTTCTCTCTCTCTCTCTCTCTCTCCCTTCCCCTCCCCGGCTCCGTTTCTCTTAATCTCGATATCCCTCCCATCTCCCCCTCTCTCGATCTATCGATCTATAATTCTCACTCTCCCTCTCTCTCCCCCCCCCCCCCCCCCCCCCCATCCCCTTCCTGTCTCTCTCCTCCCTCCCCCTCCCCGGCTCCGTCTCTCTCAATTTCGATCTCCCTTCCTCCCCATCCCATCTCCTTCTCTCTCGATCTATATCGATCGATCTCTCTCACTCCCTCACCCTTCCCTTTCTCTCCCCATCCCCTTCCTCTCTGTCTGTCTGTCTCTCTGTCTCTCTGTCTCTCTCTCTCTCTCTCTGTCTCTCTCTCTCTCTCTCTCTCTCTCAATCATTCTTTTTGTTATGAATGGACTTGGAAGCCAACTCTGAGAGCTAGGCCTATTATAATGATCTTTTGATTTGATTATTGACTTTGTTTAAAACTGACAAGACTATAGGTAAAATTACTAAGCACAAGGGGAACTGAGTTTTAAATAAGTTTAGAGAATTAATGTACCAAACAATACTCAAAATATAATATTTATTTTTAATGATTTGCCTTCTCTCGGAGACAAACATTTTTGGAACTCCTTAAACTTATTGACTCACTTTATTTTCTTTTCACAAAGTGATTCCCAAAATCATTTATCTTGTGTTTAGAAAGAAGCTAATTTCAATATGCATCATAGATGTAAGATGGCTTAAAGATGGAACTTGCCAAATATATAACATTGGTAAATATGTGAGTCAATAATTTTTTACACAGAGTAAGTTTAGGATATTTCAGTACAAAATAGTGATGCCCATATCATTATTAAAACACCTTTTCTCCCCCCCCCCCCACCACTGAACTTAATAATCAACTCAAAGTGAATAACGTCACTCGTTCATCCTGCCCGCAAGTCATAGTGTTGAGCAGTGAAACAAGAGGTCTAGCGCCATCTCTTGTTTGAAACATTATAATGATCCTAATTTTTTGCGTTTTCTGATTCTCGTAGTTCAGTCATCCTATCCAAATCTCTTGCTTCAAACAGAAAACCTCGTTGTTGTTTTTTTTTTTTTTTTTTTTGTTATGCCTGTTTGTTTTTTAAGAGTTTCCAGTCTCAATGTCTCATATCATGAGCAATCTCCCTTCCCCCTCTCTCTCTCTCTCTTTCTCTCTCTCAATCATCCTTTTGCATAATATTGTTATGTGGACTTGTAGAGCTTGGCCTATTATAATGATGTTTTGATTTGATTAATGACTTTGTTTAAAACTGACCAATCTATAGGCAAAATTACTCAGCAAAAGGGGAACTGAGTTTTAAAAAATGTTTAAAGAATATACCAAACGATACTCAAAATACTAGCCCAATGCCAGTCGCCGATGTTATCACTTCTGTCTACGAGAGTCAATTATTATATTTATTTGTTAATGATTGCCTTAGATTTTTAGATTTTAGATTTTATTGACTGTTTTCAATCATATTAACATAATTAACATAATACTGTAGTGCATAACATAAAATGAATACAATAATAACAAAATATACAATGATGTTTGTCCATAGATATGGCACAATATCAAATATCAATAAGTCAAAAAATGATGCACAAAATAACATTGACGTATTAAGTGATGTTGAAAAAAGTTGGACATGCTTAAAAACAAAGCTTGTATATTACATGTCCAGAAACTTATATAACTTAATCACGAGTGGGTCGTTCAATAATATTAAATTCATGAAGCATCATTACGAGAAGCGAATTATTGAATAAGAGAGAATTGATAAGTGAGTTGAGGTAGAAGGACTATTGCCTCAGTCAACCCACAAGAAAAACTAAGTGTGACAGTAAAGTGGAAGTGGAAGACGGTGTGGAAACAAAAGAGAATGAAAAGAAGGAGGGTGGAGGAAGGAGGAAAATGAAAGATAATGAGTGTGTCTGTGTGTGAGAAGAAGGAAGAGAGAAGGCAGGAAAACGAAGGGGTGAAAAGGGAGTAAAACAGAGAAGAGAGAGAGAAAGGTGGGTCCTGCTCCCTCAGATTGAATCCATTGCATATAATTGAAGAAGATGTTTCTTCAACATTCTTTTGAAACAGTTTAGACTTTGGGAGTTGATTATATCGCTGCTAAGTGAGTTCCGGTATTTCGGGCCGTAGAAAAAGACGGTTTTGTGTGCAAAGAGAGTGGAAGGTGGAAACGGTTGGATTGCCTTGTTGGGTATGTATCATAGACGTATTATAATGTATGGAATCGTTTCTTGTGAACATGTTAATGAAAGCGTGTGGCAGTTCGTTTTTATTCAATTTCTACATGAATTGTCCTGTTTGAAAAAGAAATAAATCTGGAAACTTTAGAATTTTTTATTCGTAAAATAAAGGATCGCTATGTGAACGAACAGGAGCATTATCCATTATCCTTATAATGATTTTCTTTTGTAAGATAGTAATTTTATCAGTAAGATATTTATTAGTGTTACCCCATGCAAGCCATTATTCCATAATTAAGATAAGGTAATATCAGTGAAAAGTATAGTGTGAAAAGTGTGGTCCTTGGAAAGAAATATTTGAGTTTATTCATTATTCCAATATTCTGGGAAATAATTTTGGATATATATATATGTGCATGTTCCAGTTTAGTTTATCGTCAATCGTATAAGCCCTATAGAAAGTTGGTTGATGGTACCCTATATCCAGTGGCACGTCGTCCAAAAAAATATTTCTAGTTAAGTTTTGCAGGGTGTTACTAAACAGCATAAAATGTGTCTTTAGTATGTTAAGTGATAACCTGTTTGCTTTTACCCATTCTACTATGCATCTAAGTTCTTTGTTTATTGTTGAAAGAAGGGTATTAGGGTTAGAATGAGAATAAAATAAGTTTAAATCGTCTGCAATAGAATAAATGATAACACATCTGAGGATTTATAAAAGTCATTTATGTGATAAATAATAAGGGACCAAGTAGACAATTCTTTCTAGAACTTTTGAAGACAAACGGTTTGGGAACTCATTAAACTCATTGACTCAGTTCATTTCGTTTTCTATATAAGTGATTCACAAAATCAACATTTATCTTGTGTTAATGGAAAGAAACTCATTTCAATATGCATCATATATGTAAGATGACTTACTAAAAATGATGATGGAACCTGCCGAATAATATACATTGGCAAAGATTTGAGTCAATATATTTTAGAACAAAATATGTGAAGGATATTTCAGTACTCATAAAACAAAATTTTGATGCCCATATCATTATAACAACACCTTTTTCTTGCCTCCCCCCCCCCCCCCCCCCCCCCCACACACACACTCATCATTAGACATTCAGACCTAACCCATACAAACTCATTGGCTAATGCAATTTTTCTTTTTTTCTCTGGTTTAAAGAGATTTCCTTTCATTTCATTTTCTTTCAAATATGATAATTCGTTTACATAGTTGGCATTTTAGTAAAAATTAGGGGGCGTCTGATGATGCCAAGTCCAGCTCAGAAAACATCAAACTGGAGATGAGGTTGTTGACAAAGCTACACGCCCTCTATCTAGCAACATCATCATAACCAAAATCCAATGCAAAAGTGCGTGTAGCATTTTACGTGTATTGTCTATGGAGCAGAGTACGAATGAAATAAGGGGACACGGCAATATTGTCACGAATACGAGTGGAAAAGTGGATGAATTAACGCATCAGAGACCTTTATTTTGTGGAGAAACTTGAGATAGTGTGACATGAGAAGATTGTAACCCGTGACGGTGTAACACACAACGACATCATGTCTGTATCCGCTCTTTTTATCCTCGATTTGAAGGGGAAGGTGAGTTTATCATCGAATTGAGACAATTGTCAATCTCAGTCAATGAATGATGAATATTGAAATTTGAATGATTTCAATCATGCTCATAATTTTTACGGGTAGCTACGGGTGTAGATTGGGAAAAATAGTTGTTTATATTATTATTATTGAATTATATAATATTGTATTATAGATTTAGAACAGACATGTTTCAGTTTAACAAATGATCTATGGAACCTGGGAACCCAGTGAAGAGGAGGATTGGAAAGAAATACAACAAAAAATACAAGCCCGTCTGATCATGCTGATTGATCATTGATGATGTTAACAAATAACAGTTTGTTTAAAAAACGTTAAATTATTCTCCTTTGCATTTGTGACTTTGATTTTGAGTTAATGATTTGCTTGCCATTGATGATGTTTGACCGATGAATTCAAATGACATTGATAATTTGAATAATTAATTTGTTGACAAATGTTTTTCACCTTGTTATTTTAATATTTGTTGTAAACTTGTTGTATGATGGGGAGCCCTATGTCTGCGCACCTAAGTTTTTTACCTGAAAATGAACAAGAATTTCTTTAATATTCCTCTAAAGCTTTGTTATTTCATTCCTGATATTCTAAAGAGTAAGTTTGAAAAAAAATCTCATCAAAATTAGAGCAAGAACAATGTCATTTTTACAAGAAACAGTGACCGTGTCATTTCAACATTGAGAAAACAATGGTGCCCATGTCTGCGCACTCATTCATTTTACACACTGTTCGGGATGGCCGTAATCCACTTGTTTTTAGGGTTGTCAGCATGCCATTGTATTTAATGCAGTAAACGATTGATTTCTTTGACTAGACCTACATGTAGATCTACTTCTTAATTGGTTAAGTTGATTTCTTCTTGCATTCATTCTCCATGTGTAGTAGATTTAGATCTAGCCTACTGTGATTCAATTCATGTCAAAAGCATCTGTGTCTTCTTTCCACCCCCATAGAGTTTGAATGCAAGTGTATGTCATGTATATGTATGTATGCAAAGTGCAGACTGAATGGCCCGAATTCACAAAGGATGTTCATGGTTTAAACCCCCTCCTGGGTTTTTTAAGCGTACGTGCGCATGGAATCCGATCCAATCATATATTTTCTTTGAGTGCGCGCATGGACCGGTGTGCTTATTTACGCTTACTTAGTACGCTTACGGAGATTTAAACCTTACCCATGGTGTAAACCTCCTTTGTGAATTCAGGCCAATGAGTGGTTTCCTATTCTATGAGATATCCTCATTTCAACTACTAGACATATCTGGTAGACTGGAAATTCTTTTGATAGAAAATACTATTTGTCAGCCTTCCCTATAGATAATCTCCACTGGCTCAGTCGGTAAAGCGTCGGCCTGTCGAACCAAAGATCGAAGGTTGGAATCCACCCCGGGCGGATGAATGAAGCCTGCGTCGTGTGTTAACATGCCCCTCCCTTGTTTCATAGAAGCAGGCTATGCTATTACAGTGGAAAACACTCCGTCCCTCGGATAGGACGTTAAGATCCTATTGAAGAATCTGGCATGAAATCAGATATCATCCTAATGTGTAAAACAAGAGAGGGAAGTATTTTCTCAAATTTTGCTGATTATATTGGCGTTTTAACCGTTTTTACCTCTTCAACTTTAGAGGTCGTGACTGCTGCTGAAATTGACACAGCCCCACATTGTGGTGGTTCAGTGAGTGGATCTAGATCTACATTTAAGACTTGGACCTGAAAAGTTTGATTTTTGCATCAAATGTGTGACTATATTTCCAATAAGTATGTGAAGCTATAAACCTTTTCTAAATTAAATGTTTAACTGCTTTCCTCCCTAGCTACAATGATGACAAATCTGCTTTTTCACTTTTATCTGGATTCACAGTATTTTTATCATCCGTGATGTTGTTATCACCCCACTATCCAGGTGCTCATCTCGCGGAACTACCGTGGAGATGTCGACATGTCTGCCATTGATAAGTTCATGACCCTAATGATGGACAGAGAAGATGAAGAATCACTATCACCCATCATCATCCATGCTGGAGTCAACTACATGTACATCAAACACAACAACCTCTATAGTATCCTTTAAATTGATAGTTCCATGTTTACTTGCTGATGTTTGAGTGCACCTCTTGATAATAAGAAATTAATCACTCTAAGAGCCAAATATGAATTCATGGAGCATAATTCATGCTTTTTTTTTATGTAGCTTTATATATTGGTATTATTTAGTTCTTGGGAGATATATGAAAATTACTTGCTCTCTATGAACAGTTACCTTGAACGTGCATGATTAATCCTGGATTTTTCATAAATGCAAAGGTTTTTCTTGGTGTTACTTTATATATTGGTAGTATTCAATAAGTTCTTGCATTTATGAAAAATCCAGGAGTAATCATGCCTTCAAACGTCGTTTAGGCAAAATTAGGTGTTATCGTGATTTTGAAGGTCAAAAGTTCAAGGTCACTGTTCTTTGAGAGCAAGTAGTTTTCATACATGTATATATATCTCCCAAGTACTCAATGAATACTATCAATATATAAAAAGTCCAGTATTAATTAGGTCTTAAAGCATCGTTTTTTCTGACATATATAGTCAGGTATAGTGTTTATCATGATTTTCATGGTCATTGGTTCAAGGTCATTGTTGAGAGAAACGATATGAATGTTACATATTATCAAAGTACATATTAAAGACATCCAATATGCAAAGTTACACCTTGAAGAGCTTCTGTTTTTGTAAAAATATCACTCATTATGGTACCGAATGATGCACTGTGTACACGTATCCTATGTTTAATTAGTTTACGGCTATTTTTAGAAGTATTTCAAGGTCAAGTCATTAAGAGGTGATCAAAGAAACATACCAAATCTGAAAGAAAAGCATAGATACTATATGATTTGAATATGGTACATCGTAATTTTTCATAGTTCTTGAAATATTGCTTAATTAAATGCCTTCTAAAATTCTTGTTCACACACAAAGACACGGGAAATGGCAAGACAACTGTTTTTATCACAGTTTGGATCAAATTTCAAGGCCAAAATCATGCAAATAGGCGGTCTTGTATATTAAAATATGTATTACAGACTATTACTACAGCAAATATGACAGGGCTGGGGCTCTCCATTTTGAAACTGTCGTCATGTGAAACGTCCCCCGCATCCCATTTTCATTGTTTACGACCAATTTCGGTGGTGAAAATTAGCCGTTAAACCTTTCGGTACCAAAATTTCTTTGGTAACCCCCGATAATATTGGTATATGTCTATTAATACAGAAAATTTCATGGTATTCCTAGATGGGACAAAGGGTCATCTGTGACCTTGAACTTGGAACATTTTTCATTTTTTTTGAACTTTGAGGGCGCCCTTCACAAAAACGGCTCGCCCAATTCCGCTGATTTTTTTGTTGGATTATTACCCAAGTCAAAGTCTTTAACTGTACAAAATTCTAGTTCCTGATCTCATGCAGTATATAAGGCTCTAAACATGCATCCAAAATTTCAAAAATGAAATTCGACACCATGTTCGGTGACCTCGTACGCAGAAACGAAAGGTCAGTTTTGCGTCACAATTGATTTTTCTTTTAAAGAGCGTAAAGTTCTTCCAATTTACAGATAATGAGCTGTACTGGATAAAAATTCTGGCTTCAATGGTCAATTAAAAAAACATAATTTTCATAAAATTCATTTCTTGGAACGCGCATTGGTGGCTACGCGAGGCTGTATCTTAGCAACCACTTGACCTTGGGGCAAAATATTTTGGGGTTTTCCGTCAGACACTCCGAGGAACATTTGGTGCGAGTTTAAAGAATATCGAAGGGAGTCGGGTGACAAGCATTGGTTGATTTGACGTGGATTGACCCTCTTTTTTTTTTCCTAAACAAAGTCAAGTTACATGTACATGTACCTCTTGTTGTTTTCCACAGTCGCCTAATTGGTGCTATGCATTTCATAGATTAGGTAGGCTACCTTATGTTGATGTATTTTGGAGTATTACACGTATGAAAGATTTAACAATCATTTACTTGACATTTATTTTTGCAAAAGTCTGTTGACCTTAACCTCTATGTTCCCAGTTGTTACAATATCCAAGAAGAATGCCAATGTTGCCCTTGTATTCACCATCCTACACAAAATTGTTGAGGTAAGATAGTCTTCATTTGTAAATTCATTTATTGAGCATAAAACAAAACTTTTTTGCAAAATTTATATAAGTTTTATTCTTAAAAGTATATGTAAATCAGTATCTGAAATAATGATATAGAAGCGTGTTAAGTCAAACAAACAAAAACGAGAAAAAAAGCAATGTTGAGCTGCAATCTAGAGAATGAGATTCAAGTGGAAAGGGTTAATCAGGAGTATCTATTAAAATCAAATGCAAGTTTTACTCATTTCTGACTTATTGAAATTCAAGTTATGCTTGATACTGATATAGTTGCTTTTAGTCAAAATGTTTCAAATAGTAGGGTCCTGATAGTTCAAGAATTTTCTAGTGCAATGTAAACCCCTATGATGTATGGTAAACTTAAGATGGTGTTTTTGTTTTGTTTTGTTTCTTGCAGGTGTTCATGGAATACTTCAAGGAGATGGAGGAGGAGAGCATCAGAGATAACTTTGTTATCATCTATGAGTTACTAGATGAGCTCATTGACTTTGGTTACCCACAGACCACAGACAGTAAAATACTGCAAGAGTAAGTCATGCTCATATCTCATTTCTTCCATTCATTAGAACTACTTTAAAAGTAAACGATGTCTGATTAGTGTTTTTTATTTGAAAATGGAATGATATTTCATAAAAGTGAGAAGGCACAGAAGTGACAGAACATCCATTTCCAGGTAAGTGTGAATTCAATGGATCTCACATCCATAGCTCCGGAAATACAGAATACTGCCTTAGAGGCTAATTGTAAGCAGATTTTGCCCATGTTGTGTAGGAAAGTGTGTGGGCAAACACAGAAGTACATTTTACGCATGCAGAAACCGCATGCCTTAAAAGCAACCTCACAACCTTTGATAGCCATTGACATAAGTCATTAGGTTAAAGAAATTTTAAAATGTTCAACGTGTTTATGCTGTTATCTTTGCCACAGAAGTAAAATTTTTGCTTATACTATTCTGACCGTTTTCTCATTTTCACAGATACATTACTCAAGAAGGCCAAAAACTGGAAATAGCTCCCAAACCACCCCCAGCAATCACCAACGCCGTATCATGGAGGAGTGACAACATCAAGTATCGCAAAAATGAGGTCTTCTTAGACGTTATTGAGTCTGTCAACTTACTGGTAGGTTTAAAAGAGATTCTCAGAAAAATATAGAAGCTGAAGTTTTGCTTGTTTGTAAATTACATTGTAACAATGATGTGCTTGAATAAAATACATGGATTCACATTTAGATATATACATGTTGAAGTAATTCACATCAAAATGAAAAAAAAAATGCACAACTTCTCTGCAGTCATTAAATCTTTTGTTATATCACACAGGTAAACGTCACATTAAAGTCAGTGAGAAGTTTAAATTCGTCTTTTGTTTATATATATATTCTATATAAAAAAGCATGAACTCTGCGTATAGTCAAATGATGTAATTCTCATTTCCTACAAATAAGAGCTATTAGTAGATACCTTGCATTCTTAAGATGAAGTTGAGTTCTGGTCATGTGATTACATTGTGAAAGGAACTGTCTCAAAGCAATTTGGAAAGGTTGATCACGTCTGCTTAACCCTAAAAAGACTGGGGTATTTTGGAGGCTGGAAAAACTGGCCGCTGATTGCGCGATCGTGCAAAATTTTGCATGTGCTTAAAGCCTCGCGTAAGCTACAAAATTGCATACTCAGATTTTCGAAAAATATTCATTAATTATTTTGAATTATTTTGAATTATTTAATTATTCTAATTTATGCGTAAAAACATACTTTTTGACCTAAATCACTAAATAAAGCTTCTAGGATGCTGATTTTGGGGGTAAATATTCCTTGTTACATTCCAAACAATTGTACATAAGAAAAAATTTCGGTATCAAAATTAATTTTTTGTGGTTTTTTTATTGTTTTATTAATTTCTTATGTATTTCTTTGTTTTTTCGACCGTATGTTTTTGTTGTTTTTTTTAGCGAAATTTGTCGCAAACATTTTTAGAAGCATAATTATGCTAAAATCAATTAATTTCAGCCATTGAAATTAAAAGTGAATTTTTATATGAATTAATTGAAAAAACACAATTTGCATTGACTTTGTACACAAAATCACGTTTCTGAGCAATTTTGGGGTTGACAAACTTTTTTCAAAGGGGCGTGGCTTAAAAACGGCATGCACAAGCGGGACAAATTTGGTCTCAAAAGTTGCGCGAGACTTGAAATTAAAAAGTCATGGAGCGGCGCGGTGAAAGCTTGTCGTGCGAAACTAAAAAGAAGTGGTTGGTGTATACTGTGAGGTTTGGAATCATCAAAATGATAGGAAATTGACCCACAGAACTGCACACAGAAATGGGTATATGGGACTGTTCAAACATGCAGCATGAATGTTCGGTGTGAGCACTTCAGCTATTTCTCATCATATTTTGAATATGAGGGCATTTGAAGAGCAGTCCTTTTCAGGGGACATTTCTACTATGATGTTCTTCCAAACTGATGTAAAAGGAATGAGAAAGCTCACAAATTATTTGTTCACCTTTCCCAGAACTCAACCTTCTTTTTAAAAGGAGCTGTTTGTCATTGTTCAATTATGAAACTGTATATGCTTAATAATTGTAGCTTTTGTCTTGAATCTCTTTATTGCAGAGGTTACATTATATATACAGTTAACTTTTCACATCTGTATGCATAGAAGTGATATCATAAATAGTAACTACTAAATTACCATCAAATATTTATTGAGCTATTCACCATTGTCTTATTTCCTTGTTAGGTGAATGTCAATGGTAATGTGCTAAGGAGTGAGATCATCGGCGCAATTAAGATGAGAGTGTTTTTATCAGGGATGCCAGAACTCAGGCTCGGACTCAACGACAAAGTGCTCTTTGAAAACACAGGCAGTAAGTATAGTATTGTAGGCACCTCTTAGAAGCATGGGCCGTTGTTGACGTATCTAGGCGCTCTTGAAAAACTTGGGCAGTGATTACAGTATAAGCTTTTCAGTTAGTTCTCTCTGAAAACATGAACAGTAGCTTCGTTGACTAAGGCTATTGGGTAATTGGGTGGTAATATATTTGCCAGATTCTATTTTCAGCTCAGCAGAGAATAAGTGCCATTTACAGTAGTGTTACATCCCAAATGGAAAAGCTCTTTTTTTCATATTGCATCTATTAATATACAGTGTACATGGATTCTTATTTAGGCAATCAATGACAATGTACTACATTGTTTGAAAAGCAGAATTGATTGTTGGATTATGTTTTGATGTAGAACATATTATCTACTTGATAGATGAACTTGTTAAACATATGTCTATACTTTACCACTAGATGGCATGTCTAAGCTATTATTTTGAGTTTCTAGAGACCTACCTTATTCGTAGGGAGGAGTGACATCTTTATTTTAAAGAATCATTTACATGTATAAGCTTAACGCTAAAAGGGGCGGGGGGGGGTGGAATCCACTCCATCCTGAGATCTCGACCGTCGACGGCGCAATCTCGACCGAAAATCGGCACGCACCTCGTCCACAACGTAATCTACAAAACTGTATAGACTAGTTAAATGCTCGGAAAAAATTTCACATTAATTAATTATGCTAATTTATGCATGAAATCAAAATTTTGCTCTAAATCATTAAGTAAAGCTGACAAAATGCTAATTTTTGGTCTAGAAAAAAATTCAGTATCAAAATTTATTTCTTATGTATTTTATCGTATTTTCACCTTTTGTTTTTTATTGTTTTTTGGATGAAATTTCTCAGGGAAACTTTTGTGAACACAAACAGCATAAATTAATTAATTTTAATCAGCAAATGTAAAAATATTCATAGATTTCTAAATTTTGGCTGAAAACACATTTTGTTTTGAAATTATACATGAAATCACGTGCAAGTACGAAATGTTGAGTAACTTCGGAACCGCATGCCCGGACATCGCAAATTTGGTCTCAAAAACGTCGAGGGGGGTGGATTCCAACCCCCCCCCCCCCCCCCCCCCCCCCCCCCGGCCCTTTGAGGGTTAAACTGAGTTTGTATATTGTTCAGCCTTTCATTATTTTACTATCCTTTGAAGAGAGCAGTCATTTTACTTTTAAGTAATTCAATTCAAATAGTTATACAATTATTTTTACATATTGATCATTGTTTAAAAATTAATTTTGATTTGAACGTTTGTGGTATCTTCTCACTTCGTGTTTTCTTTCTGTAAATGTTTACTGCATGATTTCTGAATGGTTTTATTACTGTCAGTCTTGTAAACGTTTGTTTGCACAATTTATTTGTTTTTCATATTTCCTTATTTTCATGCACTTGTACAAGTAGAACAGGAGCATGCTTAATGTCTAAATGAGTAGCAGTACAAATAGACATTTTAGTTTTAAGATTAAAAATATAAAAGGAGCATTTACTGGACAAAAAAGAAAAAGAAGTTGAGTTATTCTTTACAGTAATTAGAGGATGTATCAATCTTCCCAGTCTTATTTCATGCATGTATTATGAAAGTGGAATGATGCATAGGCTGATGATCTATGGCTTAAGCTCATACATGATACCTTTTTAGATGAAGTTGAATATCATGGATTTTGTTAGAATCTAATTTCTCTTGCAAATTTAAAATTATGAGTTTTCACAGATACTTCCTAACAATAATTGATCCATTACTTGTTTTAACCTTATGTTACAAGCGACCCCAACACAATAGCTGAATTTTCAGGGGGTGATCCTGACTGGTTAATTAATAAAATGATAACTTTTTGATATATGACCTCACATATAATATTATATACTGTGATAAAGGTTTCTTCTAGAAGTGTGCTGAAGATTATGAATGAATGAGCAATAGTGTATGTGTACTCTTTGGAATTGGGTAGTATGTTGTAGATGCTGTATATCACTCTTTCTCTCTGGTTGATGATCTCTTATGACTATACAGCTCTGTCTTTGTTTGTCCCCCCTCCTCCACTCTTTGTCTGTCACCTCTCCTTTTCAACGTTCGTCCGTCCGTCTTCTCAATCCTTGACCAATCCTCCAATTCTCTTGACCACAAGGAGGAAAGAGCAAGTCAGTCGAGCTGGAGGATGTCAAATTTCACCAGTGTGTTCGTCTCTCCCGCTTTGAGAACGACCGCACCATCTCCTTCATCCCGCCCGACGGGGAGTTTGAACTAATGTCCTACAGGCTTAACACACACGTGAGTGTCTGTGCTAGTGGTATCACCTAACTTGACTTAGTTCAGTAATCTGTTCCAATATTAGCTCCAATTATTAAACCTGATCGTGGGCCATTAGCGAGAAAGTACCTGTGATTAAATGCAACTCCATAAATGGAAAAAAAAAATAATTCTGATTGGTTGAAGTCAAGTTGTATTTGGAGTTTGGGAGTTGCATTTGATTGCAACATTTTTATGCTCTTGGAAACTATTCCTATTGTAGCACAAAATCTGTTTTGTTAAAATTTAAATACAGCCAACATGCTAAAGAAGAAGCAACCTGTATAAAGCAGTCACCTGCAAAGAAAAGCCAAGTATATGTATTTCTGATACTTTAAGAAAAGAATTACATGTTGGTACACATACTCATAAAGGCTACCATGCTTTTACAAAAAATAGCCTTTATTCTCAGGTGGAATTCTGAGTTTAATATTTGTGTGATAAGTGTTGATCAGCTACAAGCTTATTACATGTCTCCATTTAGTTCAATGAAACCATGAAAGAGTGTTTTGATACTTGGCTATTATTTAAAGTTGAGTCAATTTTTATTACCACGTATCAGAAATCTTTGTGCCGTTGTAATAAGTAAACATAATTTTTAAAAAATCACCTTCTCCAATTGATCTCGAATACATGTCAATGATCATTTATTTGTTGAAATAAGAGATGCAATTGATATTAAATGCATCTTTTACAATGTGGATCCGAATATTGAATCTGAATCTGAATCTGAATCTGAAGTAGTATGGCTCAACACTCCTGCAGAGTAAAGCGAGTTGATGTCCAAGATTATTTGTGTTTTTATGTCTTGCAAAGCATTCTCTCCAAATTCAGACTTTCTCGGTAATAGTGCACATATGCCAGTAGGAAAGCTACCAGCAACTGACCATCCCTATGTGTTTACCTCCGCAGGTCAAACCTCTGATCTGGATAGAATCTGTCATTGAGCGTCATTCTCATTCCCGAGTGGAGTACATGATCAAAGCAAAGAGCCAGTTCAAGAGGAGATCAACGGCAAACAATGTTGACGTTGTTATTCCGGTCCCAAGCGATGCAGACTCACCCAAGTTCAAGACAACGGTGGGCTTTGCTAAATACATGCCTGAGAAGAATGCAGTGATATGGCACATCAAGTCTTTCCCGGTGAGTACATCTGGGGAGCGTTTCATCAAGCGTTTTGTCAGTGATTTTTACCGACAAATTTGCTCTCAGCCAATCAGATGCAAGGATTTCAGTAGCTTATAACAGTTGTCGGTAAAAATCACTGACAAAACGCTTGATGAAACGCTCCCCAGTAAGGTGAATTTTTAATCAAAATATTAGTCATTATTTTTTAAAAATTCAGACCAAATTGTGCATGATGCAACATATCGAATGTGTGTGCACATATGTTAGAACGTGAATGCAGAGCCCTATGATCATAAAATTAGAGGAAACATTTGAAAGAGTATCAGGAACCTGGATCGTTTCTACAGCTGGTACATGTAATGTTATTCAAAAGAGCAAAAGCTAATTTCCAAATGTATGCTTGAAAATATTGTTTGAAATGCAGGGTTGTCACGAATTAAACTTGTGTACCAGATGAGGCAAACATGAACTAACTGATGTATAGGGACAACTATATACCATCATTTGCAAAAGTTTAAGACCACCTCGGGATTTGTGGGTATTTCAATAATTTGGAATACTTTCTTTTGTCTCATTGAATGATTACATAACATGTTTACTACTGTGATCAGTAGCACAAGAGTAATGGTATAAGCCTATAGTTCAAGTATGATGCATAGGTTATGCCATGAAAATAAATGTATGTCTGAAAAATAAGTTTTTAAAAATTTCTTCTTTCTTTGACTTATTGCGTTTTGGAATAGTGGTCTTAAACCTTTGCAAATGATGGTAAGTAGGAAATTGATGAGATTTCTCTGTGTTTTTGTATGATTAGGGAGGCAAGGAATTTCTTATGAGAGCACACTTCAACTTGCCTAGTGTACAAGCAGAGGAAGCTGAGGGTAGACCTCCAATCAGCGTCAAGTTTGAGATTCCTTACTTCACAACATCAGGCATTCAGGTAAGGTGTCATTGACTACAACCTGGGCCCTGTTTCATGAAACTTGTTATCGATAACAAGTTACAGTAACAGTTATAAGCTACTGAAATTTATGCATCTGATTGGCTGAGCGCAAATTTGTCTTAGAATTGTGGAAGTTGATATTGATAATAAGTTTTATGAAACAGGGCCCTGAACCCGGTGTCGCCTTTTGGTGACCATTTCATTATTTTTTATGAAGAATAAAATGAATCACACATAAATCATGAAAAAGCAAAAACCACTAAAAGTTTTGAATATATTTCTGTTGCAGTACAATCAATATTTTAAAACAAAGGTATAAAATCTTAAAATTGGTAATACATAGTAGAATCTTGGTATTAAACTTGCAACGTCTTCACAAACATTGCATATTTGAAGCTGATATTCTGAACTGATACTAGTATGGAACACAGAAGATAAATAGCAAAACTATTTGGGGGAATAGGTTCCCGTAAATGTCCGAGCACAAAATTGTCTATAATTGACATACAATGTTTCACATTCTGCAATGAAACTCATCATGATCACAGTAAAAACACCGCTTTGCATAAAGGGACGAATGCAATATTCTTATGTTGGTATTGTCTTCCAGGTTCGTTATCTGAAGATCATCGAAAAGAGTGGCTACCAGGCTTTACCATGGGTTAGATACATTACACAAAATGGAGACTACCAAGTCAGAGTGCAGTAACAACCAATCAAAATACTCCTCTCACTCAGTCATATCATCATGACAGCACTGTCAACCAATAAGGGAAGAGCTTAGATAGTTCTACAGGTGTGGGCCACTTTCTAGGGGTAGGTTGGTTTATCCATGCAGTTTTATGTGCAGCCTCACAGATACACTGATGTTGATTTTTGTTATGAAATAGAACAATTGGACTGCTTATAACTCGATTTGCATTTCAAACATAATGCAATCATTGTTTTTTATTATTTCATGTGACAAAAAATACTGTAAATGTAGAATACTTTGCACTACATTTCTTGCAGACAGGAAGAAATTAAAATTTATGAAGGTAATATATTAAAGAGTATTTGTATATTGTAATGGAATATTTGTTTGAAAATTCAAACACCTCTAGATTTGCAATAGCAAAGCTCCCGAGTTGGTGTGCAAATTTTGTATACTTGCAGTATGCACATCTCGACTTTATGTGTTATGTCCAAGTTCTAAATTTTAGGCATATTTTGAACACAGTGTTTTCTGCAAAAAGAATTCACTTTCTTTCCTCAATATAATCATTGTAGTACCTGTTCCTCATCCTAGTCTGGTAGATGAATCTACCCTCGGTTCAATCTTAATGAAAATGAATTTGATTCTATGCGCTCTACCTTCCACTGTGCATATAGTTTTGATGCTCATAACAGATGAAACAGAAAAAAATGAATCTCTGAGGCTAGGGAATACAATCTGTTTAGGTATCTAGCAAGTAGATATATTGGAGCCAAAGATAGTGAAAAGTGAGAAACAGTTTGTGCCCTACATATATTTAAGTACTCATTTTCATTCTAGAATCCACTTAACCCATAGACTACGGGAACCGGGTGGCTCCTGTATTAAGCCTATAAGAGTTAAAGAATTCAGTAGTCAACGGGTTAAGTGTTATTCTTTATTCTGTGTAGGCTTGTGAGGCTATTTTTACGTCTTATGTTCTTTGGAAAATGCTACATTCCCATTTTAAAATGGAATACCGGTAGCTCCTTTTTGTATGTGAGTTGTAAATCACTTTGTATTTGCACCTATCTTTATTGTATTCTTCACTCATGTTAATGGGTCACAAGTGTATGTGATACATACCCACATAGTAGAATCAGTCTGTCATGAAAATAAGGATTTATGTAAATTCTGATAGTTACCAATAAGGTTAAAGCTACTCTTCACTTCTGGTAAGGCACATGTATTTTGAAGGAAACTTCCTGCTTAGTTATCATGCAGAAGATGGTTATTCATCCCTGTAGTATATTTACAAAATAACCCAAAAGATAGAAATTAAAAAAATAAAGAATAAACAAAATTGCAGATAATCACATTGACTGAAGAGGAAGACATGTTTTATGTACACATGGGATCATGTGTCGTAGTTGTCAGGCAATTACTTCAATTTCCTTATATTTCTTTGCTCAATACTCGGATCTTATATGTGGGATCAGGTGATAATACCTCATCACTGAAATTTTTTTAATTTTCATGCAAGTATTTTTTTGTTCATGTTAATATTGAAAGAGCAGTGACATGTGGCATCATTTTTTTTTCAGATATGCTTTACATGGGTTTAACAAAACACCAAATTGGTCCTTAGCAACACAATTATGAAGAAAGAAAAATTGCCAGAAATCGAGTTATGAGGTTATTTATCACCCACTGATGATGTACACGATTTTCTTCCAAATTCATGAGGCAGATAACTTGTGACCCTGAACAAAATTCTGTTTAACCCCTTCCATGCCACCAAATTTTTGAGCAGTTGTCAAAAATGAACTTTCAAGAGTTAGATATTAACTTTCAATGACTTTTTTTATTGAGCAAACTGGGTAAAGATATATCGCATAGGTATATACATTATATTAAAGGCATAGGTTTCTGTGCGAGGAAGAATTTTCAACCCACTCTGAGCCTAAACGAAATGTTCAACACTCAAATTTTGGGCGGGATTTGCCGCCCACGGCATGGTAGGGGTTAATGGATCCTGTAGGAATGTTATTTTCCATCATTGCCAGAAATCAAGACTACCTATATGTTGATTATTTATTAAAATATGCCATAACTTTGTAACAGATTAATTAGTTTATTTTAGAATTTCTGATCCATTTAGTACTACAATATTCATTTTGACATGTTGCTTAAAATAATATGTGTCTGTAGCAAAATCTATTGTATTGTAGGTTTGCTTTGTTGACTCATTAAGTAGATTTTATGAGGTTAATTATATTTTATTATTACTTTATGTTGTCATTCGTTATGTGGGCAATTTCTCTTTTATCAGAAATATTTACATAAACATGTTCATGGGAGTTCAACAAAGTGTAATATTTCTGCATCGTTTTATGTACATTATATTTTGTTCCCAAATCTAATCTATTGAATAGTTTTATAGGAAATAATAAATAGCAGGTTTTTAAAATATGATCCTAAATATCAAGGAAATATTCATAGAACACTGCCTTGCTATCTACTCTGTCATGAAATAGAGATATACTCCATCTTAGTAGACATTAAAAGTGAGGCAATGGAATGGTGAGAGCAGAATAGATTATATTTAAAACTTTTTTTTCTCATAATTAATAGTTGCTAGTCTTCAAAAGGTGTGTTGCTAGGTTGGGATGAGGGGTTACGATTCACACTACACTGACCCTCTGACACATTCAAAATTCAGTCTGCAATTTTGTAGTTATTTGGCAAATTTTCACTCTTTTGAGCTGTGTGAGCAAATTCTGAGGACTTCTTTGTTTCATTGTTTTTTCTTTACGCTGATGGAAAATCCTTTACCCCACCCCCATGCCTTTACTCAAAATGGTCTAGCTATGCTTGTCAATACATAAAATGTTTGTTCATGTAGTTCACTCACCTGGAAACAGTGTAAATACCAAACAGAATATAACTGAATGCTGATTCTTATTCATTTTTTTTTTTTTACTGTTTCTTAGCAGAATTCATTCACTCACTTCATTCACTGAAGAAGGTCTCACCTGAAATTCTATGATGCAGAACATTATATCTTTACATGTCTATTTTTAATTTACTTCACACAAAGTAATTGAATAATAATAACAAATTGAATTCCCCCATGTAATGTGTTCATTATTGTCAAAAATTTTCACCAGAACCGTTTTGTTCACATCCTGTTCTGTTATAATTGAGACTAATGGGTAATTTAGTCATTAATGTAAATCATGAGATTATTAGGGATGAAAATAAATGTACTATCAAGACGTGTCTCTATTGCTCTTTTGAAGGATTGTTTGTGTCTTTTTTGTTTTACAGTCGAACCTCGTTATAACAAATTCCTTGGGGCCACAGAAATTACCTTGTTATATCGGGGCTATAAACCAATAGAATACAAAGAAGTGGGACCAGTAAAATAACCTTGTTATAACAGTGTTCTTTATTATGAGGTTCCACTTTACATATAAATCGTGTTCCATTGTGTTTCATAATACATAAAAAAAACAAGATTCTCAGGAGAATTTACAATGTATGTGCATAGGTTTTTCTCTCCCCTCTCTCTTTTTTCTTCTTCTCCTCCTCCTCCCTCCCTCCTTCCCTCCCATCTCTGAACTATATCCTTCCTAAACAGCCCTTCAGATAAAGGAAAGCCAAATAATAATGCACACAATTATGTCATTGTTTCTCACTGAATTTATTGAATTCAGCCAAGAGATGAACAGCCAAGAGATGAAGTAAGGTTTGAATCTTTGTTTTAACATTAAATAATCTTAAAAATGAAAACGACAAAGAAAACATAAGTTTTGAAACGGAACACGTTTCGGAGTCATACTCCATCATCAGCCTGATTATTTTACAACAGAGACAATCTTCAAAACAATGTCTATCGGAATGTAGCCATGCTTCAAAATACTGGACACTGCCCACACAGATTTTCAACTCAAAATAAAAGAAGGCCTATATATCAATTGGACCAAACCCGAACTCAACCAACAGGTGTACAATTACCAAATATTGCTTTCTATTTAAAGGAGAATTAACCCCTGAGTACAAATTTACTTATATTGAAAGGTGTAGTATATTCCTACTTATTGGCCTAAATCATTTTCCAATAAGATATCAGAAAAGGGTATAATAAAGATATTCCAACACCCGGTATCGTCTACTACTCATTTACATGGGGGCTGCCATTTTCTTGCTGATTTGGATTTGTACATGAACCATTGAGAAATGTTCCGGTCAGGAAGATATTTTGAATCCAAGACCTAAATTGATTTTCTTCATTACCTAAAATCCCATATGTGACGAAAAATATAAAGTGGGTGTTTACATGATTTATAAAAATTAAATCTTTATAATGATACTTTTAAATTGTCTGGTTTTGCTTAACAAACATCTATTTTCTTGGGTTTGCCAAACAGAGCAGAGCATAATATATGCAGCATGCATTCTGACTTTTCAAGTCCCATTATCCGAAAGCAGGTGAATGCATAGTTTGCCGCTATAGATGCTCAGGGAAGAAGCATCCATAAAATTTGAATTAATTTGCTCCGTCCATTGCGTCACAGTATCTAGAAAATAGATTTATATTAAGCGAATATCGATTTTCAACAGAAATATATAAGGAAATCTTCAGTTTAAAAATAAATTGACATATCTATTCTATATTTTAAATCTCAAATGGGTTTTTAATTTTGAAAAAGGCAATTGGGCATTTGGATTAAGAAAATCTTCTTGTACACATAAAAAAAATGGCAGCCCCCATGTATTGCTAGCAGACGATACATATTGCTAGCAGATGATAAATTTTGCTCAGAAAATCTTGATTCGTATCGATCTCGTATATTTTGACGCGAAGCCATATAGTCTAACAAGTAGGAATA
This sequence comes from Heliocidaris erythrogramma, assembly GCA_025617745.1. Lineage (NCBI taxonomy): Eukaryota > Metazoa > Echinodermata > Echinoidea > Camarodonta > Echinometridae > Heliocidaris > Heliocidaris erythrogramma. The sequence goes on from CM046859.1 coordinate 15,766,718, forward strand.
AATAACACCTTTGAACACTATCGTCTTTATTGTTTGAGGTTAATTCTCCTTTAACTGTATGTATTGTTCACCCAGGTCCTTGACCAGACAGGTCCCTCACCTCATTAAGTACATTTGACACACCTTATATTGTTAACTGTTCGTTATTTAGTATGTAATCTGAAAGTATATAGCACTGTCTCTGTTGTAAAATAATCAGGCTGATGATGGAGTATGACTCCGAAACATGTTCCGTTTCAAAACTTATGTTTTGTAAACAAATTTTTAGGCATTTTACTCCCAGTGTTAAAGATCGTATGCTCGATCTGTAATGAAAAACAAGTCAGAAAAAATTGGAACCAGCGGGATTCGAACCTGTCATCTAGTGCTTGCCGGGCAGCGACTTAACCACCAGGCTATTCTGGTTCACGGCCAAGTCACGATGAACTGGAATCAAATACCCAAGATCCTCTTCTTTCTGACTCATTAATATTCAAACGGTCCGCCGTAGACAATGGTTAGTAAACGAAGAAGCTTGATGGGAGGAATTTTGATTTGTAAACAAATTTTTAGGCATTTTACTCCCAGTGTTAAAGATTTGTTTACAAATCAAAATTCCTCCCATCAAGCTTCTTCGTTTACTAACTTATGTTTTCTTTGTCGTTTTCATTTTTAAGTTACTATCGTGTCGTTTTTTTGGAAACATTAAAAAATCACAAAAATATCAGATAAATGAAGGTGCTAAGGTCATTGCATGTCATATGGACTTTTTTCTTAAAGATTTTATTTTCTGTGAAAAAAAGAAAAAGTTATGACAGTGACATGTGTAGACCACAATACATGTACATATTTTTTAGAAAGAAATTAAAAGTGTGAGAAACAATATTTCATATACAAGAATAACTGAGCGTACTTAAAAAATTTACATATTTACAATAGTGCAACCTTTAAAAAAAATTCAATTTAATTTATGCCTTGCAAAGAAAAGCTGTTCTTTTGTTTCATAACAGTGAAAGCAACATTGCAATTCCTTACTATCCAAAACTTGACAAGCTCATCTTCCGTGGCAAATCATCAAATAACAAATCTTCATGATCGATTCAAGACAATTGTCATTTACTCAACAATATTGGTTGCATGATAAATTATTTACAATGAAATACATTTACATTTACAGGGCACAATCATATTAATGAAGTAAGTCTTCTCAACTTCAACTGCATTGAAAATGCATACACTATACATGAATGTCGATTTTTAAAATAGTACAAATAAAAACAAAATATGAATGCTTGCTTGAGTTGACAAGCACTTACACAAACAAAAAGGTCACCCCCATAAATATAGACAAATTTTTAAAGAATGGCACTTAAAAGAATAAGATTATTCATCATTATAAGTAAAAGAAACAGAAAGGTTGCAAAAAAAATTTAACATCTTTGGCCAGTGATACTGGTGTAATACTCAACATAATTTCATATCATGTGTAATTTTAGCCTCCTCATTTTGGTGATTACTTTGGGCAGATGCATTAGGGCCCTAATGATGAATACACGGCTCATAATGAAAATATAGTCCATAATTAAAAAAAATGTTTTATATGATGTGTTCTCCAGTTCATCGAGATATAGAAATCACAAATTTCATATCACAGCATTTATCTTTTTATACCAGGTGTCTCATGTCCAATTTTCCCTGGATACTGATATTGGTTTTCAATTAATCTTATTCCTGGCTTAAAGCACATTTCTTAATAACCTATCCTATAAAGCAAGTCTGAAACGCATTTTCAATATCCATGTTTATGCAGGGTTGCTTTTGTAATCAATGATTTATATAAATTCACTTGATTTGTTTGATATAAATCATGAATTTTAAGGAAAAACATGGATACATATTACCTCCAACGCTCCAACGCTATGTTTATATCATAAAATATAACAAACCTCTAACAAGGAAGACTATACTACTATTCAATAAGATTAAATCCCTGATAATATTAAGGTGAAAAAATGCATTTCAGTTATATGCCATTAGTTAAACTATTTGGTATACCGAGGTACCAATTTATACCTCGATCTCATGATATCTTCTCTGCACTTCTTAAGAGATCCTGGAAACAAAGACAGACATAAGTTATAAGAATATATGTTGGCCTGTACTCTCAAATGAAGACTAATGTAAAGTTGTAAACTTCAACCTAGCCTAATCTGTGGAGCGTAGACTAACAAATCCAGGTTTTAAATTTATCCAGGTTTTTGTTATTGAATGCCAATTCCAGGAATTAAAGTTAATAGACCCATGCTTTCGAGATTATATGGGCCAAAGAGGTTAAACTGTGTATTTGGACTGCACATTTTGAAGATCTGTTTCCCTAATTGTGAAAAAAAATCAGGTATGATCACAACAATGTTATAAAGAGCCCACATTGGTCAGGCAGACTGAGGTACTTGTATGTGAGGTACAGCCGTGGGGGGTTGGGGGTGACGTCACGTTGGCTAGGCATTTGCTTGTTCACATGCGTCTATCCAGTCACTGTATACATCCACAGGTTCTGATAGGTCTGAGCAATAACAAAGTCAAGGAATTTAACCCTACATGTGAATGTACTCTGGTACACTGGAAGAAGAACAATGTTTTATAAGAAAACAGAAAATTCATCTTACTCATCAACATACAACTGTAAGTAAGAACATTTATAGAGAACAGGTGTACCAGAGAAACAAACCAAGAGAGGATGGACGGGAGAGAGAGAGAGAGAGAGAGATTGAGAAGGGAAGGAAAGAGAGAAAGGAAGGGAAAGAAAGAAAGAGAGAGGGAGCGTCCAAGAGAAAGGGACATATAGAGATGGGGTAGAGAGAGGAGTGAGAACGGAGACAGAGACAGAGAACAACAAAAAAGTGATAAACAGAACTACCTTATAGACTTAAAAGTGTAGCATAATGCTAAAATAAAAAGGGGACAATTATACAATAAACAGATATGGTGAAAGAACATAATGGTAAGAACAGAGAAAGAGGATGTTCAGAGAGAGGGGGAGAGGGGGAGAGGGGGAGAGAGGGTGAAAGAGGAAGACAGACAGACAAAGACAGTGAAAGACACAGAGAGAGAGAGAGAGAGAGGGAGTACTGAGGGGGCACATGACTTGTAAGAGGACCCTAGGAATTTGACATTGCGCCAGCTGATGTCTCTTCTATCAACCACAAGCCTGAGTCAGGTAGACACAATGAATGGATGTCAGGAAATATCCCATTATCTCAATTTCATTGCAGCCTTGTCAAATACCTGTTACTAATACAGTGTTTCACAATCCTTCACATCCAAAATGATGGTATAAAAGCATTCCAAGACATCTATCTGAAAATGAAAACAAGCAAGTAAAGATTACAGTGTACATGTGTACTCGCTGTGAATTATGTCATACAGCAACGAGTAGGAATCCGATGGCGGAGTGGTTTGATGTCTGTAGGATATATCTCTCTGACATACACAAAGTGCAGTTTTAAGACATAAAGATCACAGTACATAGAGAGAGACAGAGTATGATAACATTAAGCTTAATAATCATATAACAAATATGAGATCTTTCAGACTTTGTCAGTGTTTAAGAAGTCAGGAATTGAAAAGCTTGTGCAAATATAGTGACAAATGAATTACATCAAATGCTAAACACTACTCATATTTAAGAATTTCCATTATTAAAAAGGATACAGGTAATACTTGTCTGGAAATCTTCTAAACACACACGACATGATATCACTCCCACATTCCGAGTTCGATCCCTGCAAGGAGAAATTTAACAAAAATTCATACCAGATTCAACAATCAACATTAGTTATTGTATTTAATATTTCCTTCCCATGTGCATGTACTGTGTAAGTCCACAATACACATAATGTATTTGTATACAGCACAAGTACATGCAAATGATACAAGGGCACACACATGCTACCAACTCTCACTATGCTCAGGCAGTAAAGAGTTGCGAATATTTCCCAAGATAAACCAACATCTTCTTTTCATCCATACATGTATATACATGTATATAATATACCCTATATATATTTTTTTTTGGGGGGGGGGGGGGCTGTATCCCAGTGAATCAGATTATGCATTTATGTCTAATTCCATTTTGTGCAAATCTTATGCAGTAATCACTACATGTATTTCTAATATTTCATTGGAAATGCTATTTCAAATCTTACCTTAATCTAATACTTAAACTTTAATCAGTGCAGCGTCTTTTACATTATACAAAATACATGTACATGTAATCAAACCAGAAACAATTATTCATATTTTGACCAATACATGGATCCTCTTTGAATGTTTTCATGGTGGAAGGATAATAGAAAGGTTTACGGTTTATCACAGAACTACCATAACTCATGAAAGATCACAAACAGTCCTTTTCAGGACTATCACATGGTGATAAACCGTAAACCTTTCTATTATAATACATGGATCCATGTATCAAAAAATAATAAATGTAGTTGACGTTGATGGGATGCTAATTATAACTGTGCTCAGTAACTACTGTCTTTTTCTGGACAGGACGCACTTGGGTGGGTATAAAAACATAGCATTTACCATGTAGCACCTATAAATACATGTACTTCACAATATCATCAAGATACATAAATTTTTACTTTACTTTACCCCCAGTTTTGTAGACTCATTCATAAATACTTACACTAATTTCCCAAAGCATTCCAGCACCACCCCCCCCCCCCCCCCAACTACCTCTGGACCACTACCCTCTCCATCCAACACCACCAACCCACTCCCACCCCCCCCCCCTAAAAAAAAAAAAACAACTATGAAACAGACAACTAACACCATGGAAAAAATAAATACACAAAGAAATGATATTGTAAAACCGAAAGTTTTTGCATGCATGAAACTTTTAACTAGTGTTCGAGTCCGAGATAAGCAAAAGTTTCATGCTGTGGAAACAACATAAAATAACTGTAATTCGCGAAAGTTTCTTGCTGTAAAATTGGTTGTCATTAACAATTTGCGAAAGTTTTATGTCGCAAAAGTTCTGGTTTTACAGTACTGACACTGTTATTTCCGTGGTAAGAAGGAAATTTAATACCATACTAGCAATACAGAATTGCTATAATATGTTATTTATTCAAGGAGGTACAAAGAAAAATAATTTTCGGCCAGTTACCTGCATAATATAATACCACACGCTATTAAAATAAGCTTTGTCTTATAATTTTTTCCAGGGCTGTAGTGTACCCCAGAAAATCGCCCCGGGCCAAGAGGATAATCTACAGTAATAAAATTTGTCACTCACATTTTGACATCACATGATTTTTCATGATTACAGAATGGACAGGTAAATTGAGTCTCCAACGTTCCAAGCATCTTCTTCTTCTGAGGGGGCTTCTTCTTAGCACGACGTCTACCCATGATGAATCTCCTTCTCAACTGTTACCAGATACTGTCAAAAGATAAGCACAGGTATAACCAAAGGAAAAATAAAAGACATGTCTGACCAATCTCAAATGTCGGATCAGGGAGTGCCGATATTCATTAACACAGAGTGAGATGTTTGGCTTACTGATACTCAGAGAACAACCCCCAAACCATGTGGGGCTGTGTCAATTTCAGCGGTAATTGGCCTTTAAGTTGGAGAGCTAAAAAAAGTAAAACACAACTACATGTAGTTGGAATATGTCGGGGATGATACTTGCTTTTTACATATTACAGAATAGGCTACAGAACATTGATAACAAATTTCTTACTTCTGGTACACTTTCTCCAATTGATCTCTATTAACTTCATCAAATTGAAATTTTCAGGTTGTTTTTGGCTGGCGATCTTGCTCCTTTGAAACTCTCACATAATATCAAGAATGTACATATTTTACACGATCCCCGCAGTGCAGATGTTTGGTGCGAAGGTCATCTAGAGTCTAGAGATAACCTCACATATGTATGCTTACTGTTTGTCGACTACTATTTTCAACTTTACATGCATCTTTTAAGAGGACTGATTTCACAGGGTTGTATATATTTGTATAGTCAGGCTTCTTGGCAGAAAGAATTTACGCATGGTTCCAATTGACAGAAATACATGTATGGCTTTACAAAATCCCATGGGGGGTTATCTGAGAGGACCAAGGCAATTAGGCAGGTTGAAAGTACATGTATGCACTGAAACATTTATTGGTCCATATTGAGTGAAATATGGCCTTATGACATCCCAGGGGGGTGGTTTGTGAGGACCAAAACAACTTTGGAGATTGAAAGTAGGCATGGAGCGAGTTATTACCCTTGTCGGTACCCTTGTTAAGGGGATCTACATGGACACATGGTTTATATTTTCTGAAATTCCTCACCAACACCAAGGGTGTTGTGTATTGGCGAGATTGCTGTGTAAAGTGTTCCAGTGGGATATTGTGCAAGAAAGGGAATGAAAGAATATTTATGACAATTTTGTCTTTCCTGTCATTCACCTTCAATTTTATTTTCCTAAGCACATGCACACGATGTAGCATCTCACATAAATATCCACTCACATATTATACGCCAGATATTTAGAGATAACTGTAGATCTAATGGTCTAGTGCTGCATGCTGGGACTGCATAAAAAAGGAAAATGTCATAACTTCTGTTTGGCATTTTTATGTTATCCTTTATTTCCTCTAGAGAGGTAAAGTTCATTGAGGTCAATTTTATACTTTCTAGCTACATGTAAGAGTTTACACAAATTATTTCTTAGGTAACTGGTAGACTTTAATCACTAGAAAAACAAAACTCAAGGTAGCCAGGATTAGCTTCGTGAGTGTACGGCGACGTATAGTTTCAATTATGGTGGTATCGCGCACCGTCGCACGCAGCCGCCATTTTATATCTGCGTGACAAGAGGAGGCATGGATACACAAACACTGGTGAGTTCGGAAATTTCTTATGATCTTTTTTAAAAATTTTTTGGTAAAAATACGTACGATCAAAAAGACATACTAATACAAAATGTTTCCCTAGGAGGAAACGCTGTGGGGAAGGGCCTGTCGGTCGTGGGAGTTATCAGAAAAGTGTTATTTCATGGCATTTTCATGTCCTGCTAACCCGTGTGCATTTAGATTGCTGGGGAAAAACGCCTGGCTTTGTGATGTAAAAGGCGTATAGCCAATTTTTTTTTTTTTTTACACTCACGAAGCTACATGTATATTTCTTGGATATATTGGGGTCGGTTTTTGTAAATTATATGCCGATTTGAGTGAATGTTGGTAACTTTTGTGCAGTGGTGTTTGAAAAGTTTAGGTGTATGCTAGCCCCGGGACGCTGCCACTTTGTGGCAGCGTCCTGAGTGAAACCTCTACTATTCTGTGTGTCTCACAATTTACATGGGCAAATGACAATGTATAGTTGTATCGTAGGGACTATTTTTTAAATCAAAGTATCATATATGTGATGCCACTTACCTAAACAGACCTTCCGCAAATCAGCTCTTCCTAAGAAATGTATAGAATCAATCAAATGTCACTTTTTTCACTCAATTGTAATCCTCCTTCTCGTCTCTCGCGAGCGAGAATTCGAACGTATGTGAAATATATACTGACGCGCATGCGTATTGCAAACTATACATCGGCCTCCGAAAATTTTTAGTACAGGAGCCGGGCGATTAATAGGCCTTTTTTATATCATCCTCATCGAAAAGAAAGACGACAGTTATTCGGAAAGTATTGTAAGTACCGAATCCTCAAATGAAGTTATGTCATATTTCATGGTATAATTTTGACATACGAGCTTGGATTTAAGAGGCATCCAACCTTTCAAAGGACTGCTGATCGCAGCTCGAACGCTACGCGTTCGGGCTGCCACACCCACAGTAAGGTGTATGCCTGCCTAGATTCTACACACGAACTTGAAGTATAGACTTATAGTTATACATTTGTAGCTATGATTTGTGAATGGTGGTAGGCCTAGAGTAGGCAAACCCACGGACGCTAGATGGCGCTATCGCGCAAGAACACCCATAGTAAATGCGTGATTCGGCCCGCTATGCATGCACACACTTCCGATACCGCCTGTGTTAAGCGAATGACAAGCGAATGAATCTGAGATTTTTTCTTTCTGTGATTGGTGCCCCTATGTTTATCCATGACGTATTCTGCATGTCTGTGAGTTCGTCGATCCGGGGATGCCCTTTGCATCCCACCAAACCCAGGATTTTTTCCCTGAAGGAGCTAAGAAGTGGCGGTATGTATGCAATTTTAGGCATTTTTATCGCTATTTACCTTGTTATTGTAGATTTTAGTCAAATGTGTCCGAATCTTTGTATTTTATGGCAGTTGAGTTCGTTATCTGTCGATGAGTCATTGAATTACCGTGCCGCAATGAATCGCCTATGCATGTGAGAGGCATAGATATGGGCTTGTCATGCAGTCAGCCTCGATTTTGGGTGAATTTCTTCCAATTTATTCGCGTGCGCACATGATGATCGTTTTGACTATCGATAATACATTCATAATAAAGCAATGTACGCTGCGGGAGGAATACATGTATGTCAACATATTTTTTTCAGCACATGATATGGACTATTTAGCCCTCATTTTTCACTATTTATGAGATTTTCAGGTAAGTTTTGAGCCATCTGTGTGATAATTGGAATATTAAGCATTATTTTAAGGCATCATTTGTGACTGTGAGTGCTGTATTTATTTTTTTGTGGGAGAGCCTACCTAGAGTAGCCTAGACTAATCACCTATTTCATCATTCATGGACATGTTGGTGCCGGTATTTGTAAATAAAATGCCGATTTTTGAGTGAATGTTGGTGACTTTTGTGCAGTGGTGTTTGAAAGTGTTGAGGTGTATGACCGTCCGAGTGTGTAGACACAAAGTATAGAAAAGTCGCTATAGTACATGTATGGCTAGAGTGCCCAAGTCTGCGCAGTGCCCATGTCTGCGCACACGCATAACTGCGCGATTCTAATAAAACAAAACACGCAACAAACACAAACATTTCATCTTTATCACAGCGATAGGTATTCATGCAAAAAACGAGTCAAAATATTGAAAAAAGGTCTTATTTCATGCATTTTATTCACAAGCCTAAAAATGTTGTCGTTCACGTAAAAACTCCCGAACTGCGTGTAAAATGAATGAGTGCGCAGACATGGGCACCATTGTTTTTTTCAATGTTGTCGTTGAAATGACACGGCCGCCGTTTCTTGTGTAAATGCCATTGTTCTTGTTCGAATTTTGACTAGAATTTCTGCAAACTTACTCTTTAGAATATCAGGAATAATATAAAATTAAGCTTTGGAGGGATATTACAGAAATTCTTGTGAATTTCAGGTCAAAATCTTAGGTGCGCAGACATAGGGCTCCCCATCATATGTGTGATTGATAGCAAATGCGTGAGCGTAATAACTATAGTATAATATAATGCACCTATCAATTGTAAGATGCACCCCTCGACCCCCGGGAAAGGTGCGTCATGGTTGGGTAATTTACCAACAAATGAATGACGCAGGGTATGGTCATGGAAGCATTTGGTCAGTCACAGCATGGAGAATGGGGTGCGTCATAGTCGGTCATTTTACATGGGTGCGTCATAATGCCTCGCTATGTTTACAAACGGGTCTGTCCGCGCAATACTCACCGCGTACCGGGCTTTTAAACATGCAAACTCCTTGAATATAAAAAAAAATATATTGACATGGAATCTATACTTTCGCACCGGGCGCCCAAAATCGAGTTTGATGACATCAAATAAAATGGAAACCCCCAAATAATAATAATTGATCTCAAATCCTCTCTCATGCTGTCTTCTGTCTGGGTTCTCAAAAAAGGGAAGAAATAAGGTATTTTTCGTTACTTTGTTTATTTTTACCCCGTTCGTTCCAGCACTGCACTGCGTTGGCTGGTTCGGTTCTTGCCGCGATGATCGCGATCGGTAGCATTTGTGCTAGGCTGGATTGAGACATGAATATTCATGTGTTGACGTCACAAGAATGTCAGCGATTGCACTGTGTGACTTCTGCACATTTTCATATGTCATCGCCGATAATCTTATGACGTCACTTCATGAATATTCATGTCTCAATCCAGCACAGCACCAATGCTACCAATCACGATCATTGCGAGCAGAAACTGAACATAGTCCAGTGCTTGAACGACCGGGGTTGCAAAGTGACGAAAAGTACCTTATTTCTTCGCTTTTCTAAAGAACCTAGACGGAAGATAGCTCGAGAGAGGTTTTGAAACAGGTTTAACGATTATTTGGGGATTTCCGTTTCATTTGATGTCGTCAAACTCGATTTTGGGCGCCCGGTGCGAAAGTATACTAGCGCCGCGCCGATGCATAGCGTGCCACGTGCGCGCGGAGCTTTACCATGACGGGGTGCGTCACAATGGTAAGTCAAAGTCTAGAACTGGTGCGTCATATTTTTTCGTCCAGGCACAGTCATTGTAAGAAAAGGTCCGTCATAGTCGAGACACACAGGTGCGTCATGGTATAGGAAAATCCGACTCACATCTGACAAGTGACGCACCATTCCCGGGGGTCGAGGGTGCGTCTAACAATTGATAAGTGCATAAGTATAACATGCATGCACATGCATCATCTCTTTTCTTTTCTCCATCTCAAGTTTGAACGTATGGGACTGTCTTCATTAAAATTGCGACATAATCTCGATCAAACTATTACGTTCCACGAACTTGTTCATACTATAATATAATTACAAAAGAAAACAACCATTTCACTCCCCTAATCAATTGCGTTTAAAACTCAGAAAGCTCGAAACAGCTGGTAAACCTACCAGAATCACCGTCACTTTCCGAAGATGCCCAAGTTCTATCCGGACCTATCCACGCATGTGTTCCGCTAGCTAGCGCTGCAAAATTAAAATGACAACAAAGTTTTTCGAGAGCGCATGCGCACGCACGGCGAGTATGGGGCATAGACAGGTATGGGGTGGGGGGGGTGGGGGGGGGTGGGGGTAAGGCCTGGAGTTGAGGGTAGCCGTAAGGGGGCTATGGGGTCAAACCAAACTTCAACCTACATACCCATCAACCTAAATGGGCGTTGTGGCGTGCGCCTGTAATCCAGCTAACAGTGGAAGTAAAGTTATAAACTGATTCAGCGGACCCAGGTTGGAGACGTCTGAGTCACGTCTTGTTCCCCAGACGTCAATCATCATATCTGATTGATACACGTCTGTAAAAACCCCAGTACACACACACACACACACACACACCCATCTCCATCCCGAATCAAGAAAGATGCCCATCAATGTGAGAAAGTGTCCAATCCAGGCCGGGAACAGAGCTTCTGTAGTTCTGAGATGAAAAATAAATATGGTAGATCGGTATGATGGGGAGCCCCATGTCTGCGCATCTAAGGATTTGATCTGAAAATGAACAAGAATTTCTTTAATATTCCTCTAAAGCTTAATTTTATATTATTCCTGATATTCTAAAGAGTAAGTCTGCAAAAAATCTCATCAAAATTAGAGCAAGAACAATGCCATTTTCACAAGAAACGGTGGTCGTGTCATTTCAACATTGAAAAAAACAATGGTGCCCATGTCTGCGCACTCATTCATTTTACACGCAGTTCGGGAGTTTTGACGTGAAAGACAACATTTAAAGGCTTGTGAATAAAATGTCTGAAATAAGACCGTTTTTCATTATTTTGACTCGTTTTTTGCATGAATACCTATCGCTATGATAAAGATGAAAAGTTTGTGTTCGTTGCGTGTTTTGTTTTATTAGAATCGCGCAGTTACGCGTGTGCGCAGAGATGGGCACTGCGCAGACTTCGGCACTCTAGCCATACTATATATAGCTTGAAAAGTAGTCCAAAATCAAAGTTGAGCGCTTTTGAGTAAATAATGGCTGTTTTCTCTCAAAAGAGAAAAAGTAATGATGATAATGATGCCGGTGTCATAGTCAGGTGTCAGTCGACTGGGTCATGGTTCCGCTGGAACAAAAGGACTAGTCGATTCGTACGCCTCCCCGGAAGCGTGTTGATGACGTCACAAAAAGCTATTTTTTCATTTTGACATTTTTTATACCATATCTCAAAGGAACATGGTGAAAAACATCCAGAGCCCAAATTTTATGGCAATTGGCTCATTGGGCCCCGAGATATGGCCGCATGAATACCTCCTTAGCCCCATTAAAGTCAGTGTTAAATTGGCCTGGTTCTAAACTGTTAAGAACCAGGCCAATTTACACTGACTTCAATGGGGCTAATTAGATATTCATATATAGCCATAACTTGGGCCACCATGAACTGATTCATGTCAAATTTGATGTGTGAACGTTTTCCATCATGCTCTACCTTAATATGGTCCTAAAAATACTGAAATTAAAAAAAAAAAAAAAAAAAAAAAAAAAAAATTGATGACGTCACACTTCGGTACTCTATTCCGTCAAGACCGAGGCGGATCCAGTCGGCGGGTAAATTTCAGGCGATTGGTTCCGGAGGATCCAATCGCCTGCCCGGAACCAATCGCCTATGAAACCGGCATATTTCCGTTCACGGATCCACTTTTTACAATTAATTAACCAGCTATTAAAATTATCCCGCTTTTTTATGGTGGTAAAGTATGGTGCATTCATTGGCCGAGAGAGGGGGTGGTGTTCAACCTCTTTTCATTCAATCCTTTGTAGGTGTCCCTAAGTTTTAGTAGGCCTACCCTTTTCCACTTGCAAATTGATCCGCATCGGATGCAAGAAAATTATACCTTGCATTGATGACCAATGGTCATCAATGCAAGGTATAATTGACCATTATATCAGAATAGTATTTTCCATATTTGAGTATTATTCAATACATCATTGTTGAATTTTTGAAACAGGAGTAAGATTGAGTTCGCCTGTGAAATTGTCGTACATTAATTGCGGTATCGTGCTTTCAAATCCATTGTTTGCCTCGGTGAATTCGAAAGTTGTAAAAAAAATGTCAAGTCAGAAGGTTATAGGTTACAAAAGAAGAATGAATGCAACTAAAAAGAAAGATAATAAAATCGTATTTCCTTAGGGTAATTTACCGTGTAAATGAATTCAGGGCTGTTACCAAACTTGACTGTATGGTGCTAAATACAAGTCATGCTGTCTACGATTCGGTGTTAGGACATGAGAACGGCTCTATAGGAAACTTTTCCAAATTTCATTTTTCCAGCAAAGAGTAAGTTTATTTACTTTTTAATAGTCGAATAGTAGACTAATATTACTCCTTATAGGAATCGATAAGAAAGATAAAAGTAATCATGATAATAGTGGTTGCCAAACTCAAAGTTTCATTGTGCTATAGGCTATAGTGGTTAATGCTATACTCTCTCGCCAAATTTTATTGAAAGGTATTTGAAAGGTCTGGTTGGAAATATGGTCCCCGAGGTGACGTGAAGCAAGACTATTTTCATGAGGGCGCAGCCCCGAAGTAAAATGGTCGTCTTCACGTCACCGAGGGTGCCATAGTTTACCAGAGACTCCAATGTAGGGGGTGATGGGGGGAAATAATGAACTATTCGATGACGTCAGCAGGAAAAATGAAGTAGATGTCAGGAAACGGCTTTTCTAGTACAACCATTAATTTTCTTGTTGTGTGCACTCCTAATGCAACAATCTTATGATGAGAGATATAATAATAATAATAATAATATTGGGTATTTATATAGCGCTCGTATCCACCAATGGTGCTCAAGGCGCTCCAATATTACCCTGGCTGTAGCCGAGCTGCCCTATAAGGCGCTCAAAGCATTTCAAGGAATAAATTCCTACCAGGTACCCATTTACTACACCTGGGTGAAGAGTGGCAAATGTAGATTAATGTCTTGCCAAAGGACATTAGTGCCGCGGCGGGACTCGAACCGCGAACCATGAGATCCACAGTCCGGTGACGTATCCACTAAACCACGACACCTCCAATATGGCCTATTCGTGAAAGTTGAAAAAAAAAATAATGGTCTTATCAAGAGAACTGGATGGATGGGATACATAAGGAGGTTCACCCCTGTCACTATATGCCTGGTGCTGTAATGGCCGGGTGGCTATCTTGCTGAATGGTTTATCAGGAGAGCGACGCCAATCGGACAATCATCACGAGCCGGGTCACACCCTAGTAAAAACAAGTTTCGATAAAACTAGACAATTGCTCATTAATATGAGATATGAAGCTATGAAGACATATGCGTCTCTCATCAGCTCATCGTAGAACTATCAGTTTGGAACGTCATCCGGCCGTGTTCAATTAACTCCACACCTCCTCCTACGGTGACCCCCATCCAGTGGCGAATCTAGCCTGGTATGACACAATAGGGGCCCGCCATTGTGCACAAACAAAGCGGGCCTATAGAATGTATTGTGTCTAATCCGGCTAGATCCGCCACTGCCCCATCATCATTCCCCGTCTCTCTCTCTCTTACGATATTTGGATGACGGGGAAACATCACTACATCATTAGTTTCTGTGAAGTTTTTGAAATATTTGTTGATACAAAAATCACTCTAGTCGCTCCCTCTGTTCCCATTGAGGTCGATGGTATTTGGATGGACTGATAATCCTCCTCAAGAATAAGATCATGGCATCAAAAGGAAAAATGGTGGATGACAATGAAACTGTTGTCTTATGTCATGTTCGACATAACCTTTCCATTTCCATTTTTTCTTAATTTTACATTCAATCTAAACTAGTGCTCAACATATAGGCTATATCGTTCCGATAGGTGGCGCACTGCTCATTTTGCGAAGTTCAAGTTGAGTAAAAAGTCATATGAATTACAGTTAAGATGGAATTTTTAAAAAACGGTAGGTCATAACCCGTTCCAAAGAATCAAAACTATATGTCAAATCGTCGCATCAGTGGAAAAAGGGCTTAACGTCCATGTATAGTGTCAATGAGCGCTATCCCTTTTTTACACTGATGCGACGAAATAATAATCTGACATTCAACAGAATAGTAACTATCGTATTTCTACAGTGGGTTATTTTCGGGGAGGGAGGATGCCTTCAAAACATCCATTGTTATTGATTCAGGGGAGAAGGGGCACATGCCCCTACCCAGTGCCCCTTCCCCTGGCAAAACCAAATCTACCACATTTTTAAGGGCTGGTCGCACGTGTCCGATCGATAACGATAACGATAACTAGATTTAAGACCCCGCCCCAACACGTACCTGTCCCACTATTAACATACAAGAGCATACACGCAACATTTATAGTGTACCTTTAATTGAAAATCTCGTTATCGTCTAATACACACCTAAATACAAAAACGTGTACCAAAGTGTCCTCGTGTGCCCCTCCTCCAACCCTTCCAAACCCAAATTTAAGCCGAGAACTGCATTGATATTGGTTGCTTCCTGATCTGCCTATTGAATAAAGGGTCCACAAACATACACAATCCATGTGTATATACAGCAACAATAGTTTTTTCCAATCCCGACTGAGACTGAGTATTAGAAAGGAATACATGCAACATGTGCATGGTTCGTACACGGAAAGGAATATTGTTATAATGAATGCCGGGAACATCATAGGCCTTGAAGAAAATTAACTCTTAACTCATGTTTAAAGTGAAATAATTTATTATCGGGTAAAGGCTTGAACGAATCCATTTTGGCCACATCTTTGTTTAAAAGTTTGTGCATTGTATGGAGTCACAAAATCCATTACTATATATTCTGAAGCTTAAATTTCTGCGTTGGAGGGCTACATGCCATTTAAAATGACGAAAATACTCGTCGATTTAAGAATTCCCCTGGCCCTTTTGGATTTTTACGTGGAATTTAATCCCTTCTGTACTACTTGACATTTTAAAAAGTATCTTAGTTCACTTTCAGACGTAAATCAGATATATAAGAAGAACATTTTGTTAATTTGTTCAAATGTCTTTTCTCATATAAAAGATAATAATGTTCCAACCATCGATACCATTCAAAACAGATCTAAGTTTAAGTCATTTACAGGTCTGTCATAATTTTCCGAATCGAGTCCGGCATTTCAAATCAGGGTAAACAAAAACTGCGATCTTCTGGACACACCCTCAGATGTATACCCAGTTTATCCATACAATTCCATACAATTCACTGTAAAGCGTAGTAAACAATGCTTTTTTCTGGCCATGCATACTGTATAGTACCGTGCGCTGGGAGCATTATATAGCTAAACTCCAAAATTTGTATTTTTCCAATTACAATTGTACATCAATATGAATTTTATCAAGCATAAAAATCATGAATACCGTAGCTGTATGGGTCCTAGGTGGTATTCTAATTGCGTGTTATTTGCTTTCATCCATGCAGTATGATCACAAGGCCGGATAGCGGAAACTAAGTAATAATTATTCATATGCGTAATTCAAAGGAACGCATATATATACTGCGTGATATATAATTATTATGCTTTTTGCATTCTCTTAATAGATGACAGGACGAAAGGAAATAGATTTCGGACGAAATGGAACTTGATTACTATAACAAGTTATTACTAGTCTAATAGAAAGAAGCACAGACTTAAAAAGCAAACGAGAAGGACTACATTATCGGGCGTCTCGCTGATTTTCGAGTAAGTTTGTTTCAACATTATGCATGGTCTCCAAAAAGTTAGTATTTTCAACATTTTGTAATATTTTCATCATAATAACCGCCACCTCTCTCTCTCTCTCTCCTTCTCTCTCTCCCTCCCTCTCTCTCTCTCTCTCTCTCTCTCTCTTTGTATGAATGTATATGTTTCGAATAACATCAGCCTCTTTGATTCTGTTACTTTGGATTTTGCTCTTTTCTCACCTTTCTGCTGATAATTTAAATTTTTCATGATATATTTTTTCTTCGCAGCCAAAGGCTGAATATTGTGACATCTTTTACAAACAATTTACAGTGCTAAAATACAGGATCCATCATATATACAATACATAATTATGAATATACAAATGACCTTATAAGAAAAAAAATAATACGTTGGATACAAATTCGTGTATACAAGTGATGTGTAACATAAATTAGAATAAAATTAATTGACCGATACTCTAAAAGTGCTGAATCTGGCCTTTTGGGGACTTTTTGGAATGAACGACAGCTAATCAGCTATACAGGTAAGATATAAATCTAAATGATTTAACATTCCAGAACAAGATTGCATGGCATAAAAAATTTAATAATATAGGCCTTATGATGTATTGTGCTCCCATTTGCTCAATATTAATTGCTGCTTGTTCTTGGAATGGCTGCCATTACTTCTCGTTATTTGAGACTGCATGTGCAGCACACTTTCTGCAATAATGTTTACTGTAGTTAATGTCGTAGATTCACGATCTTTCACTTCTGTAATGTCCTCCAATAATTACTTTACATGAATACAAAGAGCATAACAATAAGATCTTGATTAATAATGAGTTTGTTTCTATTTTGTTTTTTCGCTCTTTTTTAGTCATGTTGAAGTCTATAAAGCCGATTCGAATTCCATGGTGATGTGGATGAGGGCTATTGCCTCCTATAGCTGCCCCTGTAACGACCATTCTGAACCCAAACCCTATACCTTACCTTAATCCTAAATTTCCCAATAATACTCCAGACCTGAAGCTAATTGTGCGTTCATGTCCCTATCACAGTCATTATAATGTGGAAATAACAAATAGAATTTCCTTCCGTTGTTATTTATATGTTAGATGATATGACGTTCATTAAATTATTCGTTTTGAAAGCATTGATATTCCCTGATAGCAGAAAGTGGTAAAAATTACGTGATATTTACGTCGTGGTTTTCGTCTTTTTTACGTCCTGTAATTACGTCAATAAGACGACAACTTGCACCAACGAAAGACGTCAAGAGGACGTCTTATTTTGACGTCATCTGTACACTGTAAAAACTGAAGTGCTGTATATGGCACTTTTTGAGGGCATGCATAGGGACTGCACTCAGAGTGCTATTGAATGCACACAGCGTGCTATTTCAGCACTTTCACGGGAACTGGACCGGCTCCTTAAACTGCCAAACATTCATAAAAAAATGATTTGGGCGAGCTTCGAGCTGAGGGTCCGCTGATCGAGAATTGCTGGCATTACCGCTAGACTAACTCACATTGTACGATTTAGAGCAGATCATATTGTTACATAGTGAATTTACGACACCACATAGTTCATGTTATTTACTTGACTCCCATGACTAAACTGGATTGCAAGAAGCATTCGTTAGTCCATCGGTAACGTCAACGCCTCTCAATCAGCGGAACCTGGTTCGAGGCTCGCCACGGTCACATTTTTTTTTTTGCTGGTAAATTAGCACACTACAATTAAGTGCTCTTAACAGCATTTCAGGTGCAGTCACTATACATGCCCCTAAAAGTAGCACTTTAGTTTTTACAGTGTACAAGACGTAGAGATGACGTCAAAATAAGACGTCCTCTTGACGTCTTGCGTTGGTGCAAGTTGTCGTCTTATTGACGTAATTACAGGACGTAAAAAAGACGAAAACCGCGACGTAAATATCACGTCATTTTTAACACTTTCTGCTATCAGGGAAGAGGAATGAAGACGTAGAGATGACGTAAAAATAAGACGTCCTCTTGACGTCTTGCGTTGGTGCAAGTTGTCGTCTTATTGACGTAATTACAGGACGCAAAAAAGACGAAAACCACGACGTAAATATCACGTCATTTTTAACACTTTCTGCTATCAGGGTTAAACAATAATAATATTAGCTTCATTAATTAGCATGCGTCTCAAAAACAACTTTACACTTTTGAAATGGCTGACATATAAAAATAAATATATGATTCTGGGGGAAAACGTTTATAAGTATGGAAAGCGCATAGACTCAACTTCCATATGACACCAAAAAGTCCGAAAATAATTCACGCTTAGGTGAGCAGTAAAGGGTATGGAAATTAGGTTGCGCAGGAATGGGCCTTTCAATTTGTGAGAGGAAAGTCCTTTGGAGCTTACATAATTGAGGATGATATGAACAATTTATGATCAACTGTGATGAGTTTGCTGAGTGAAATTTGTGGTTTATGGGATTAACATTTTATGCATGAGTGAACATGAATTGCATTTATTATTGTAGCAATGTCTTTGCCTGGTAGACTCAGTGGTGTGTTCATGGGAATCAGGATGGGGTGATGGTACATGTTGAGATAGGGTAGGACTTTGTTGGATATAGATGGGATAAGGGCCAAAAGGACATTGTAAGCACCCCCCCCCCCCCCTCTCTCTCTCTCTCTCTCTCGCTTCCTGGGTGTGCTTGTACATATCTTGACAATAATTATTCATAATCGTTGGTCTCCACTCAGGGGCCTGGGAGCCGGGGGTGCTGAAGCTAAAAAGTAGTTAAAAAGAGACCCTAAAACGCTGAGGACCTTTGTTTTTGTTTTTGTTTTGCTTGTCAGAGATTGTGGGACTTAAAAAAGACACTAAAATGCTGAGAACTTTTTTTTTTTTTTTTGCTCACAACACCCCCGTAACAAAATCGTTCCCAGGCCCCTGTCTCCACTCAGAACTACGACCGCGTGAATATCGGAAATTCAACAACATCGATCACTCCTCGTTTGACGATGACCTCTCTTCTGTGCTTGATAACGAATGTGTAGCTGAAGATGTTAACAGCTGTATCCAGAAGCTTGATGGAGACATTAAACATGTCCTGGATAGTCATGCACCGGTTTGTCTCCGTACCACACAGGTTCGTCATAGACCAAAGTGGTACAATAAAGATGTTGATGCAGCACGACGAGAACGTAGGAGACAGGAACGGAAGTGGCGAAAATCCTTGAAAGTCAACGCCGACAGTGATCCATCTGCCTACAAAGAAGCTAAAAGGGCTGCAGCTGAAGCGCTGTCACAGGCTAAACGGACTTATTATCATCACGTCTTTTCTGAGAGTGGTCCAAAGGACATGTACAGAGAACTCAACTGTCTGCTGAACGAGAAGAAACGATATCTTCCTGACGCTGAATCATCTGCTGAGCTCGCTTCTGCATTCTGCGGATTCTTCACTGAAAAGATCAGGAGTCTGCGAAGGAATATCGACGACTTGAACGTCAACATCCAAGTCTATTCTAATCCCACAGCAGTTGTCACCACTTCGTTCCAGCCCGTCACAGTGGAAATGGTTCAGAGCCTGATCAAATGCTCACCAGATAAGACATGTCCTTTGGACCCCTTGCCAACATGGCTCCTGAAGCGCCATCTTTCCGTTTTGCTGCCAAGGCTGACACACATCAACTCATCATTAACATCAGGTGTGTTCCCACAGTGTCTTGGTGTTACTTCTGTTATTCCAATTTTGAAAAAGCCAGGACTTGACAGGAATTTCTTGCCAAGCTCCTGGAAAAGGTAGTCTCAACACAACTAGCAGACTACATCGGTGATAGAAATCTAGGAGACCCTCGCCAATCTGCATATAGGAAGGACCACAGTACCGAGACTGCGTTGATTAGCCTGCAGAATGATATTCTTTGTGCTCTTGATGCCCGGAAGTGTGTTATCCTGCTGTCTTTAGACATGTCTTCTGCATTTGACACGTTAGACCACGGAATTCTGATCACAAAACTCCAGGCTGAGTATGGCATCACTGATGTAGCACTGAACTGGATGAAGTCTTATCTTAGCAACCGAATGTCACACGTGAGCATCAACGGGGTTGACTCATTAAGCACCAGACTGGAATTTGGCGTTCCACAAGGATCGGTAATGGGGCCGCTGCTCTTTACCATGTATTCAAAACCTATCTCCGATATCCTCTGCAGACATGGCGTGGATCCAGGATTTCTTAGGGGGGCCCAAATTTTAAATCATGTGAGCTACATATTGGTACAATAATTGTGACAAATGGCGTATCTGACGATCTCGGGGGGGGGGGGGGTGCAAAAGCATAATTATAAAGGGCTTTCACTCCCGCCGGAAGAGCATTCTGAAATTGTTAAAGTCCATACAGATCATATTATAATGACTAAAGTTTCTAAATTCCGAAAGAAAATATTTACAATTTGACACCTATGATTTCGAGGGGCTACTTATTCATCTTTTGTTCGGTAATAACTAACGTCTGTTTCTGATGGTGTCATTATGGTCATGTACGCTAACTTCCTCGAAATCCGCCCTAAACACTGAGCAGGGGCGGATCTAGCTTTTTTCCAGGGGGGTTGACCCAACGACGATGCGGAGCATCGTCTACAAGCCGCGAAGCGGCGATGTCCGCGAGCCGCGTAGCGGCGAGCCGATTTTTTTTGCTATTTTGAACCCCCGTATTGATGTTTTCCTGGCATCTACTAACGCAATGGAGACCATAAAAAGCCGCGAAACGGCGAGCCAATTTTTTTGTCTTTTTTGAACCCCCGTAAGTGATGTTTTCCTGGCATCTACTAACGCAATGGAAACCATAAAAAGCCGCGGACTGGTGATGTCCGCGAGTCGCGTAGCGGCGAGCCGATTTTTTTGGGGCTATTTTGAACCCCTGTAAGTGATGTTTTCCTGGCATGTACTAACGCAATGGAGACCATAAAAAGGCGCGGAAGTGGTGATGTTCGTGAGCCGCGTAGCGGCGAGCCAATTTTTGGCTATTTTGAACCCCCGTAAGTGATGTTTTCCTGGCATCTACTAACGCAATGGAGACCATAAAAAGGCGCGGAGTGGCGATGTCCGCGAGCCGCGTAGCGGCGAGCCGATTTTTTTGCAAATATGAACCCCCGTAAGTGATGTTTTCCTGTTATCTACTAACGCAATGGAGACCACTGCGGTGTGGGTCTGGACATATTATGATGGCGTTTTTCTATGCACATTAAATTTTTACTTGGCGGCCCAAGGGGGGGGGGTTAAACCCCCTAACCCCCCCCCCCCCCCCCCCCCCCCCCCCCCGTAGATCCGCCACTGATGAGTTACGTGAATCCTTATTAAAAATGCGTCGGCTCTTGCTGGAAGCCAGGAGCCGTACTAAGGGCTCATTACTGTGGCAAATCATTACTCCTCGGCGACAGTCGGCGAAGATATCAGACAGTTATGTATCTGAAAAGACTGAAATGGCATATACTGTAAATCAAATTTCAAAAGGAACAGCACTAATATTTTTTGTGCAAACCAGTCATTAATTGTCGCACGAGATATAGAGACAATATCGGACACGGTAATGGTATGATTCAAAAAATAGACTTTATTGATATGCTCTATATGCATGATATCTATTAAGGAAATCGCACCTGAAATTGCATCATGTTAGCCCTCGCAAGTTGCAAAACAGCCCCCATAAATTGCTATTAGGTTAAATACAAAATGGAATTGGGAATGAAAAGAAAAGATCCCTTTCCCGTCTCTCACTCTCTCTCTATCGTTTTGGTGGGGGGATGTCCGATTTTTTCCCCTTATAGAAATATCTTTATTAAATATTGCTTTTGACTTTGCAATACTTTATAAACACATTAATAACAAAAATACTGCACATAATAGAATTAGCAAACAAACCATTTTAATTATACAGCGCACATATAGCAAAACTAGTTTACAGCAGAATTATGTTCACCCATCTGTTATCAAATGAGATCAAATTGTTATTCTTAAATTTTAACATATAGATATTCAGAATGGTAATGCCTTTGATAAGCATTTAAATTACTTTATTGATAGTAAGCTTTTTTTCATTTCCAGGACACTTACATCCCGTCTGCATGTTCTTTTCTTTTCTTATTCCTCCGCGTTTTCCTTCCCTTTATATCCTCTTTTTTCTTTCCCTTTCACCCTTCTCTGTTTTTTTTTTCGTTTTTTTTCTTGGAGATGGGGAGATCAGACAACGTGGGAGCAAGGCCCTTTCGGCCTTCGCGCCTCTGGCCTCCTTCCCCCTTCCCCCTTTTCCTTTTTCTTCCTCATTTTCCCCTTCCTCTCATCTATCCCTTTTCCTTCCTTCTCCCTTTCTTTTATGGAGGTGGGGGGGGGGGGGGTGGAACCGTGGAAGGCCCTTTTGGCGCCCGGCATCCTTCTTCCCATTTTCATTTTGTCTTATATTTTATTCCTTTTCTCTCCTCTCCCCCTTTCCCTTCTTTTCCTTCTCTCATTCCCTCTTTGTTCTTTGTAATTTCCTTCCTGCTCGCTATCTTCCTCTCTCTCTCTTTGCGAGGGGGGGGGGGGAGCAACAGGGGATGAGGCAAAGCCCTTTCGGCCACTGGACTCTCCCCCTTTTTCTTCCTCTTTCATTTCATTTTTTTTTCTTTTCCCATTCTCTCCTCTTTCCCTTCCCCTTCCTTCCCTCTTTATGGCCGGGGAGGGGGAGGGGGAGGGAGAACGGAGAGGCAAGGTCCTTTCGGTCCCCCGGCCTCCGCGCTTCTTCCTCTTTTATTTTTTCTTCCTTTTTCACTTTTCTCTCCTCCCTCCCTTTCTCTTCTTTTCCTTCTCTCTTTCCCTCTTTTTTCTTCTTTCTACTTTCCTACCTGCTCTCTCTCTTTTTATAGGGGGGGGGGGGGGAGCAACACACTACACCCTGGGAGGTAAGGCCCTTTCGGCCCCAGGCCTCTTTCTTCCCCTTTTCAAATGTTCTTCTTCTTCTTCTTTTCCTTTTCTCTCTTCTCTCCCTTTCCCTTCTTTTCCTTCTCTCTTTCTCTCTTTCCCTCTTTTTTTTGGCCGGGGGGGGGGGGCGGGCCCGCTGGGCCCCCCTGGATCCGCGCCTGGCGTAGATCATCATGTTTACGCTGATGACATACATGTGACGTGTGATCCTTCAATCCAGGACTCGATTGACCAGGCTAAACGAAGATTAGCGGATGCTATGGAAGAAATCCGTGCATGGATGACATCTAAACAGCTGAAACTAAACCAAGAAAAGACCTCTAGACACTACCAACGCCTGCTCAACAATTTTACTTTGACTCTACATGATGACACCTTGCTAAAACCATCACCGAAACTTCGTATTCTTGGTGTTAACTTTGACAACACTATGCTGCTCGATGGTCACGTTTCTAATGTTGTTAGGACTGTCAAGTTCCACTCCGAAACTTGAGTAGGATAAGGAAGTATACAGACGAAGGAAGTCTACTCTGTGGTACCGCAACCAAGAATGTGCACCGTCTTCAACTCCTTCAGAACCATTCTGTACGTCTCATTTTCAAGCAACCTAAGAGCACACATACCACACCCCTTCTGAACACTCTTCACTGGCTCTCGATTCAGCAAAGACTCTACTTTAAGACCGCTACTCTTGTATTTAAGTCTCTAAATGGTCTCTCTCCCTTGTACCTCATTAATCTTCTTCATGTTACACAGGCTCAGTATAATCTTAGATCCAACACTATAACAATGATAGAAATTCCAAGATGCCGTACCAATGCTGGTAAACGGGCATTCGTAGCCACTACCCCCAAAGCGTGGAACAATCTACCCAATTTTATAAAAAATAAAGCATCACTGGATACTTTTAAGAAATATCTTATGACACACTGTTTCAGTAATGCCCGCTTATCAGCTTTCGTCTTGGATCTTTTGTCATAGTTCTCTATTACTTTTTGTATTTACAATTTGAAATCAACCTCTTTCATGTAATCAGGTTTGATGCAAATCCTGTTTATGTATATTCTTCTAAGCAGCATTGTTATTTATTAATTGTATTATGTAAAGCGCTTTGTATCTATACTCTGAAAAGGCGCTACAGAAATAGCATCATTATTATTATTATTATTACTCCAAAATATCCAGACCACCTTCCCTTATCCCGAATTCTACCTACATTTCCCAAATTGGACTGGTTGCTATTACCCATTGACACCTGAAGTCAATCACAATCTATCAATCAATCAATACCAATACAATGTATCAGTAAATCAATCGGCCATTCAATTAATCAATCAAGAGAGAGAGAGAGAAAGAGGGGGGCATAATGTCCTCTTGACCCATATCCCATCCACCCAACAAAGTCCTACCCTATCTCATCTCCCCAGCAACATGTACCATCACCCCATCCTGACTCCCATGAACACACCACTGAGTCTACCAGGCAAAGTTACAATGCTACAATAAATGCAATTCCTATTCACTCATGCATAAAATATTCATTTAATAAACCATAAAATTCACTCAGCAAACCCAAACTGATCGCAGTTGATCATGAATATATCATATTACCCACAATTTTGTAAGCTCGAAAGGACTCACCTCTTACAAATAGGAAGGCCCATTCCTGCGCAACCTAATTTTCATACCCTTTTAATACAAAAGTGAGCAGTGCTCACCCAAGCATGAATTATTTTCGGACTTTTTGGTGTCATATGAAAGTTGAGTCCATGAGCTATCCATACATTATAAACCTTTCCCCCGGAATTATATATTTTTTTTTTTCAGCCATTTCAAAAGTGTCAAAAAAGATTTGAGACGCACGGTATTGCGCACGTATCCATCCCAGGGGATGGCTCAAGGCGCCTACAAAGTATTACCCTGCCTGAAGGCCCTGGAAGCATTCAAGGAATACAGTCCTGCCGGGTACCTATTTACTACACCTGGGGGGAGCGGGGCAAATGAAGATTAATGTCTTGCCAAAGGACATTAGTGCCGCAGCGGGACTCGAACCGCGAACCATGTGATCCAAAGTGACGTATCCACTAGACCACCACACCTTCTTTTTGTCATTTTTATCACAGAGAGAAGACAAAATAATGATGCACTGCGGATGTTGCTCAAACTCCAGCTTCCGGTGTGGGCTCAGATGGAAATCATGCAGAGATTTCACTCGTACACAGGTATATCCATGACAACACCAGCTGAATACTAAGTATCTCGCTTTCGCTGTAATAATCGTTACTTAGATTTAATTTTAGCGAATGCATCCATATACTAATAAACCTACTCACAGAAATGACATAACTCACAATACTATAATCCATTATGTTTATTACAACACCGTTTCCCCATCTCTCTCTCTCTCTCTCTCTCTCTCTCCCCCTCTCTGTCACTGTTTCTTCGATTATGATATAGTAACCATAATGATATTCTGCCTTATTACAATTCAGTGGCATATCCCACAGTGGTTATTCCTTCTATACCGAGTCATTGCCGTCCTCTACACATGGGGCCTCCAGATTTATTACTGGGTGATGGACCTCCAACCAAGAACATACGTGTACGTCACAAATTGGACATACTTGGTTCTTGCACTGTATGTGCTGGTAGCTGCAGGCAACCTCACCGTAGATTTGGTGTTAGACGCAGGGGGCAGTCCACCTGTCAATGAATCCTCTAGTAAGTTTATTTGTATATATTATTAAAGATATCGTTAGATGCCCCACCCCCTCCTCCTCAAAATGGGCCTTTAGTTAGCTCAAATTTCACGGAATTCGTTTGCCTTAAACGTCAAACTTGGAGAATAATAGTTAATACAGATATCACAGTTTTGTCCAAATTATTGTTTGTTCCTTGATTATGCAACATAAATTTTATCATCATTTGCATACAGTAGGTGTGTAGATGCAACGTATAACACATCGGACAAACACTATGCTATGTCAACGCTATATTCAAACATCTTGGACCAGAGGAACCATGTCTTTGATTTTCTTTTGTATTTGGTTTTCTAGCGCTAGCATTTCGGTACATGGTACAATGGGTACTCTACGACGTCCTCATCACGTGGTCTCTCATCGTCGCTATCGTCTACTGGGCAACACTATTCAAGCAACACGATAACTTTGCTGATTGGATAGACGATATCTCCAAGCATCTCTTACCCGCAGTCTTCGGGCTGATGGAGGTCGCTGTCACAGCCACACCCTGTCTCTACAATCAAATCGTCTATCCCGTCACTTATGGAATGATGTACCTGACATTTACGTTGATAATGTGGGCAACTGGAAATGATGCGATCTACTTTTTTCTCGACTACGGCGAAAGCCCTGTCTACGCCATTGTGGCACTTCTCTGTCTCTCCGCTGCCATTTTCGTAATCTATACGATGGTATGGGCACTGACCAAACTGCGGCGGTGGATTGCTTGGAAGACGAACGATTGCCGATGCGGATGTCAGCCCGAGACTGAGATCGAAGGGGACTTGCCAAACCAACGAGTCACAAGTTCTGGACGAGTCGAAAGAAACATGACCCATATCATCTAGACCGAAAACTATATTAATTGAACTGCTAGTATAATTATGATGAACGTCTACAATGTTATTGTGCAGTAATTTTCTATTACCAGATTTCAATGCCGTGACTGGACACTCTCCCACGGCAGCATGGCGTAGCCCACGGTCCAATCACTGGCAAAGGGGCACCGATCTTACGGACGAAATTAGTGAGAGAGGGAAAGCCGGGAAAGGCGTACGGGGCCGGGGCCGGGGTAGGGGGCTAAGGGGTTGCGAATCCCAAGGATTTTGAACTACCAATATTAATTTAAGCAATCGTAATGCACCTTATAACGGGACAGCGCGATTGCCTCTTTGCAATTTTAATGACGAACACACATTGAAAGACTAACAAATAAACATACAATGCACCAATCATATAGGCCTAGATGCCACTATACGAAAGTGTAAAAATTGGCTTGTTCGCCTCGCTCGCACGCAACATTAATAATTTTGAAGTAGACAAAACACTTCAGCCAAATGGAGACATTGGGCTTGCTTTCATTAATTTTACAAGGGCCGCATGGATATGGTCATAGTGATATTGCATTCTGCTTTATGTTTTTCCTTTCGTGCTGCTCAGTACTTATGAAAGTAATACTTATACATTTCAGTTCTTTTCCAAAATAGAATGGTTTGCTGGTAAATGAAAAATGAAATCAACATTAACTGATGTTAACCTAACCATTTCAGAATCAATGTTTTAAATACATGTACAATTAGGTGTTTCATAATTTTAGGTTGTATTTCCGCTGATAAAATGCAATTGTTATATTCTTCCAAGACTTTCTAGTTTTTATATTGTATACTAGCTACCAAGATAGTACTATTTTAGAAAAGTTTTCAGTATATAATAAAGTCATTTGCATTGAGACTTTATCATAATTTAACAATAAATATAAAGTAGAAAGCTAATGAAATCTATATTATGTTGTTAATCCTTTATTTTAATAATCACTTACGTAATATGATTTTGTGATAGGTATTATGCGCATTATTACAGAAACTGAAATGTTTCATTATGACGTGCGCATGTATTGTGACGTGATGTGCATATAGTGACGTCACGCGTAACTACTGCTAGCTGATTCCCAGGAAACTGGCACTGTTCAAAGATTAAACAACGCCTCATCAGAATACTTACGAGACAACAAAATGATGTGGAAAGAGCAGAAAATAATGAATTTCCATTAGGATTGAGATACCACCGCTGGAGATACACATAAATTCCCGAAAAAAGAAGGAAAACTGATTAAAAAAAACTTATAAACAATATAACTGCTAATGAGGGCGGAATCGAAACACGACATTGCTGAAAATCAACCTGACACCTTCCTCGTCAGCATACTTTTCTAGCGTAAGTACATGTAATTATCTGTCAAGTTCACAGGCTTGACGAACACGTGCCCCTTAAAATGGTAGAATTAAAGAGAGGAAAAAAATAAAAGAAATCGAGGAGAGAGAGAGAAAGAGAGAGAGAGAGATAAACGGGAAGTCAAAAAGAAACGTGACGAGAAAGAACCTCTTGGACTCGACTCTTTACCCCCACTCATTTGATTCTATATTTTCACTCCCACTTCGTAATCACCCCCCCCCCCCCCAACCATACCAGCGCCCCTGCCAATAATTGGTAAAGATATTGCCTACCGACGTACTGATGAGGCTACCCTGGGTAAACAAGACATTATTAACAATATTATTTGCGCATTTCGATAAGAAATATCCGTAGATCCAAGACTAAAATAACCCAGAAAAAAAGATTTTAGAAAATGATAAAATAATTTAATTGTTTTTAATGCTTTTCTCCGTCTACATTAAAAAATCATCAAAAATCATAAGAACTATATATAGTTCATTCGTATGAAAGTGTATAGTCATAGTTTGTTGTCTTCCTACTTTTTGTCGCATTAAAAACATTATTAAAGCCATGTGTACTTTTGACCATCACACATTTTTTTAATTTCAGAAGTCGATAAAAGAAGTACATGTACCAAACTACAGACGCATGCAGTAGATCGTATTAATCCATTGAAGATGGCATCTGAACTTGGTAACCTTCTCTTCCAGCCATTTGCAGCAGAGGTGAGCTTCAACCCCATTCCATGGCAGCGTTGGATGCGGCAAGAAGGAATGGCACTTTACGCCATCTCAACAATCCTCTACCTCATCACTATCTTCACCGTGCAGAGAGTGATGAAGTATCGTCCACGCTTCGTCCTTCGTGTTCCTCTCGCTCTCTGGAACATTGGTCTATCTGTCTTCAGTATCGTCTGCGCGTGGAGACTGAACGTCGCAACGCATTACATCCTCTCCCAGCGAGGCGCCACACTGCACAGCCTTGTATGTGAGTGTCATTGTTTCGATAGGGGACAACCAGGCGGTCTCTGGCTTCTCCTTTTTGCACTGAGTAAGCTGGTGGAGTACGGTGATACTATGTTCGTGGTCCTCCGCAAGGCGAAACTCATCGTGTTACATTGGTATCATCATGTCCTCACCTACTTCAGTACCTGTTACCTCTTCGCCTATGCCTCCCCGACAGTCTTCGTCATGGCTATGGTCAACACCTACATCCACTCCCTCATGTACCCCTACTACGCGCTCCGCATCATGGGCGTGGCCGTACCGAAGCGCGTTGCCATGACAATCACCAGCATCCAAATCATCCAGCTCTTCGCAGGTTTTCTCATCAACCTGTACGTCGCATGGGCGCTGTTTCGCGGAGTCCCGTGCGAGGTAGATCGACTCGGACTGGGGCTCGGTCTGTTTGGTTTCGGTACCTTGTTCATCCTTTTCGTCAATTTCTTTGTTCACAGTTATTTCTTCAGGACATCAAAGAAGCAGGTCCAATGGGAAGGTTGAATGATGCCATGATGCACGTATGAAGGCTACCGGTATTAACTTTTAACGTAAAGATTCAACAATAAGAAAGAGAAAGAAGGATCTCTACTTTCAAGTATCAGTTTCCAAAATTGATTCATTAACGCAGCGACACAATAATGTTTTAAAGTGACCTTGAAATACGTAAGAAAAGAATGAATAACTTAAATAGAAAACCAGCTAGAGAAAGCAAATAATGTCCATCTTATAGACACCTCCATAGAACTCACTTCAGTCTGTTTCTTCATGTTAGCTAAGTTAAAAAGTAGGACAACTACTACCCATATACGCAATGAAACTTTATTTATTTCTACTCAATATGCAATTTTAAAAAAAAAAGTTACATAGCATTTATCTTTCATGTATGTACATGTATCAAGAGATTCAAGACCTACTATTCTATTAGATTGAAAGATGTTGTTCTTCATCTGGGTCCCGTCTTATATCGCAAGTCCTCCAATCAATCGCAGATTTAGTCTCCTTTCTTTTATGTACATAGTTGTGATTGATATCAATCGCAAAGTAAGTTGCAATCAATCGCAACACTTTATAAGACGGGGCCCTGGACATTTATGATCCCGACAAGTATGGAGTGAAAATTTCATTCCACTTTTTTTTTCTTTATTAAAAATTGGAAACGCAGTATAAAATCTATACTAAGCATTTCATTTTGGCAGAATAAGAAAATCTATACAAGTCAACCTCCTTCATTCTCACTTCTCATTTGTTCTCCACCTATTTACTTGCATTCTCGTTCGTTATTACGAACATTGATAGGCTAGTGGGAGATAATGTTCCATGTCTAACAAATTAAGTGAACTTTAACTTGAAATAATTATTAGTTTTTACCCGACTATTCCATTACATAAATAGCCCTATCAAGGAGTGAACATGAGCATACCGAAACATCCAGCAAACTGACACTTTAGATGTGTTATTGTAATCAGTATTGCTGTTGTTTATCAGACTCCGATCTGTTAGAGAAATTTATCTTCAACTTGACGTGCTCTCCTTGATATATTTCATGAGTTTCTGTTGGCAAATCAATTGCCATATGTTCCTACAATTTATTTTTGCTTAAACTCATCCTTTCTCCCATTTCATTTGTAGTATCCTTTTTAAAGAATAAAGAATCCCTCTTTACATCATATTTGTACATAATCAGCCACTTTTCACAACAACAAAAAAACAACAACAAACTTGTAGCACTCCTTTCCAACTCTCCAGTAGAATCATTTTCCATCCCGACAGACAAGATGTATTCCATCCAGAATAACATGTATTCTTTTCTAAAACTTTCAATTGTATTCTAGAGTCAATTCCTATGACATGGTAGAATAACATATTTACATCAAACCTTTCAAAAAGTCTGAAACAATTATCACATGTAACAATAAGGAACTCATTTCTGATACCGGAATTAACATGATTTCACTTTCAATTTATTCAAATATCGATGGTTGAGAACATAAATAGACAAACAAACAGCGTTTATCAGTAAACATTAATGGCAGAACATTAAAACACAGATCATTCTCTCGCTCTTAAATCATTTCAATTTTGTAACATATTGATTTTCATCAAAAATAAATGATGCACATTCATCCGATATTCATAACTATTTAGAGATGAGTTCATAATTTTTTTAAAACAGTAATGAACTAAAATTTCAAAAGCGATTTTGATTGTCCTAAGAAATAAAAGGGTGTTTAAAAAAATGAAAAGCATCATATTGCTGTTATAGCTAAGTATAGTGTATAATTGGACCCTCAACAAAGAATCCTGGCATAAATTCTTCTCAAAATTGGGGAGATGCATATCTATTTTCTGATTTCGAAAGTTTGCATCACTTTATTTCCAATGTGTTATTCATATTTCTATTCATTTCATATACTTATCTTTTTAATAAGTACTTTCAAATCACAACTATTCACTACTTACAGTACTCTTTGAATAAGGACAAAATCAACACTCAAACATTATTCATATCAACTGCACTGTCACAACAAAAGAAAACTGTTTAAAAATCCTAGCTGTTATTCTATTTACTCAGCAAATTAATTTCAATTATAAGCTGCAAAGACAAAGATAGCAAAGACACATACCCTAAAATGTGATATAAAGATAATTCATGAGAGCTTCATTGGCAGTACACTTTAATGAAAATTGGGAGGGAAATATTATTGGTTCATTGTTTCTCTTACCCAAATACTAAGCGAGTCAGTATAATGCTTATATTATCAAATTCAGGACATGACTTCCATCATGACTAAGTGATTTACAGTTTTGTGACCTTCATTAATGCCTAGTCACAACATTTGTTTAGAACATCATACTTTCATTTTGATACACTGTAGTAAAATCAACATAATTACATCATACAGAAAATTACTTTTTTTTTTGAAAGAGTTTGCTCTGATTGTAAGCATTGTGGACTGCGCACCATTCTTCAGTAGTTGACGATGTCAAGACTTTTTTTCAGATTTGACCCCGCCATGGGAAATGGTTGAAGAGCATATCTTCATTAAATCATCAACCAAAGAAGGAAGATGGTGCACAGTACACTTTGCTGGAAAACACTGCACTATTAAAATACTCCAAAAATAGTGATTTTCTAAATCATTTTTTTTAAATTTCTTGACATAAAAATACAAGAAACAAAATATTGCATTTCCAGAGTATGAATTGTCAGGTGCAATGAAATGAAAACGTACGCATTGCTATAATATATCACTGTGCATAACATTTAAAAATCTCACTTTGTTAGCTCAGTACGACGTAAATTGTAACCTCATTCACTCCTAACATTGTTGTATAGTGAAAAAGAAAGTATCTCCTCTCAAACTACTGTTTACTTGCAATATTCCAGTAACAGACAACTGCTCACAGTCTGCTACAAAAAGTATCAAAATAATCTTTGACCAAGTTGATCTCATGCAGGCAATGTCAAGGCCATTATACATGTGTTGTTATTGCAAAAGTTGAGCAACCAATGCAATAATTAGCAGATTTTGAATGCACCTGGATCAACCCCATGTCATTTTATTCCTACACAAAATATGTTTCACTTTTTTCTGGCATTTAATTAAACATAATCGCACTAAACGGGTCAGTTTTTGCCTAAAGGTGGCAAACATGACTTCCTGATATGAAACATCTGAGACTTTTTAAACCACTGGTGCTCTGCCATCAAAATAACGCAACAGCATGTAAGATATCATTGGAGAGCAAATACTTCCCATTTCACTAACCAACCCCCAATGACATTTAATGATTTATTTTTTTTTAATCCCAAAGCCCCCAAAGTTTTTCATAGTTTTCATATCAACTGCAAACTAAAAACTGGTGAAAATGATATTTTATAATTTGGGTACAGTATACTGTAAAATATTGCATATATAATTGCCCTTTTCTTGCACTCATTTGCAGACAGCAATGATTCTTTGGGAAATTTGTAAACATGTCTCTACCGTCTATACACATTAAAAGGTAACAAATACAAAAACAAAAAGGCACTAGAGACACATACCAAAATTCAAGAATCCAGGCATTCACATCTTCCCTCTGTGAACTTTGACCTTAGAGCTCAAGCTTGTTCTGCCACATGGTATGTGGTTTTATAAACAAGCCATCATGGTTGTCTAAACTGCACAGAAAGCAAAGTGGAAAGGACTGGATGCTGGTATTTAATATGTGTGTTCATCAATGTGAAGGCGAAGAAGAATCACGGCATTTTATCTATACAATGTTTAGAAATGGACATTCAATGAGCAACGCATTGAAGTAAATTGCTCTTTTTGTGTAATTTTGCAATTTCAATTGGATCACCTAAGTTAACTCTATTTTTATACAATACAGCAGCTGACCTTATATTTTACATACAAGCTAAAAAATACCCTATAGAAATGAATAATTTGATGGTTTATTTTACCTGACTGCTATGACAAAGCATTGTGTGCTTGTAAGTAAGCAACCACGGGACCGACAGCTTTCAGTCCTCTCCGAGGGACTAAATGTAAGGGTGGTATTGGATTTTCATTGCACCAGTGTTAAATGTTATTTCAGCATTGAGTTCAACATCGCAATGTTGAAATAACTTTGTATGTGGCAATTAAAGTACATAAAATGCCTAATGGGAAGCAAATAATCAAATAAACTATTTCTTGGAGAATATTGCTCAGTACCTGTAAGGCAAATTTCAATGGGTTCATGATTCCAGGATAGAGTATAATTCTGACGTTTTTTGTGCATTTAACAAGTGTTTATAAAAACCACATTGATGGACAGTATGATTTCACTCAGATTGTCAATTCGTTCTGAAAAGTCAGTAGCCATAATAAGTAGCCATGCATCTGAATATTCTCTTAATTATAACTGTGCATACACAGACTATGTCATACATGAAAATTTGTCAATAGGATACAGTTTGGAGGGGAATATGAAATCTCTCACGCCTTCACAGTAATGCTTCATAATTGTTTTTGAAGTCTTCTTTCCTTTAGAAGTACTTGCTGAGGTCCTTTACAATGTCCTGTTTCACAAAGAAATGAAAAAAAGATAACATTTGATAGGATTTGATCTACTTTCATTATTAATCTGGTTACTGCAAGAAAATACATGTACCTTCAGTTAGATAGTCACACATCCCTTATCAAGAGTAACCAGTACACCATACAACGGACCAAGTAAAATGTACAATTCCAATTCAATTGGATGAAAATACACTACTAAGTCTCTATTATTTTACACAATTTCTCTTTCACTTTTATCAAATATTAATCAACTGAATTCAACTAATGAAAACATTAAAAAGTGAGTAGTGCAAGATTCTTAGAAATTGATCGTAATGCACAAACAATTCACACATTGTTATTCTGAGTCCAGGGCCCTTTGACTTTCTGTAACACTTACCTTGGGTTCAGTGGGAGGCCCATACCTCTTCACCGGAATTCCTTCCTTGTTGACCAAAAACTAGGGACACAAGAAAAGGATAAGAAACTTAAGAATTTGAATTTGTGAATAAGATTTAGCTGATGAACTTTGATTTCTTAATCGCAGTTAAATCAGTTAAATTCCACCTCAGCAAACACATTTAGTTTTGAGCCTTCATCTGCCATTAGCTAAAGTACTTTTAATAGGAGGCCTACGGTTTTATTGCCCTGGGGTAGTATTCTGAGCATCATTTTATCTCTAAAATTTTTTATTTTATCTTTTTGTATTCTGAGACCACATTTTATCTTGGATTTTATCTAATATCTTATCTCAGTCTCCTACCTCTTGCATGCCCATGCATGTTGTACGCATGATAGGCACAACTTTAAATGCTTAAGCCAATCATATTTGTGGGAAAGATAAAATAAAACTGAATATAGGCTAGGGGCTATTTTATCTCTAGGATTTTAGACAAGTATGGTGCTAGTCATGCAATCAAAATAAACAAAAAGATATGGAGTACTGAATATATTTCTCAAGCAACATTCTCATATATTCTATTAGAAGATTTTTGCCAACCAATATCACACTTGCAATAATGCTTGTGATGGTCTTCTAAAACCTCGGAAAGTACCTTTAATAGTCATTTTCATGAAATCCTAGCAAAAAGCGTGTTTGCGCATTGATGCACGCATATTGAAAATTGTAAAAAATAGTGCCTTCATGCTCTCTTGCCCCAGAGACTGGCAGAGAGCAATTCTATTGGCTGAGCATGATGAAAGTGATATTTAACAACATTTCTTAGTGGTTAAGGCATCATAAATGGGCATGTATTAGATGAGATGAAATATCGCTAAAATGGTTCTCAGAATACCGATTTAACAATATTTTAAGGGTATTTTATTTCACTGACTTAAAGTCTCAGATTTTATCCGAGATAAAATGAGTCTCAGAATACCGCCCCTGGGCATTAAGAGCTGCTTGCGTCCAAAGCGGCTTAATGTGAGATGGGTTCAGTTGGCTATGTACAATTGAAAAACTTGAAGATTACTGTTACTGACAAAAAGAAAGATAGTTCAGTGTTGCTTACCTACCCGGCCCCCTCCCAGAAAAACTGATATTTATAAACAGAACCCTTACCTTTGTGAAGTTCCACTTGATACGACTGAGAATATAAGAGAGATATTAAGCATTAGAATTCATTTCACACACAACAATATTCACATGACATACTATGTCTATGAAAAGACAACTTAGTTAATAACACCTACATTAATACAGAAAATTGCCAAAATGAATGAAGACAAACATTGGCTCATAAGATTAGATCGACCTGACTCTAAATGCACAAAATGAAAGCTACATGTAAATACTACTGGGGTCCAACAATACTTCAAAGCTACATTCAATCAGACATAAAAGATATGAAGATTACTTTGTATTCCTTTGCAGTGATTCTCCTATTCCTTTGACGTGCTTTTTCTTGATTTACTGTTTGGATGTAGGATTTTATTTCTTCTCCAGCATTTTCTACCTTAATTGTAGACCTATAAATTGATTTTTGTATGTAGTCTTTCTCAATCATACCCTGCCTTTCTTTGTCAGCTTCTTTGACATTGTATTTACCTGTCTGTCTACCAGTCTCTATGTCCCCCCCCCCCCCCTCTCTCTCTCTCTCTCTCTCTCACACACACACAAACACACCCATACACTATCACTCTGGCCTTCTCACTCTTGCTCTCTCCCTCCCCTTCTCCCTATTCGCTCCATCAATCCCTACTTCTTTCCCCTACCCATCCCCTTCTTCTCTCTCATTCTCTCTCATTCCATCTTTTCCACATTGACTCACTTGATAAAGGTGCCCTTCTGTTTGATCTTGAGGTATTTGTAGAGTGGAATGGCATTGTCTCCGTTGACATCGATCTTGGAAAACAGATCAAACTGAACATTGTAATTCTCTTGGGCAAACTTTTTAATCTCTTCATTAGGCTCTGGTTCCTGAGATGAGAGAAAATCATACCAATGTAAACATAGTATTAAAAAGAAACATCAAAAGACTGAATATGAATTCTATCTCTACATAATTTCCAACAAAAAAAATCAATTCATAACAATTGTAATCATGGAGCATAAGTTGAACTTTACTCTGAAAAACTTTGTTCAAATACATTCTGAAATCTGAGAAAGTGTTCACTCTGCTCACCTTTATTTTTACAATATTTAGTGTGCAATTCATGACCAAATTGAGAAATGAAATTTAGTGGCATTATTATGAGTGTATGTTGATAACACTGCATTTGATTAAGGCATATATCTTCTTTTGAAAGATTAAGTATTAAAGCAAATCTTTACTACATAATGTTCTCTATGTTCTGATAGTGCCTACAACTATATATCCTGATTGATACATTTAGATTGAATACAATGAATTGCTAAGAACAGGCAGTAAGGTACTATATATTCATCTTTTGGAGGGGGAAACAATGTAGGAATAAAAATGGCACGCACCTGTCCATTAAACTGGTTGCAAGGGAAAGCGAGAATTCTGAGGCCTTTAGAATCTGCAAACTGCTGGTGCATTTCCACTAGCTGTTTGTAGTTCTTGTCTGTTAACCCTCAGTTGGATGCCACATTGACGATAAGACATACATGACCCCTGCAAAGAAAACAATTGCATACGAAATGAATAGCATTGTGATTAAATGATTGATAATTAATGGATGGATGGATAGATAGATACATGTAGGTACAGGCCTGAATAAATGGATAGGTGAACTGATTAGTGGGTAGGTGGGGAGATACAAAGGATGGAAGAATGGCTGGATGGTTTGGTTGATAATGAATGGACAGATAGATAAATACATACATGTAGATCCAGATTAATTGAATGATTGATCAATTTGATTGATTTGATTACACCTAATGGCTGTACATATAATCACATGCTGATACAATCTAACATAATCAATCATGTACTTAACAACAAAGTGAACAAACACATAGTAATATCAAATCTGGAAATATGCATTTGTACAATTTTCTTTTTGCTACACATATACCTTCCTCCTTTTTGCATAGCTTTCTTCATCTAAGGTACATTTTCAAGCCATGATTTTTCTTTCCACTGATCTGTGTTTCTTATGACCCTCCTGCTATTGT
This sequence comes from Heliocidaris erythrogramma, assembly GCA_025617745.1. Classification (NCBI taxonomy): domain Eukaryota; kingdom Metazoa; phylum Echinodermata; class Echinoidea; order Camarodonta; family Echinometridae; genus Heliocidaris; species Heliocidaris erythrogramma. The sequence goes on from CM046859.1 coordinate 15,804,715, forward strand.
TTAACCCATAGCAGTTCAGGGTTTTCTTGTTGTTTAAATTAATCAGTTTTCCCTCCTCAAATAGGCAGCATTAATTCTTACTTTCTACTCCTACATAGTTTTTTTTAATGTTTATTAAATGAACCAATGTGAATGAAAATTGCAAAAATTTAATAGAAAAATTCGTACATTCAAATACTGATTAAAGATTTTACACTGCATTGCCAATTTAGAGACTGCAATGATTAATCACAATTAAATCGCTCTTATTCGTGAACAGAACAATATACTGCATAATCTGCACTGGAAACAGACAATAAATTTTCAGTGATATTTGCTCTTTCTTCTCATGTACACCTGTACACCTACATGTATATACAGCATTCTGGATCAAAAGATAATGCAAAAAAAAGTCACTAAAGGAGACATGGTACTGCTATGGGTTAATTAAACTTACTTGTACTTTTCTAACGACACCTCATTGCCATCGATATCTGTTACTGTGAAGGCATAGATGTTTTCAGCAGTTTTCCACCAATTAGGATCAGTTTTACCAGCTCCAGCCGCCTGAGAAAAGTAAATGTGTATTTATAAACAATAAAAAAACATCAAAATTACAGAACATATATATAGTATGAATTCTGGGGTCCGCTCGCTATTCATAGAAAACCACTATTCATTTAACACGCGTTATGAATAGCGGTCCTTATGAATAGTTATGAATAGTGGTCCTTATGAATGGAGGTCCTTATGACTAACGAGGTTATCCCTGAATTTTATTACATGTTCCAAATATTTCAAACCTCATCCTCATTCAAAACATTCTCATTTATGAACAAAATAATTGACTGCAACACAAGTTGATTCAATTTTGTCTGGGTTTTTCTATCTCTCTCTCTCTCTCTCTCTTTCTGCTCATAGTTTGTAAAATACATGTACATAACATACTAGATTTTAAATATGAAAATAAAAAAATAACGTCACTTTTTCAAACACAAGTTTGTTTGACAATTATCGCTGTCCAGGGTGACACTGTATGTAATTCATTTTAAAAATATTTAAAAAAAAATAATCCTCAATATTTATCATTCTTCAATAAACCAAGCAAATATATTATACTGCAAATGATGGACAACTGTGATCAGGAATTTTTTCCTTGAATTTTATAAATTACATAGTGATGTGGTACATTAATGTGTGTTGATAAGTTCCTCTCTAAATCCATTCTAAACACAAACCCATTTTTACAACTCCTCCAATAATCACTACAAGCACAGGTACAAAACCTTTTGCACAATAGCACGATTCATCATCATCATATTTTTCATGTCTGAATTGGTCAAACAGAGCTGAATGCATGATAACATCACTTCATATCACTCAAAAAAGCAAATATTTACCCGGTACATAAATATTTGACCTAGAGTTCTTGAAATGACTAGTGAAAGACTACTGAGTGTACAAGCCAATCCACAAAGAACAGTGTGTACAAGCTTCATGCTATGTGTACATGTACCTATAGATGAATTTCAAAATTGCAAGTCACTGCAGATATATATGGAGTGCAGGCTGATAAGATAAGCCTGTTGCTGGTCAATCAGCTATTAAAATGGAGCAAATGTTTGCAAATACACACAGTCAGCATAGCATAGCCAAAACCTAAAATCTCTCTCAGCTTACATTATATACATGTATGAGAAGTATACAGATATGCTACCACATCAGATACATACATGTACATGTATACTGATAATGTACACACATAATGATCTAGTAAGGTCTACATGTATTCTATTCATTTTTTTTTTCGGTAATATTATTCAGCTTTATCACATAAAATTAATACCGGGCCATGGAATGGCTGATATGCATTGTACTATTGAAAATGCTGTACAAAGGTTAAAAGCTATTAAAACTGTGCACTAAGTTTCTATTTTGCCTCTCCTATTATACATTATGTGTACATTTGCAAGCAAATATCAGTTGAGCTCAAAATGCTACAAGATTTTCAGAAACAAGACGGATTATAATTCATTATTCATGGCAAAAATTCTCAAGAATGAATGCATTCAAAATACAAAAAATACATACATGTATATGTACATATAGTTCTAAAACATTAAATAAATCAAGATGGAACAAACCATTGAAGATGAAAGTGCAATAGCCTGTAAGCAATGAAGTAAAAATGAACAAAGCTGCCAAAAAATGTTAAGCTGTTGTATTACTCTTCTAAATATAGCACAAGTTTAGGAGTGTAGATTATACCTGTTGTGCAGAAGTACAAGCTCTACTATTCACACAATACAAAATAAACATGGCAGTAAAGTCTCTATAATCTGAGGCTTAATGCATGTATGCAAAGAAAAGCTGAATACTCTATTCAATTACAAAAAAAACTTCATGGAATATTCAAAAGAATAGTACTACTTCTCAAGATATACAATCTCCAAGCAAAGGATCAATTTTTCTGGGCTTCCAAATAGTCTATTCAACTTCAAGGCCTTATTTCAAGCATCTTAAATTTAATTTCAAACAAAAAAGCCTGAATATAAAGCAATAAATTATTACAACTTACAATACATCAGTCAAATCAAACTTTCTACTTAATGAATAAAAACCAATTAGGGTCTATACCAAATCATTCATGCAGTACTTCTAGTGTGTTTGGAATAATAGCAAGTGAATTCAATCCTGTTCCTAATTTCAACAAAATCAAGCTATCTTAGAGAAACTAACATTTTTTTAAAAACATCACTAGAGTCTAGGTCTAAAAGCTTTAAAACTGAGACAAAGAATTTCATAATTTGAAAATTTGTAAATTTGTAATCAATCAAACATAATGTATCAGGACAACTACCCCCTAGACAATTACCCCCCAGACAATTACCCCCTGGACAACTACCCCTTGGACAACTACTCCCTAGGGCCATTACCCCCAGGACAACTACCCCCAGGACAACTTCCCCCAGGACAATTACACCCCCAGAACAATTACACCATTTAGACCATTTCTGTCTCTAAGTGAAGAGCTAATGAAGGAGAGACAGAATTTTCATTCTATATCGGCAGTAACTATACACAGCGCTAACTATACACAGCGCTGTCACTTTCTCTGCCCATTCTCTAGCGTTGCGGACCGTGACTACAAAAGTGCGACTGCAGTGTACATGCTTTTCGCTGAAATTACATATATTTTTCATCTAAAAATTAAACTAAATAAAACTTCAACTATTGATTGATTGCATTCATTAAGTTAGATTTAGTTAACCAACTTACAACTTACCAAAAACGATTATTTATTGCGTCTTCTGCTGTCCGTCATGGCAGAATGTAATCGTGCTGCACTTTTTGAAAGGTCACACCCATCCGTAACTATTCACAGCGCTGTCGCGAAGCGATACCACGATGGACAGGTTTTGGCAGTCAAAAGTTGAAATTTTATACCTTGTGGACATTGCCTGATGGCTTGCTGGGGATTGAACTTCAACAAATCCATCCAAGCAATCGGTTTCATTGAGTATAACGTAAAATTGGAAGTTTAACATACATTTTAAATTAATTTTGTACATTGTTTTTAGCGACATTGAGGGGTGTCGTTATGAAAGTCTATGTGTCCTTGTCAGACGCCATGCTTCGCACGGCGTCTGGTCGGGCTATACCGGGGGTAGACAGAAAAATCTGTCTGTTTGGAGTTTTATAACATTTTTTGATTTTTGAGGTTATGTAGGAGAGGGATTCCGCGAAGCCAGATGTACATGCAGTCTCAGCGGAGCATATCCCCGAACCGGTAGACCGGTAACTTGTTGGGTCTTTCTACTCAGTGACTGAACAAACTATTTTTGCACACATTATTCATTAACAGTAGAGGCGCACGGCTGATATCGGAGACTGTCTCCCATATTGGAGACTTAGCTTTAAAATAGCATAAAAGAAACAACACTAACAACAAGGCAATTCATCCCAGCCAAATTTTTTGTCTCATCGAGGTCAGAAACCCATTTGTTTTGTGTGTGGGTCATAACAAAAACTGTTATGAAAACAAAAGTAGACGTTGGTTATACATGTATTTTCATTTTGCCCCGAGGGGCATAATCGTGATATAGTCCCCACCATACCCTAACCCTAACCCTAACCCTAACCCTAATCCTAAACCCTACCCTAACCCTAATCCTAATCCTAAACCCTAACCCTAAAACCTAACCCTAATCCTAAACCCTAACCCTAATCCTAATCCTAAAAAAACTTAGATTTTTTTAAAGCGGGGACTATTTCACGATAATGCCCCCCGAGGTAGGCCTAATCCCTTTGCCGCAAATGTAAACAAAGCAAATCGATCTCCCAAATGGGAGATTGTCTCCCAAATCAGAGACCAAAATTATTTACAGAAAGTCAGAACAGAAGTCTCTGATATCACTTATCAGAGACAATCTCCCAAGAGTCCCAAATGGGAGAGAGTCTCCGAAGTCTAACTTTTAACTCTAAGACTCTAGCCTAGAGCGGCTAGACTAGTCTAGGCCTACTGTCTGATTAACTTTTTCAGCCTTTCAGGCTTGGGATGAATCTAAAACACAGCCATCAATCCACGTGGAATATCATGAGAACAAACAAGTGAGGACAAGACGATCTCAAAAAGATTCAAGAGACAAGCACCTGACCCATGCTCAACGCACAAGTCACAACGACAATGTTGTGAAGCTTAGCCTTAGCCCCATCCCAGCGCTTGCCTGGGCCGGCGGCGCTCCGTCAATAATTATGATCCATTCAGTCATAAAAATGGACTTACCATCGTTACTAAAGGCGATTTTCTGGTAGCATACAAATAGACACCAACACTCAGAATAGCACCAACGCCGCATGCAGCGCTACTGAATTGTGGCGCTGCTCTAGAAATCCTGTAAAGGACACGAGTTATCATTGATAACCGCTACTAAGTAAGGGCTATTCTTTGTAGGTAAAAGTTCACAATCCACACATTAACTTAACCCACAAGGTAAATATGTAGCGGCGCGCGGATTCGGTATAATTATAATAAGAATGAGGGTTTATTTCAGTGCACGTACCCCGTTACGTTCTGCACGTATACATGGACAATGTTAGTACATGTAGTTCATTTCTGAAGCAACAGAGGATACGGTGTCTTTAATAACATCAGCCCTCGATAACTATTTTTTTCTCACAGTAGAAGACAGAAAAAGGCCTAAAAAGTGTTACATGTACGAGCCAGGCGCGTAGCCAGGGTGGGGGGGGGGGGGGGGGGGGGCGATGGGGGCGGTCGCCCCCCCCCCTAAAACGCAAAAAAAAAAAGCGAGAACGAAAAAGCGGGGGAAGTGAGGGGGGAAAAAGCCTTAAAAGTTGCTACCCGGGGTTGCTACGAGCCGTTATCTTTCTATCCAAATTTGCTAAAACGGCAAAATGTTCGCACTTCGCGCGGGAAGGGGATACTCCCCTTTATCTTTTTCTCAAATTTGCCAGAATGTCAAAAACGCCCCCTCCCTGCATCCCCCCCCCCCCCACCCGTTGTTACATATAGTGCAGTATTGCACCCAAATAATTGAAAAGCAGTCAGAGCGTCGAACGAATTTTTCCGCCTAAAAAAAGATGCTACGAGCCGTTATCTTGCTCTCGAATTTGCTCAAATGTCAAAGCTTTCGCACTTCGCGCGGGAAGGGGGAAACTCCCCCCTCCCTGCACCCACCCCCGTTGTTACATATAGTGCAGTAATGCACCCAAATAACTGAGCAGTCAGAGCGTCGAACTAACTTTCCGCCTAAAAAAAGGTGCTACGAGCCGTTATCTTTCTCTCGAATTTGCTCAAATGTCAAAGCTTTCGCGCTTCGCGCGAGAAGTTGGAAACTCCCCCCTCCCTGCACCCACCCCCCTGGGGAGCTCAACCGCTCAACTGCTCAACCGCACCCCCTAAAATGAAATCCTGCATGGCTACGCGGCTGGTACAAGCCGTTATCTAGCTTTCTCTCAAAATTTGCTAAAAAGTCAATGTTTTCGCGGTTGACGCGGGAGGGGGAAAACTCCCCCCCCCCCCCCCTGCGCCCACCCCTGTTACACGTCAAAATAATTGAAAAGCACTGTTAAACTTTCCGCCTAAAAAAGGGTGTGATGTCTGCATAGGTGTACGACACTAGCTCAAAGTAGAAAACAAGAATAGGCCTATATGCATCTTGTTTTCTCATAATTTTCTTATCATAGGAGGGGAACTTTCCTCTTGTACCCAAACCAGCCCCTTTACAATAGGATCACACACCGTCATGAAGTTTCTTTCGAGGGAAGTAAATCATGGAGTTAAGGCTCTCAGGCTACACGGTAAAAAATAACTGTAGATTAACAGGTTTTTTTACTTGTAAAATTACAAGTTTTCTGTTAATACGGTATTTTTCTTTTGAAATGGCAGGAAAAACAGCCAAAACTTGTAACTTACAAGTCAAAAAAACCTGTTAATCTACAGTTATTTTTTACAGTGTATACGAAGTGCTCTAGAATGCAAACTGTCACTATTCAAAATAGAAATCATCTCAGTCAGTCTCTCCGCTCCGGCCTTGTTTAATACACTTAAACTTTAGTTTTAAAGAAAATCTATAAACAGGTATTACATAGCATGGGAGAGAAGAATCGTCCCCCGAAAATGTTTCTAAAAAATTATCCCCACAAGAGAAAAAAAAGAAAAGGATGGATATTAAGCTCACACTTCACTCAGTACCGTACCCCCTCCATTTGTACCCCCCCCCCATTCAAAAATATTCGGGCAGCATTTTTATATCTTAATTCTCTTTATTTCGATAAACAAAATCACCGTTATCACAATTCCAGCAGTTTCTCAACTATATGGAAGTATGATATTTTATCATACTTCCATATAGTTGAGAAACTGCTGGAATGTTCATATTTGGGCAAGCGGGACGTGACTCCCCCCCTTACCCCCACGGAATTGGGGGCTTTATGCCTGCGCGATTATATATCACTTGACATATGAATCATGAATACTGAGTTTTAAAATTTAAAATAAAAACAATAATATAAAATTCATAAATAGGAACAATGAACATAGGCCTATGATGTTTAGTTCATTATTTTGTGCGAATTTAAGCTTCAACATATGACTCTCAAGCAGCAGTGTCATATTCAGATCAAGTCTTCCAGATTTTCAAGCGCTTTTAATAGTAAGGTAAGCGGACCTGTTTGCTATTTCTATTGATGATAAGTTAATGAAGAAAATTAATATCTCTGCATGGCCTTATGGACAAGCAATTTTGAAGAAGAAGTTTGGAATTATATTCGTCTTGCGCATCAATCTCCAATAAAAAAAAGAAAGAAATGTATATTTTCATAGATTTGGACACTGTTTCCTCTGTAATATTTGATAAATTATCACTAACAAGCTTCTGCAAATGATAAGTTCTATCAATTATATACAATACCACAGACTATCCCCCAACTTCAAATGTATATGCCAAATCACTCTGGTCTTGTCTCCAAAGTCTTTGAAAGCATGCATGTATTATATTCAGGAACAATCATTCAAAAACACAAGACAGTTCTTCTCACTGAGTTCCTTTTGACACAATCATGAAGACTGAAAGATATGAGAAAATAATTATATAGATAGCGTCTAGCCATCTACAGTGCGATGAGCATTATAGTTCATTCATTGTGTATTTTTAAAGGCAATACACATTATTATATTTATTTTCTCTCTCTCTCTCCTTCTCTCTATCTCCTTCTCCCTCCTTTCCTTCCCCTCTCTTCCTTTCTCTGTTCCCTTTTCATGTTTCTCACTCTCTCTCTCTCTCTCTCTCTCTCTCTCCTGCTCCCTGTCTTTGAATCTCGACAAAAACTGACTGCTACTTACGTGTACATACCATCACTATTACCTTATGTGATTTATCTAATTTGACCTCTTGATAGATGATAATAGCATGAGCCGATGAGCGATCACGAACAAAAGCGCGCCTTCGCGTGAGTTTTTCGTCTTTTATAAGGCGTCGCCCTGGCAACGCTGGTAAATCTGGGAGGTGGACAAGTGTTGTTTGAGTTCGCAGGTACGATAATCGGCTTGCTGTTTAAATACACGTGAAATGTTTCCGACTCTACTGAAAACCCATTGGCTTTCTTGACGTTTTGTGGACCAACAAGATATTATAGCATATAGGGGTAAGCAGTTATTTTGTAGAATGATAAGTGAGAGAGTTGTGAAATTTGACCAGGACAGTTATGTTTGTGAAAGGTGACATTAATGTTGTCTGTAATGTTTAGCTCTGAGCATTATTAATATCGAATTGTCGTATAATATATCCGCCGCACAGTCGAGTATATACAGTATATTCTTCACAATATGGTCGCACGCTGTGTTTGCGAGTATAAATTGAGTTTCTGAAAACATAATGCGTATATAAACTTCAATTTTAGTCGCAAACTGTCGACTCATATATTGTCTTGTCAAGTTAAGTAATCGGGGAAGTGTGATGTGCTTCTGTATATAAGCAAAGGGAATCTGTGTAGACATAGCAACTCTATCAACATGAAAAAATATGATTTTTGTGATATTGGCATCCTGATAACAGTCTTGCAGAGATCTTAGTTCTATAAGTATATACAAGCATACACCTTTTCTGGCATATTGTCGCAGGTACATTGGTGTTAGACTGATCAAGCATCTTTGAATGAATCTGACAGAAGCTATCAATATTTAGAATGAATGTTAGAGCAAAATGGTGATTATTTAGCATATCAATACAATATCCCAGGGTTTTCAAGTTCATGTTCAATTTAGTCTTAACAAATAGATTTTGAATGTCAGATCAATATATTACAAAACGCACTTAGATTAATAGTGAGATAGATTATGGTTGACCAAGACTAACTATACTTATTCACTTTTTGGAAATATTGAAACTTATGATCAAGACGTCGAACAGTTAACAAACCAATGAAAATGAAAATGAATGTGAAATATGAAAATATTTCTGATTTTTTTATAAGAAATGTGAAGTGTACATTCTACAATAATACTTCTGAATGAATACTAATTGTAGACTTATCAAAGTATTCTATCTCACCAGTGGAATACTATTTTTTTATTGACAGGGAACTTATGAGGCCATGGCTCTAGCTGTGATCAGTTTAAAGTGGGTTCATCGTGAGATACATGGGAAACCACCATCACCAAGGTAACGAAATAAAAAAAACATATACTCAGTTTGTTAGATGCAGAGGCGGCGCAAGAGTATAATTTGTAAGGGGTCAGATGTCTCCTGAAGTGTTTACACACACTTAGAAATAAAGGTTCGGGTTTGCACCCTAAATGCAACACTGGCAGCACCTTTTTGGGTGCAATCTTGCACCCTACATGAAAAGGGTGCAAAAATGCACCTTTTTGCACATTTTTGTTCTTGTTTGCACCCTTTAATGCCCGTTTGCACCCTAAAAGGTGCAACTTTGCACCTTTAAGGGTGCAGAATTTTTTGCATCCAAAGGGTGCAAATTTGTACCTTTTCTAAAAGGTACATCTCTGCACCCTTTAAGGGTGCAAAATGTAGCTAACTGCACCCTTAAAGGTGCAAAAAGCTTCTTAGGGTGCAAAGTTGCACCCAAAAAGGTGCTGCCAGTGTTGCATTTGAAGGGTGCAAAATTGTACCTTTATTTCTAAGTGTGCAAGCGGGCAAAAAAGAAGTAGGGGCTCTATAATGTAAATCGTAGGGGGCTATCGCCGCCTCTGCGAGTGGTTAGATATCATACTGTCTTGTTTTTTTTATTATTCATTAATTTATCAATATTTCAATGTCATCAGTGATACTAAATTTGTTAAGTGTGTGTTTCAACATAATGTTAGCTACAATACAGAAAATTGTGCCAGTTAAAACACGTATTATTTTTGAAAGAGTTATCAGTTATTAGCGTCAAGGCAATCAAACATTTAAAATTAATATATTGTTGAATAATGTGAGAAGTTATATAACTAGTAACACAATTACATACATGTATAGTAATGCTATATGATCTTATCCACTAATCGCTTTGCTCACCATATAAGCTTACTAAACAATCAGCTTTAAATAATTTACAGAGATATTTTAATGTTATTTAGTAAATTTGCATAAAAGTTAAAGCGACTGAGTATATATAGTCGATGCAGTCGCAATGAATTCGACACTTGATCACACGGGCCTTATAGTGTATTATATAAGAAAATATATGTTAAAACCACGTACCCAAAACGTATAGGGTGTACCTGAAATCTTTGATTTTAAGCTAAAGGCAACCATTATTCTCCCATTTCCTTTCACATTGCATTTATTTTCACGAGAGTTGCCGATGCTCTTATACATGTTATTTCCTTACACTTGTATCGTATCATTTAATTGTTGATCATTCGAATGTGTAATATAGTTTAGGGGAATAATATTATGCGTTCTAAAGAAGGTATTCAAATTAGTATAACATTTCTGAAAGATTGGTCCCCTTTGACATCTTTTGACTTATCCGTATTTCTGTCTTTGTTTAGACAAGGACACAGTGCGTGTCTGGTTGGTGACGTAGCCTATATCTTTGGTGGTATCAGGTCGGTGGATTGGCCTAAGAGAGTAAGCAAAGATTAAGTCATGATATGTTTATACAGTTAAAATAGAAAATAACACAAATATCTAAAGAAATGATTAATATTTGAATTAATATAACACATTTCCGAAGATCTGTTTCTGATATTTACATAATATTCACTACTGAGGTATATCATTGAGCTATATAGTTGGAATAATCACGTATCTTGTATGAATATAGTGTTTCAGTTGCTGTTAATTGAATAAAATAATTGTCAGTTTAAAGAAGTGTGAACTATAATCAGTAATATTTGCGATTGTATTCACATAAACGTCCATGATCAAATTCATTACACGACGAGTCCCCTTTACTATTCGCCATTCCTATATCCCCTGAAATTAAAAATGAATACCCGGTATAATTATGTTAAGATATTAATTTATAATCTATGCCATTCCCGAGATATACTTGTAAATAAATATAGAAAATGAGCTGAAAGACTGTCGAATAATAATGATAATATATATTCAAATTAGTTATGCCTTCTCTCCCCCCTTTCTCTCTCTCTCTCTCCCTTTCTCCCCCCCCCCTCCCTCTCTCTCTCTCTCTCTCTCTCTCTCTCTCTCTCTCTCTCTCTCTCTCTCTCTCTCTCTCTCTCATTACATGTAACAGGGAACATATTTTTTCAGAGACCTCTATCAGCTTCATTGTGAGTATTGGTCATTTTCATTCATCTTTCGTTGTTTTGTTTTTATATTTTCAGTCAAAGACGTAGAACTATGCGTAATGATATGAGACAATGATATCAATATTATGTGTTAATATAATTATGTTAAAACATCTTTATACAGGCACTGAGAATAAAAGTGTTACACTTCATAGTATTCATAAAACTTTGTCTCTGCTGCAGAATGTTCTATCTGTAATTCTTTTCCCCCTATACTTCCCTGCAATGATATATCCCCTCTGTATATTTTCCACACTTGTGACTATTCCTCTCTAATTTTACTCTCTATCATTACCATTTTCCCCTTCTGCCAGTGTACAAGCGAATGCAATGGGAAAAGGTAAAACAGAAAGGAGAGATTCCCAAAGGGAGATATGGACATCACATGTGGTAAGTAGGCATTACTTTGACTTTCATGAAGCGTTATAGTGATGATGATGGTGGCGGTGGTATAAGTTTCCCCGGTTGATTTAATCATTTTGTCATTCATTCTAAAAGTATGCTCCTATTTTCACTCACTTTCATTTGCAGTGTGATTGGTCATAAGATCTACCTGTTTGGAGGAAAGCATGAGCTGCATGCCGACAGATGCCTCCCTGGTCTTCATGTCTATGATACAGGTGATAGTATAAGACTTTCGAAAAATTCGTTTAGAAAATTGGGACATAAGCTTGAGGGTGCCGGTGGCACACCCATTGGTTGTACACATCATTTGTCCTACAATTACAATAATTTCCACATTATGCATCGTTGAGGGTTGGGGATAGTAACCTGTTAACTTGACTGATAACCCTGGATGACGCATAAAACCATTAATAACCCTGAATGGCGCATAATAATGTCAGCATAATTATAGTGACCAATGGCGTAAAGGACCACAGAATTATTATCAGATAGGATCCGTGCTTGGAACTGCTATAGCGCCATCTTTTGGACCATTTGAGCAACACTATTTGACTTTGGGTATAGCCTTGGAACTATAGACACTTTTTAAGACAACCTATGATTTGAACACTATTTTATTTTCACTATTACGCAACATTTATATTCAAGTGCGATAAGCACCTCTATGTTTTAAATATAAAGAATGCAAACGCCATTTTGTTTCCATATTAAAAAGCGGACGTCGGTGTCGTAACTCTTTCTATAAAGAGATTCTACTTGGAACGAATGCAATCAAGACCATGTCTATTTTATTTATTTGGTTTATCATTCAGTATTTTATCATAATCCGCCACGTTATTTTGCAATGAAGTCTTCTGGTATTAATTTTGATATTGCAGGGTACTCATACATTGCTCTGACTGTATCTATATATCCTTATAATAAAAGTAGAAGGAAAATAATGCATTGGAAAATGAATTAACAATTTGCAGTTCTGTATCGGGTTATATTAGTTTCACTCATGAACATGATGAATATAAAGTGTAGGCATATTCCATCCCTGACTCCATGTTTCATTGAACTTTTTGTAGATTTTTTTTAATCCCTTGTCTTGTACTTAATTTTATATGAATGTACATCTTTGCCAATTCTCGTATACACTTATGAATGTTTTATTTGTATTCATTTCGTAGTCTGTGACTGACTAACTCTTAACTACAATGAAATTTCTTAATGTGTAGAAAAGAAAACGTGGTCCCAGCTCCAAACCAGCGGTACTGAGCCAGAGGCTCATGGCAGCACATCTTCAGTGGTAGGGAACAGAATCTATGTCTATGGTGGCTTGGTCGACGGACAGGCAGTGGATGATATGCATTGCTTTGACTCAGGTCGGTTATGTTTTTATGCTTTACTATATTTCTGGAACTTAACTCTCCATCGTAGACAATGATGCATATTTAGAAAATGTCATTTGTTATGCTGCATTTACATCGCTTCTATAAGATATTTCGTGTTTTTATTTTTTTTGTGTACAGTCTGTTTATTACTCTTGTAAACCATTTTCATAGATGTATCTAGAAAAAAGTATAGTAGCTTGTAGTTTTTCTCTTAACCTTACAATTTCTTCAATTTCTCAATTTCAATTAGAGGTAGTCATGACTGATCTATACATTTAATTCAATTCAATTTCAATTCAATATAATGACATTTTATTTCCAACTTTTCAAGTGTACAATGTAATAAATGAACAAAATAATGTACATGTATAACCAAAAAAAATATTACAAAATATACATTCATGTAGTACATACATATAGTTGGAGGACACATATTCTGTTGAGGCTCCCATTACCATTGTATGTTCATGAAATATGCAGGGAGTTACTGATCTTGTATTTGACATGATAAACAAAGTAAATAACGAATATGTGCAAGTGCATTCCATTCATATCACATAAAAAAAATGTAAATGTCATTAGTGTTCTCTATATCTTATGATACATGTATGCTAATTATTTCTTTGCAGTTTCCTCTTCATTTCACTATTTGATTTTATAGCTGCTCAGAATATTAACAATATTTGCATTACTGACATTATTAAATGTATCATGTCTTCATTGAATCTGCAGTATCTCTATGTCGATTTGTTTATAAGCTTGACACTGAAGTTTGCTCATTATCTTAGCTTGACTGATGTTTCTTTAGATGTTCATTGTTGACTAACTCCCTTCTTGCATGCCTTTGTAGAGAATCAGTGGTGGGTTAAACTCACTGTCAAAGGAGTGCCACCATCACCAAGGTAAATCTTTCTTGTAATGTATACCTATCTTCAGGGGCGGATCCAGGGGGCCGGGGCCCGGGCCCCCTCCCCTGGGACAAAAAAGACACCCCAAAAATGGTGATGACTTGTTTTTGTTTTTGCTTGTCAGAGACTTTTTTTTAGTTAGAAAGAGACCCCAAAACGCTGATGACTTTTTGCTTTTGCTTGTCAGAAAATTTTGTGAATATTGAGCCCCCTCCCTCAAAATCCTGGATCCACCACTGCCTATCTTGTACTCCTTTCTTAATGTGTTTCTGTATTTATACCTTGGCGTGTACATTTGTATTTATGAATTGTTAATCAAGTCCCAAATCAAGTACCATTAAAAACTGAAAGAGCAGATGAATACTTTGAGAAAATCAGACAAACAATATTAACAAGGTTATGTTCTTGTGATATGGACCACTATAATATTTGCCTCATACTGATTTATTCATTTGTGTACACAAGAACTGATCAACTGCTACAGGCTTAAATGAGCAATGAAAAATATACTAAACTTTTAAGTATAATAAACAATTGTTTTAATACAAACTGATCCAAATTTTCCCTTACTTTAATGAAGGAAGCAACTTGTTTAAAGTGCACATCCATGAAACAACATATTTTCCATTAGTATATATTTGGTTAAGGCAAAACGAAATAATTTCAAGTAGAAAATTGGGAATTTGCATGATATTATAACATAACTCACAAATGGACTGAAATTATTTTAGGTGGAAAATTTGTATTTTAAAAATATTTGAATTTCAGTGTAAGATAGCTCATTGTATTATATTGTATTTGCCAATCAGATGTGATTCTGCAAGCACAGCTGTAGGGCATGAGATTTATGTGTTTGGAGGAACCGCCGGAACAGATCAGTGGTTCAATGATGTCCATGCCTTCAACACAAGTAAGCGTCATTCTATTTACGATTCTCAATGACTTCGATTTGTCTGTTAATTATTATATCTGGGGTCTTGGTCTAGAGCTACCAATTTAAGCTTTGGTAATGTCATCAGCTGCAACCATAATTAATATTCGTGTTTACAAAAGATGGAAAAAGAGCAATTACTTACAAATTACTTACAAATTACATTCCGCACCCTTATTTCATTCGTTACGTCTGTTGGACATTATCAAATCGTACATATTTTTAGTGTCAACATTTACGTATTAGTTGATCAACCAGCAAATGCCTCATTCAGTATTATGATTATTGTGAGTTTTTTTGATAACCAATATTTTTTTTTCTTGTGCCTCGATTGAGGTTTTTATTTACATTCAAAACATCAACAACAAAATTGCGAAAACAATACAACAAAGTCATTAGCAAAGACATATTTTTTTCGACAGTATTGATAGCAGTTATTTTAGATTGCATTTAACAATTTATCCGGTAGCCTTTTATCAGCTTGTTTCAATTCCTTATTAATAATAATCCTGTTTTTTAATTCCCTTTGAAATACATACCTTAGTTTGAAAATTCTTTCATCAAGACCATATTTATTCCGGAGGATTAACATTTTGTATATACACCAAGAGGCAATTGTTATTACAAAGTCTATTTCTCCGTCAGTATTTATCCTAAGTAAACAAAAGATATCAATGCAAATATTAACATTAAAATATACAAAACCACCTGTTTAACATAATTATGCAAAGAAATGTTTGTTTAGTTCGCATTCAATAAACACGTGTACTACATCTTATAGTTATCATTTCCCGAAGCAGGTGGCCTGGGTGTTATGCAAAGAAATGTTTGTTTAGTTCGCATTCAATAAACACGTGTACTACATCTTCTATTACGTGGCAATGAGGACAATACCTATCATCCGCTAGTCGCCATTTGTAAAGGTTGTTTCTGACAGGTAGTATATTATACAACAATTTAAAATTGAACTCTCGTAAACGAAATTCCCTTGTATACATCAGATTTCTTTTGAACACGGAAAGCCAATCAATGTCTGTAGTATATTTTCAAAAAAAAGACAGCACCTGTTGGTAAATGGATATTTAAAAGATATCATATTGTAAAAAACGTTTGCTGCTTATATCCCTCATAGGTAAAGACACTTTTCCAAATGTGAAAAGAGGAATTTCAAGAGGGTAAAATTGATCTTCTGATTCCGTATCTTCACATGTGAAATCTTTAATCCTTATTTTTGGGATGGCTTTGCTAAGTTTGGTATAATCAAATATCAAATTTTGCTTGCTTTTTCTTGTTTTAAGGCGTGCTAAAAGCTTAGTAACGGATATAAAATTTCCTTCATCAAAGAGGTCTTTTAAGTAGATTATTCCACAATTGAACCAATCTGCGTAAAACAAAGATTTCGTATTCCAAACGATGTTTTTATTATGCCATATTATTTGTTTGTGAAAATTTTGGTCTTGTATTGGCTGATTTTCATTATTAACAAGGTATTTTACACAATTCCAGGCTTGTAATATTTCTAAATAAAAATATTGTAGTTAAAATTTATGAACCTCAAATAAGTTATGGTCATAATTACAATTCAACAGAAGATTTATTCCACCAAGACAATCGTATACCAGTAATTACACATATCTTTCCACGGTCATTTACTGTCATCCAATAATCTACCAAGCCATCTTAGTCGAAAACACAACACCAGGGGAGCGTTTCATCAAGCATTTTGTCAGTGATTTTCACCGACAACTGTTATAAGCTACTGAAATCCTTGCATCTGATTGGTTGAGAGCAAATTTGTCGGTGAAAATCACTGACAAAACGCTTGATGAAATGCTCCCCTGTTTTGTGACATCAATCATATACGTAACCCTAATTTGGCTATAATCTCGAGTAAGGATGCACCTCTTCACTCTCTCGATTTTGGAATTCCAAATAAACTGAATATTAATTTATTCAGTTTCTTCATAAATATTGGTGGGATCGTATCTGTTATCATTAGGTGAACTATTTGACTTAATGCAAGTGATTTAACAACAGTAATTCTGCTGAATAATGTTAAGTTTCTACTTCTCCAATTATCTAGGAGTTTCTGCAGTTTGGACAATTTTATATTTTCCCAACTCGTTATTGTAGCATAGTGTAATTCTGCAGATATAAAATACCCTAAATACTGTACAGGCTCTTTTGTCCAGCTTAGACCTAAGTCAGAAAGTGACCACCTTTTGTTGTTGTCGCCAATCCAAAATAGAAAATTTTTGTCGCCAATCCAAAATAGAAAATTTTTGTCTTTATTTAATTTCGGGCCTGCGATTTCTCAAAAAAAAAGTTTTATTCATCTATTATATTCTTTAAAGAATTTTCATTTTTAACAAAAAACAAAGTATCATTGGCGTACTGTAAAAGTTTCAGTGGAGAATTACAACCTGTAAATACAATTTTTTCAATGGTATTATTTTTCCTCACTCTATTAGCCATGAATTCATTGCCAAATAAACAATAAAGGCGAGAGGGGGCAGCCTTGCCGTATCCCTCTTTTGACTTGGAAAGTTTCTGTTATCCATCCATTTACAATGACTGAACTTACAATATTCGTATACAGAATTCTGACTCACTTCTGAAAGGATGGTCCAAATTAAAATTTTTCTAAACAATTATTTACAAACAATATATCAATAACATCAAACGCTTTAGTGAAATATATCAACATTATTGCTTTGGGTGTTTGACATGGTGTCAAAAGGTACGTTCACACGTAGAGCGATAACATCGATGCTATCTAGGTTTCGAGACTATTTTGGTCATGACCAGATAGTTTTAAGGCCAAACGTTGTCTGAACGCAGATAGTCACGAGATAGAAGCGAGTTGGGGGCTAGGTTTCGAAACTATTCTGGCAGCGAGTTTGGCAGGAGTAAATCTGAGGATCCAGCGACAAAGCATCGATGCTTTGCGGTTGACCACCCACCGCGCTTGTGACTATTTGTAATGTGAACGCAATCGCTGCTTCACTCGCTGCTATCTTCACTCGCAACTTCGCATGATATGACCCCTATGCACAAACTTCAATTACCAATTATACTCGGGTCACCGTGTGTGGCGCAGTAATTATTGTTTTGGCATGCATGGCAGCGAGTGAGCGATGAATAGTCACGAGTGGGTGACAGAAGCAAGTCGATCATGGCCTGTCAGAACGCAATGGAAATAGTTTCGAGACTTACAAAGCATCGATGCTATGTACGACGTGTAAACATAAGTATTGTCATAACACTCATTCAAAGCGTTCACCAGAATATAAGTAAGATCAGCCCAGAACACCTGATAGAATTCAATGGGGATTCCATCACAACCGGGTGCCCTGTTTTTTCTGCGTAGAGAAAATGGCATGTTTACACTCGATTGTCAACGAACCTTCGCATGAATTTCTATCATCACTATTTAGAAGTGGTATTTTGCGAATAAATATAGTCCTTCATAAGTTCATGATTTAAGTTTTCATTGGTGTATAATGCACTATAAAATTTCACAGTTTCTTTTTTCAGTTCAGTTTCAGTTTCTTTCCCATTTATTATTTGGGTTATTCCCTTTCGAGAAGCATTGATAACCAATATGGTACAAGGCAGAAAGATGCTAAAATGCTACTCTTGCCTAGAGTGAGAATAGAACTGGCAAATATTCAATATCATTTGCAGGATCTGAATATGGAATAGCCTGCCCAAGATATGCTCTTTCTATTCAATTTGTACAGCTACAAAATATTATTTATTACAATGATATAATAAATATTTATTGTATATACTATCTTACCTGTCTTATGGGGTGTTGCAGGAAAGTTGCGACTGATTGCAAGTTGCAACTGATCGGTACTGACCAATCAAAATCATTGTTGCAAGCGCATCTTCTTGAATGGGCAGACCCTGAACCATTCAGAATGGTTGTTCTAATTTGCTTTACAGTTTGCAATTGATTGCAACTTTCTTGCAACACCCCATTAGTGTAGATATTAGCAACTCTATTTTATGTCATGGTAATTTGTTACAAGGATTGTAATCCATTTAAAATGTAAGTGTGCATGTTATTTGTATTTGTCACGAGAAATGTAAAATGTTTTAATATAAGGGCGCCACATAGCAGCATTGTTATCTAGTGATGTCCTATTACCAAAGAACTGTATTTCAAATGTACAGTATACTGAATTGTGATCGATTTTAGTAATAAATTCTTTCATTCATTCATGTCTGGTTGAAAGCCGGAGTATAAATATTAATGGGTATAGAAGAGAAGAGTACATGTATATATTTCAACCTGTTTGGTATAGCAATGCAAAGTTATTCAACAAAAGTGATTTTAGAATGAACTATTGTATGATCATAGATAGACCGACTTACCGGCAGAATGTAGTTTGAATATTATTCCTTATATTAAACTTGTAGAACAATACATGTTACTTAGGAAAATGTAATTATTTCATTTAATCTTGTATTAATTTCATACGTATATGACTGGTTGATATCCCCTCGATCTACAGAAAAGCTGCTTTGGAAGGAATTGAACAAAACCGATGGAGAGGCACCTACACCAAGGGGTAGTCATTGTTTTTTGGCTCATGTTGACAAGGTATACACACACACACCCACACACACCCACAAATATATATATATATATATATACTTATCAATATTCTGGATAACAGATTCTTGCTTTAAATTTCATGTTTAACCAGACGAATAAAATTGACAAATTTACAAAAGTTATAAAACTTTTAAACTGTTGCATTGCTGTAGATAATGTCCGACGGATATAGCAGGAGAGTGTTAGTTTATTATGGTCAATGGACTTGTAGATAAGAAAATATTGTCAAATAAGCATAGGGTTCAACTAAAAATCCAACTTATACTTCAGTAAAAGTTTCACTTAAGTATACCTATTTCGAACATGTAAATATTTTGTTTAGTTACGTTTTTTGTTTCCCTGCTCTGTCCTATCCAACGAGTTATACAGTCTAAGTTAGAAGTAGACATGATGCAGGCCTTTATTGATGTCAGTTGTGGGATAATATGAAAATAATGAAAGTCCTAATTCAGAACAAGACATGAAGTATGTTTGTGTCAGCATTTGGATGATAACTTTCAAACAAAATGTACTTTGTCTTTTGTTTCCAGGATATATATGTCTTTGGTGGATCCAATGATTCCAATACCACACACCCCACACTTGGTGATTTGTACAAGTTTAGCCTGGGTAAAATGAATGAACATCAAACAAGGTTCACTCTAAAAGCTTTCTGTGGCACACTAAACCCGCTTGACTAATTATGCTATTCACCCTGTTGATGTCATCGTCACTATGAATTTGTTAAATGTTATCTTTAAGTTTTGTAGTACCAATCGTCTGTTTGTACATTATAATTTTGTGAGATATATGTGGTGGATTTCATTTCCAAACAAAGTATTATGCAGACATGGTGTGGTTTTACTGGGGGTACTCGTTTTTCCGAAAGTTCGTTTTCCCGAAGGTTCATAATTTCGAAGGTTCGTAATTCCGAAACACAAATTTCCCATAGCAGAGGGTTCATAATTCCGAAACTGAAAAAGGGTTCATTATTCCGAACATTTCATGCATTACTCCGAAGGTTCGTAATTCCGAAAATGCAATAGGGTTCCTAATTCCGAAAATGAAAAAGGGTTCATAATTCCGAAGGTTCGTAATTCCGAAAGTGCAAATAGAACCCTACATACTCTTCGGAATTACGAACCTTCGGAAATATGAATCCTTTTTTCATTTTCGGAATTATGAACCCTATTTCATTTTCAGAATTACGAACCGTCGGAGTAACGAACCTTCGGAATTATGAACCTTCGGATAAACGACATGTAACCGTTTTACTCATGAAGGTATTATGTGTGAAAGAAATGCATGCAGCATTACGTATTAGATGCAACTAACAATTTCTGTTGTTTTATAAATTCAATGTATAGACAGTGATAGGCCTGGATGATGGATTTCATATCCAATAAAAGAAGTAAAAAATAGTGATGATTAATTATCTAGCTCATAAGGATTTTGTTTTAATATTAAAAGGAATTACAACAATATGTGGCAGTGTGATCAAATGGAACTAACATTTCCCTGCTTCCTTTATTTTGTCCTTGGTTTTGTTCTTTCTGTCTTGATCCCCTCCCACCCCCACCCCCACCCCTCTCCCTCTCTCTCTCTCTCTCTCTCTCTCTCTTCCTTAGTCTCTTATCCTTTCTATTGATGCTCCCCCTTATTTTCTAATCATCAGTCTGTTTTGTGAAGAAGATTCTATTTTTTTTTTCAACTTCAATATTCTCTCTCCACCTATCACAACATATATGATTATTAGCTTTGTTTTTCAATACACCAATCAGGAATGAAAGGGCAGATTGTAAAAATTTAAAAAACCAGGTGGTTTGTACCTATGAATGGTAACAGACAGGTATAACTAATATGGCGGTAACGATGTGAGGAGTTTTCTAATAGAATTTCCTTGTGAATGCATATGATGTGATTGATATCTTGCATATTATGATGTATTATCAATTGGTGCATTATTAAGTTAATCATAAGGAATTTCAAAATCTTCAGAACTCATATATCAGCAAATAGAATCCCTAGCTTAATAGAGAGCTGTTATTCATTTGTGTTATCGTAATCTTAATGTTTATAATTTATTTATGTAATAAGCGTTTTTCAAAATATCTGCTTTAATTTAAAAAGTTTTACGAATAAAATCTTTTTTTGCATGCTACAAAATACTTACATATTTACATACTGTTGAAAGATATTTCAAATGCACTTTCTCAACTAATTTATTCAGGAGTTCTCCCCGTCTTTTCATTTCTGTCATTTAAGTTTCATCCCCTTTATCTTCCTGCAAAGTTCGGAAAAAGAATTCCAGACTCAATCTGTGATCGGTTTTATTCTCCTCCCATCCAGACAAACGTAAATGGAAGCGCCCATTCTATGGTGGATGCCCACCTGCCAAGAGATCTGGTCATGCTGCTATCATACACAGAAACAAGGTAACCATGTTTGGCAGAAAGAGCACTAAATCTATTAATGATACACTGAATAGCGAAAGATAAACAAATGTACCTGTATATTGTAGGTTGCTATCAAACTTTTGAATTCACTTCTCCAAGCTGCCGTCACCTTCACATCCTTGTTCAGCTGAAGAAAGTGGTACATACTTATTAAAGATCCATCTCTGTTAAATAGTGGATTTTTTTAGCCATGCATTTTGTTAGCCCTGCATTTTACTCCCTTGTGTAGTTATATACATGTAGCTTCTCGATTTATTTACTATAAATCCTCCTCCTAATATGAATTACATTTGGAACGTATTGGGAATATGATAAAAAAAAGGATGACCTTATTTCATTCACTGATTGAAAAAAAAAATAATGTAGAAAGGATAATTACTGAAAGCTTTCAAATAGTCGGATCGACGTTTGGTGTTATGCTGTAGGGATTTCATCGTTGAATTGGAAAACCTTATGTTGTTATACCACAATCACTGATATGTTATTTATTTTACATTATCTCTGATGCAGTTAATCATAATCGGAGGAAGCAATGAAGATACAGACTTCAGTGATGTCCACATTGCAAAACTCATCAACCCATCGAAAAGACAACCATGTAAGTGAGAATGAAAAAAGGGGGCAAATATCTGTATCACCTTTCCTAAACAAACGAAAAGAAATCAATCATTTTTACTTCAGAATTGTATTTTAACTCTTAGTTTCTTTTTGACATTCTGGCAGATATGTCCTGGGTGATTTTTTTCTCAGTAAAACTGTTTTTTAAATGAGAAAATATGTCTTTTACATTTTGCCACAAACTTTACAAGAGTCAACATATTTTGTCTCGGACAGTTTGCATGACTGCTTCATTATTCACATTAGGGTTCTCTTAATGTTTATTGTGGTAGACATTTAACACGTTTAAGAACATCTGTATTCGACAGATGATACCAGTCTGAGTACTAAACGTAAGAAATTTGTATTATATGACGAATAAGATATTTATAATGTATGACTTGGTCTTTGTCAGTGAAAGTACCAGCTGGTGACATGCATGACTTCCTGAACAATATCAACAATCCTGACCCTCGACCCATGGTAGTTGACGGAGAAGACGCCGATGCACACTTTCATGAGAAAGAGGATCCTGAACCCATCTCAACGGAGGCAACACCAGCTGAAGGTTCGGAGATGGACCAGAACACTGATCAACAGGCGGGATCACATGCTCCAGGATCAAGAGAGGGCAGCGTGGCAGGCTCAGATGGAGGTAATAGTCTTATATTGGTAACTCCTTTCTAACGTCTAACATAATTTTGGAATATCCCATTTCTGATAATTGAAAAGTGCTTTTTCGACCCTTCCCAAAAAGTAAACAAGTGGATACATGTATAATCATTAACAATTAACAGTGTGAATCTTATTTTCTGTTCTCGAAAAGTATAATATTTGCAGGTGAGCAAAACAATTATCCATTTTAAATGAAGATGGGGGGAAATGAATGAATGAATGAATAAATGAATAAGAGAGAAGATGGTTTACTCTTATGGGCCTTATGACTGTTGTTTATTAGTAAATTAGATTGGCTGTTTTGTACTTTTGAATTGTATGTACAGGAATTACACAAGTCTGTGCTAAATGCTTAATTGTATTTACATTTTTAGATTTGAAGGGAGGTCCAGGGAAATCCGTACACTTTGAAGAAGACGGAGATGGTAAACAAGATGCGGCTTCATTATCGTCATCAGCAGGATCATTGGCGTCATCAGCTGGGTCATTGTCATCATCAGCATCCTCATCATCAGCCTCGTCAGAGGGATCATCAGCATCATCAGGAAGCAGAGGGTCAGATGTGCCAGGGAGCAACAATAACAATAGCAATAATAACAACGCTGCTGCTGATGTCAAGAATGGGATGCTGAGTGGTGTCAGGAGTGGGATAGTTCAAGAGGGTGAGGGAAAGAAACCAGAGGGTGGCACTGAACATGCTATAAGAAGTAAGTCAGAAAAGAGTAAGAAGAGAGAAACGGTGGACGCTACAGATGGTGGCAGAAGTCAGCTGGTATCAGGGAATGACCAGGTTGGTGGTTCCATTCAAAGCACTCAGCCAGGAAAACCAAAGCTTGCTCCCATTGCCGAGAAAGAGAAAGTTAGTGAGAGACTAGAAGACGAAACCCAGCATCCTGTTCCAGCAGAGCGTAGACCTTACCCACCCATGGACAGCCATATGGACAGCCATTATCAGAGGGTTCCAGAGGAGGTAGCATGGAACCACCAACCAGACGACTGGAGAACCCTGAACCAAATGCATGCTCAGGCTCATCAACTACAACAGGAGGAGCCAGAATCGGATGAAGATAGTGAAAGTGAAAGTGAGAGTGGAAGTGGTAGCAGCGGTGAGGAAGATAGTGATGGAAGTGATGATGGAGATGATGATGGTGGTGAGTCAGAAAACAGTGATGATAGTGACGACAATCAGAGCGTTGCTCCTGAAGAGCAGAATATGAATGGGTATGATGAGTCGCTGTCCTATCGACCTGCTTCCCAAGAAAGACCCGGCGAGAGTAGTGGGGAAGAAGCAGAGAGTGAGGATGAGGATGGGAGTGGTAGTGATAGTGAAGAAGCAGGCAGTGATACTGGTAGTGAAAGTGAGTCTGGTAGTGGGAGTGGCTCTGAAGATGAAAGTGAATCTGAAGAGGACTGAGATACATTGAGAAGAAAATAAGATTATCCCTATATTGCTCCCATACGTACTCTCCAAAAAGGGCTTTCTAACTCGAATAGACCTTATTATAACTTTGATCCTGAACTTGAGTATGACAGGGCTGTTGTAGGGTTTCAAAATGTAAATTACGCAGGCGCGGATCCAGAGGTGGGCGCAAGGGGCGTGCGCCCCCCCCCCCCGTTTTGTCTGAAAAAAGTATGCCCCGGACCCCTAGATGGCCGTTTGGCCTCGTCAAATGGAGGGTTCCTCAGTGTGCGCCCCCCCCCCGCTTTCTGAAAATCCTGTATCCGCCCCTGTTACCTGTCTGATGCGTAAGGTTGATCAGTTTGTAGTATACTTTGTATCTGCTTTTTGAATAGTTCAGTTTGTCTGGTATAATAGCAGACATCAACAGATGCCATGGTAGATTAGTGTTTAGTATATGTTTCGTGAATTAAGATTTTTTTTTTGTATCAATATTTTGATATACAACAACAAATGTACATTGAATCTGCCTGTTGACATCGCTGCCTAAATGTTCAATCGGGGTTTCCAAGGGATATTCATATATTTATTCTCACAAACTATTAATCTATCCTGTACTGCATTTGTCCATGTACTCATAAATTTCAGTGTTTTTATCTACACAGCCAATGAAAATATGGTATTGTATTGCATATATATTATCTATTTTGTTCCTGAATTACAAAGTATATGTTTATTTTTAAGTCATCCAAAATATACATCAGCAATCTAAAATTTGTATTTGTTTGATGAAACTTGCATGCTGTAACCTATGGGAGAAAGACACCATTTCCCCTGATTTCATATGTCAAAGATCATATAGGGGTCATTAGAGGTCATGAGTGAAAATACTTAAAATTTGACTGTCTGCATAGTGTGATTGATTTAGATGAAACCTTGTTTGAGTGATTTTGGTATCTCTTCATTAATTTGGTGTCAAAGTTCATAGACTAGTTGTGATAGAAATGCAAAAATTATCGTGGTTTTTCACACAAATAAATGGATGTGGCCATGTTGCTTTAGAATTAGGATTTCATGCGTGCTGGGTGCTGGGGAGTGTTTCATCAACTGTTTTGTCAGTGATTTTTACTGACAAATTTGCTCTCAGCCAATCAGATGCAATGATTTCAGTAGCTTATAACAGTTGTCGGTAAAAATCACTGACAAAACAGTTGATGAAACACTCCCCAAGACCTGTCTTTTTCGGTTGCTGCCAAACCTGGCATAAATCGTCAATAAAAAAACCAACCACGATAATTTTTGCATTTCTATCACCCCTAGTCTATGAAATTTGACACCAAATTAATGAAGAGATACCAAAGATACCGTCCTAAAAACCCAAATTGCGGGTCGTAGGCGAGACATCCCATGCCGCGTGACTTTTTATTACAGGGTTATCTATGTACGTAAATTGTGACGTTGTTGTTTTGTTTTAAGGTGCGAAAACGATTCTCTTTCTTGTATATACAATATAAAATAAATTACCTTTCTACTTGTACTTGAAAAGTGTTTATTTTTTCGGAAAGAAAGAATTTGTCAAAACAAATTACAAAGGAACTAATCTCTTTTAATTTAGAATATTTTTCTTCTTAACTAAAATCTTGTATAAATGCATATCAAATATAAAGTTTTTATTATGTAAGATGCTTTTTCATGGCAGTAAAAAAAAATATTCATCTTTTTTTATCTTCAATTACTGTATAGCTGTACATGACTCTCCAATGCTATCTCAAAACTTTTTATAACTTCGATATTTTGAAAGCAATAAACTCCCTGGGTTGGGAAAGGTGGGAATGTTTGTTTTCTTTGTGTTTGTAATGATCTCATGAAGAAAAGTTGTAGCTGTTGTCATTTATTAATTGGTCGCTGTGATAAAACGCCATGCAATAAACAACTTTTAAATAAAGAAATCATCTCACTAGCACGAGAAAGCGTGTCTTTTCGTTTGTTTGATATTGCACATGTAGATCTATGCCATTTCAGGGTTAACCAAACGCAATGACAGAACTGATTAAAGAGTAGAAATTTAAGTGACTTGATAAATAGAAACACATGTATTAAGGTGGGGCTGGACTGATATACATGTTCCGACGGTGTCTGTTGCCTCCCCGAGGTCCCCCTGCGAAATATTTTAAAAGAGTAAACCAAAAAGATGAAATACGATATTATACTGCTTAGTAACACTGGATAAGCTGAATTCTTTCAGTGCCGATGTCACATATATGTGACAGATAGACTTGTCATTTTCATTCACCTATTGCTCGACCACAGGAAAGGTATATGGTGGTCAATGTATATCAAACTTTTGAGCATAAATCAATGCTTCTAAATATATGATTATAATTATATGCTACCATAGAAATTTTCAGATAAAATTGCAGATTTTTAAAGAGATATTACTTTATTTAAACATTAAACAATAGTAACAAATGAAAAACCAAAATATAATGGAAAAAAAAACTCATGTAATTGTCAATAATTCTTATGCATAAAATTGGGTAAAGTAATAATGTTTGGTATCATAAGAAATGGTAATAAATTTCCTACAAGTTTTGTACACAATATTTTGTGAAATAATAGATTGTTAATGAAGTGCAGGCACAGTAAGAGTTAATCATGCGTTAGAATGTCAAGTTTCATTTCAATATGTATATTTTCGCTTGGTTTTCCCTTGCAGAACAATGTAATGCAACACCCCACCATAGCTTTTTTCGTGTCGGAATGCTGATCACATTTATACTTATCGTTGCCTGACAAACATTTTGGCTTGTCCGACCTAGCAACATGTAATTTATGCAATCTGCATTTTTATTATTTAAATAAAATGATTTGTAACAGGTAAATGTAAAAGTTCGTTACTCGGCATATGACAAAGTGTATATGTATTAAATCTGAATGCATTAGGAAAATGGCCAACTAGTAATAGAAAAAAAAATCTCAACCTTCCAAGAGAAAAAGAGGCGTGTTTGCAAAACATTTACCATTAAGGTTGAAATTCCAGAATTGGCAGTTATTTACATACTGCATTTTAAGTATTCTTAAAAGTATACATACTACAATAGACCAGTCGACCCCATGACCCAAGTGCAGTGACGAAGTACTGCGTCCAGCTATACGATCTTATGCATTTCAGTAGTCAGTGTAGGTCTCATACATTAGTTGTTGCTATGTCGGCCAAACCTCTCACAAATAGCTATCGTTGTAGAGGCATGCATAAATTTGAATATCTTATTCTGGTCTGGGTCCAATGTCATAATCTTCTGACTCTTGGAGTGGACCCCACCCCACCCCCACCATACATGCCATACGCACACATACATACAGCTTCTCCTTTTTACACGGAGGTTGCTTGAAAGCTCTGGTACCGCCCCCCCCCCCCCGCTCTATTAACAACGAAATTCAAGAAAAGGACTCTCGTGAGTCACTAAATGCTTATGTTAGCTATAAATTATCTTCGTCATATTCCTGCATGCGTTTCAAAACATTCCACCCCTCCCCTATTTCGAAAATTCTAGCACTACTCCGCGCGGATAATTTTTTCTCTCTTGATGTTCCAAATATCATTTTTGTTGACGTCGCCCTCCCCCCCCCCCCCCCCCCCAATGTAGTGTAGGCAGTGGCGTATCTAGGTATTCTGGCGCCCGGCGCAAACTATAAAATCTGCCCCCCCCCCCCCCCCCCATGCCCAAACTCAGATTAATGAGCGTTTTTAATTTAGAAATGATAGCACTACGTGAAAATGAGTGTTGTTGCACGTAACCCGGCGTTGTTAGTCAAAATTTGATGAATTATTGTATAAGCGAGGGAGCAACGCGACCGAGCAGCAGAATTTTTCTTTCCTTTTCACCCAAATTGAAATTGAAATTTCTTATGTATTTTACCCTTAGAAATAAAATCCAAGGGAATACAGCAACCCAGCAATAGATTTTTATTTTAAATTTTGAACATTTCTATTTTGATGAATGAAAACCCTGAAGAAATATATTTGAGGAATTTTGAGGTAATTGCAAGACAAATTACTATTTCTTTCGAATGTTCTATACTGTGAAAGTGCTTTTTATGCACTTACTGTATATCACATCTGGGAGCACAGAACTTAACAAACTCCTGCCTTATGCTGCGGGGGGGGGGGGGGCAAAGCAAGTATAGAGTCAATTAATGGTTAACACTTTAAAAACGCCATTAGGGGCGCTAAATAGCTAAATCCTGAACATAGTAGGGAGCAAAGCCACCGAGCATTAGAAAATTTTCGCATTTGAAATCCTATGAAAGACCATTTCTTACGCTTTTGTCCTTGACTGGGGCGCAAATAACTCTCAAAGACAATAAATTTTACTGCATTAGAACATTTTCGCATTTGAAATCCTATGAAAGACCATTTCTTTTGTCCTTGACTGGGGCGCAAATAACCCTCAAAGACAATAAATTTTACTGTATGATACGCCACTGAGTGTAGGACTACGTCATTAACGAGGCTAACACCAAGCGACTTTCAGACAGGAGTGTAAAGTTGCGACAGGGCTTTATTCAGGCCATGATCCAAAAGCACAGTAATAAGGGCGCCGGTAGAGCAACACAATGTGCATATCAATACAGCAATAACAATATACATGTATAACATATTGGCGTGACATCTTCTTTCCTCCATATCTCTTATTTTTCTGAATTAAATAGATACGAAAACTGGAATAGAGGAAGTTCAACATCACAAAGAACAATCTACATGAAAGACATGACAATCCTGACTATTAAACAATAGAGACAGCGAAAACTTTGAAAGGGTAAATCTAACAATTAGTATCTGACACTGACTGACATTATTTTGCAGACCCATATTCAAGCGTACACATATTCAGAGATAAATCAGAATAGCTAGTGTCATATTAAAGAACAATATTCCTCTAACTTAACCTCTTTTCTTCTGTTTTCCTGGATATATCCCTCAAACATATAATGTGCCATTTTCCAATAAAAACCCTAATCAATTTGGCAAAAGCAAAAGCAAAGGTAATCCTAACCAACAGTCAGAGGAAATAACACTAAAAAAAATAATAAAAACGTAGACCGTGGCTAGCACATCAAAATAAAGAATCCTATCTGGACAAAAAGACTTGCATAATCTTGCATTAACAGGTTATATAAAAAAAAATGAGATTTATTAATTTGGCCATTCACCCGATAACAAATTTAAAGAACTAAAAATCATTTAATACAGATCAAGCCTAGTACTAACGAATAATTACCATTGTGCGCTCCCCCCCCCCCCCCCCCCCCCCCCCCCCCGTTAGAAGGAAAACTTGAGCGAATTTTGGAGGTCTGGCGAAATTTTTTGTCGCACACCCCCCCCCCCCCCCCCCCCCTCCTTATACAAAATCCTGGATCCACCCCTGGGTAGACCAATGGAATAATTTTGTGCAAAACTGACATGTTTGTACACCGATACCTATATCTCTGAACTTAATATCAGATGAAATAGACATCTGAAAAAATGACATATCGGTATCCCTATTGGAGTCTATCCTACATTGTGAACAAAAACTATATCCAGTCTCGATCTTAGATACCAAACTTTCTACAAATCATTCAGTTATACTGCAAATACCTGTAATTATGCATGTACATATATTTTAAAAAAGACAAGTACAACTTCTCATTACTTGCCCCAAAATCAATAATCAGTAATGTTGGAGCACCTTGAGCACCTTATTACGAGGTGGATATGAGCGCTATAAAAATACCCAATATTATTATTATTATTAATCCTTGAGGACAAATGAAATAATACACACACTATTCATAAACTCACCATGGGCGTCGCCAGGGGATGCGGAGGGTGCGAACGCACCCCCCCCCCTCCAGACCAACCCCCCCCCAAAAAAAAAAAAAACAAAACAAAACAAAACAAAAAAAAAAACAACAACAACATTTTTTTTGCTTGTCAGGGAATACATTTCGAGAAGCTGGCGAGACCAAAAAAATACGGGTCTACCTTTTGACAAACCTTCATTTGTGTGCCCCCTCTTATACTCAATCCTGGATCCGCCCCTGTAGACCCTAACTGGAGTTGGTAAGTTTTGTCTTTTTTTCCCTTGAAAAAAGCTGCTCACGGCACTGCTCACTATATTAAAGTGATTTGGTAACTTTGTACAGGCTTGATAAAATCTAAGCTGCCTGGCCTTACATGCTATCAGTGTATGTAATATGGTGTAAATGGGAGTATTCGATGATAGCATTATATATGCCTGGCTATTTATTTATCCCTCTGAACATCATTATACAAGGCAGATATCAATAAAATTCAACTATTTATTAAATCAAGCCTCCACAAAGTTACCGATCGAATCCTTTAAAAGATACTTAAAATTAAATCACCAAAAATAAAAAATCGGATTCACATAGAATAATAAAAGCAAATTGCATGAACAATGATAGGCATATTGAATGGCAATACAGTTCCTACCCTTAGAACTTCGATCAGTTCGATGCACATCAACTATAGCATAAGCTTCATAAGGAAATCATCAAAAATCATGTATACAATCAGAAACACATTACCAAATAGGCGGGTAATGCGAAAATGCTCACGCATATAGCAATACAGTGGAAGTCCTGGTAAACTGGACATGGATAACGACTACGCATGCTATTATATAATACAGAAATGGGTAGTGGGACTACATGTACCTAAGACCCTGGTTTAAAAAAAATACACAAAGGTAGCAGTGTGCATAAATTCAAACCAAATTTACTACACAACATACTGATACATTCCAACACATTCATATTTAGCTTTCTTTGAAATTGAACATATTCTAACTCGTTTTAAACCGTAACCGTAGCAAGTTGTATAATGACCTTACAACAGCCTTTATAACACCGTCATGGACCGTTATGTAGCATACTAGACCGTAGTAACGACCGTCTTACTTGATGTTACTACGGTCAAAATCAACCAAATACGGTCCATGACGGTCTAGTATGGTCATGTGACGGTCACTACTACGGTCCATTACGGTTAGTTTTTGGCCGAGTCTAACGGTGGGGGTTATTTATGTTTAAGACGGTCCATGACGGTATTGATATTGATTGTTACTCGATCTCCATGACGGTCAAGCTTCGGTCTTGATACGGTCTACAACGGTCTAGTACGGTAGTACTTCGGTTCACTACGGCCCAATAGACCGCTTCGGTAATGTATGCAAAGTTTATACATACCTTTCAAACAGTTCAAACAAATTTTGCCGGAGCTTGCCGGACATAGCTACAAATAATGTATGCAAAACTGGATTCCAAGCATTGAGGCTCATTTATAAAATGCAGGTTAATGGAATAGCTCGTCTCTAGGTGCTCACGTTATCAAATCCGTAAGTAATTACATCTGTGCGCGTTGGTCTGCTCAGACTTCGCTACGACTTTGAAAACCTAAGTACACAAAGTTCTACACAACACTGAAAATGCCAAGACCAAGGAGAAAGCCAACCCCAGGGGAGGAGAAGGAGAAATCCATAAGCCCTCGCCTCCTGCTGGATACTCCGAACACAGTGAGGCAGAGAAATGGGAAGTGCAGGCCACCAACCCTAACCCTGAGCCTGCTGAGCCTGAGCTAGCACAGGCTGATCCTGACCTAGAGGAGGAGGACCAGGAAGAGGAGGAAGAGGAGGAGGATTGGGAGCCTGCTGCTGCTGCGTCTGGTTCTGGTTCTGGTTCCAGTAAGGGGAAGGGAAAAGTCTACCCACTTACACAGAACCAGGAGATGATTAATTTGCTAACTGGTTAGAGGAAACCCCCTGCCTCAACGACAGGAGACACCACGATTACAAGAATAACACCAAGAAAACAAGACTGTGAGCTGAGAAGGCTGCAACGTATAAGGCCTGCACAAACAAGCAGCTTCTCAACTTCTGGAAGACAGGCTTTGGGAAGCTGATTGATGAGGCCAAGCAGGAAGATAAGGGCTTCAAAAGGCATGATAAAACACTAAAGTTGTGCTGAAGGTTTGCAAAAACGTAGAGTGGTAGCGTCTCTTCTAAAATGGCGTACGAGACAGTCGTAGACCATTGGCCGTAGTGACGATCGTTACAAACCGTTGCAGACCATTACACACCGTAATAACGACGATTCCAAACCGTTACAGACCGTGACATACCGTAGTAACGATTGTTACAAACCGTTACAGACCGAAGGAAAGGACCGTAACAGACCGTTGCTATATTGTCGTATAACCGCTACAAACACCCGACCGTCAATGTCAGGGACGATCATGCAACCGACTTCAACCGTCATAACCGTAGTTCTCGTGTAAGACCACCTTAAGGAACCAACTGTGCTGCGAGAGGGCCGAGGGCCCCCCCCCCCCCTATTCTGCCTCCAAGCGACTTTCAGTCAGGAGTGTAAAGCTGCGACAGGGCTTTTTTTCAGGCCATGATCCAAAGGCACAGTAATAAGTTCGCCGATAGATGGCAGCAACACAATGTGCATATCAATACATGAACAACAATATACATCATAGGCGGATCCAGAGGGGGGTCGCGGGGGTCCGGACCCCCCCCCCCCCTTTTTTTTTTTGGCGCCGTTTTTTTTTGCTTGTCAGGGAATTATGGAGGGAAACTGGGCCCCATAACCCCTTTACTGAGCGTTTTTTTGAAGTTTGGCGAAATTTTTTTTTTTTCTGAGCGACTTTTCGAGAAGCTGGCGAGACCCAAAAAATACGGGTCTCCGTTTTGACAAACTTTCATTTTTGTGCCCCCTCTTTTACTCAATCCTGCATCCGCCCCTGTACATGTATAACATATTGGCGCTAGGTCTTGTACTTTGGACTGTAGTTGAAAGATACGGTTTTCGAAATACCATCCTTGGCCAACCAAGCTGACATTGTGACTGATCATTCATTCTATGATTTGTTTTGTTGTTACACGTTTGTGCTTTGCACTGCGGGGGAAGGCTTTTACTTGTGTGTAGATGCGCTTACAGGTACAGATAGCTTTCGACAATGATGTCAAAAACAGCATTAGCGTTTTCCTCCCTATTATCTGCAAGTCGTGTAACAGTCCCTGGTCGGGTCCTTGGCCAGCAACATTATGTGACGTCAACTACGTTGTCGTCGCTCCCACACCCTATTCCTACCCGATTCTCCACATCGTCCCGACGTCCAGCTGTCAACGCTAGCACTTATTCAATCGCCGTTTCGCATATTGGTGCTCGAGTACCATATTTTTCAACGTGGAAGTCCTCTAAGGTATCGACATCAGCTCTTCACTCTAATAACGGGAACTCATCGTCATCGAGGTCGTTTTCGAGTGCGTACGCTACAGAATCGATCACCTATCCGTCCACCTGGAAAGCCTATTCCGACATCGAAATTAAACGTCTTGAGTTGCCCCCATCGAACGACCGAGTGAATGTGACGTGGAACGATGATAACTCTACCCTGCCATCGTCTTCGCCGTCGTCATCATCGTCGTCTTCGTCGTTTCCGTTGATATGGCTGAGAGACAACTGCCGATGTCCACAGTGCTTCAGTCCCCATGCGAAGAGTCGCACTTTCCCTTTCACGAACTTAGCTTTCAACTCTGCGCTTGACACAGTCTCCGTGGCCAATGACTCAAAGTCTGTAAGTCTTTCAAAATGCCCTACTAAAAAAAATCAAACTAAAAAGACCATTTCATATATAATTTACATCAGGGTGCTCATTCTGTCTCTGTCAAAGTTACCTCATATTTTGCAGAAAACGAGTAGAATTTTTAGGCTGTTCCCCTCCCCCCCCCCCCCGCCCCGCTATGAAAATAACAAAAAAAAGTTAACACCTCTATTCGTACCATTTCAAGGAGGGGTAGAATACCCCTATACACATTTCAAGGATAATTTGGGAAAGAACTCGAAAACATGAACCCTTATTTGTATGTGTAAGACAGAAAGTGAATCTTGTACTATCATATGCAGACGATACAGTAGTTATAGGTTGTGTAAGTGAGAATGATGAAAAAGCCTACATGAAGTAACTAAGTTTGTAAATTGGTGCCAAGGAATAACCTAGCTGGTTTTGAATGTGGAAAAAAACAGAGGAAATGATCATATATTTTAGAAGGCAGATGAATGACATTGTTCCTTTAACTGTACATGATGAGAGTATTGTTATTGATATTGCCACCGAATACAAATACTTGGGAGTTCACATTGATTGTAATTTGTCATGGGATACACAAGTTAGGAAAATATACCAAAGCAAACCAAAGGCTGTATTTTCTCAGTAAAATGAATAAGTTTAGTGTGAGTAAAGATATGAGGTACGCGTACGCGCAGCTCAGCCGTGCGTTAGTGCTTTTTGTTGCACGGTCACGTGGTGTTATTTGACCAATCAGGATGGCTACATTCTTGAACCCGTTTTATAAACTTTTATAGTAAATGGTGTGTGTATAATACGCGTTGTGATTGGTTAGATTCGCATCACGTGATGTGCAAAAAATTTGTTATAGTTCACGATCGTGCACTATAACTTTGAATTTTTGCACGGGGCGGGGGGGGGGGGGGAGGCTTAGTTTATTTTCTATAACAATTAGTGCATGTTCTATTTATGCACCATTTGATTATATGAACTCCAAATACGGAATTATCGTGCGGGTCTATCTCACCTCGGTGAAACAAAACTGCACTCGGGATAATTTAGTTTTTGTCGTGCACATAATCCAGTTTATAAAACGGGTTCAAGAATGTGACCGTGCAAAAAAAAAGTGATAACACACGGCAAAAAGGCTCTAAACCACGGCTGAGCTGCGCGTACGCGTACCTCTGGTGCGTGCAAGCTGAAAAAAGAAAGTGATTACATGCGCGCACTGAAACGCGCATGACTTTTGTTGGCTGCGCTTCTGTGCTGTCATCCAGGAAAGCAAATGGCAGCCTCCATGACTGTGCGACTCTTGGCGTTTCTATGGGGTTCGTAACCATTTTTTGTAGACTTCATAATCATATTGCCGACCCGTTTTATAAAACTATGAATACATGGTTGTGAGTTCGTGCATTTGTGCGATCTGGCAACACGCAGGTTGTTATCGTGGTGTCAAACACACTCGGCTTGCGTCTCGTGCGTATACACCACGATAAACACCTTTGTGTTGCCAGATCGCACCAACGCACTCCCAACCATGTATTAATAGTATAATAGTGCATGATACACCTTGCACTATTTATATAATAGTATGCTCCTAACATACAGGCAGGGCTCGGGATGCTCGCCGGACGCGTGCCGGGTTAATGTGTTCCAGTTTTACAATGGTTGGCATGGTTACCACCTGGCGCGCGTCCGCCGAGCATTCCGAGCTTTCCTGCCAAAGATTCCTGCATTTATTTATTTATGTACATGTACTCCATCCTCGGAAAGGATGGTTCCCGTGCACCATCGAGATACATTTTTTGAACCAACTTTTTTTATAATGTCTGAAGTGTCTAGTTAATGAATTTTGATGTTCCCATTGCCAAATCGTGTCCCAGGGGTTCAAAATCAGCCATTTTGGCGGCTATCTTGAATTTTTGATGAAATTACATAATTACCATATCTTTTGAATTAAACATCATGCATAAGTAAATAAATCAGATTTTTTAGTAATAATAGGATGAGGAATCGATTCAGAGAGTTATTTTTGTGATTTGAGTAACCTGGATTCCACAAAACATCAAAAAGTGTGAAAAAAGTGATAAAATTTGCACAAAATTTGCAAGGTGACCGTCCTGCTTCCCTGCGGTCTCCTGCCGGCGCCCGGAAGATATCCTACCGACCTCCGTCTGATGTGCGTCAGTTTTTCTCTCATAAGTGTCGGCCGGCATGCGTCCGGTGACTGCACGGGAGCAATTTCTTGTGACTGCCGGTGACCCAACGATTTTGAAAATCGGGCGGTGACCTCCAGAGGCCATTATCGGACGGCCGCCGGCCCCAATTGTGACTGAGGCATTAGGTAACTACCACCCAGATAACTACCCCGGACAATAATGACTTAGGGGAAATATTCAATCGGACAACAACCAACATACTCTCATCCATGGCATGAAGGTCAACTACCCCCCCCCCCCCCCCCAACAGGTACAACTCCCAGATACTTGATGGCATGTAAACTGATTTACAAGGGAGGACGTAGGGGGGGGGTGACCACAAATTTCCTGGACTTTTATGAAATTTCATGGAATTAAACAGAAAAATCCAATTATTGTTCTTTCTGATGTTTCTTTTTTTAATGAATTGTTAGGGAGGTTAATGTCATAAATTTTGTTTTTAATTGTTGCACCATAATTTCAACTTTCCATACCAAAAAGTAAGTTGCATTCTCTACGAGTCCATCCATGCGCGCGCGTATCACTTTCCCAGCTGTGTGCTTCCCTCCATAGAGCCCATTCAATCATTCATCAAAACGTAAATTTCTACTTTTGGAAATACTTATATCTTTTTCACTTTTTAACAATTTAATTCCGTTAAAAAAGGAATATGAATATTGAAGAGACAAAGAAGCTGCTAAGCATAAAAAGGAAATAATTTCATATGTAGAATTCTGGCCAATTTTGTTTGAAAACGGCCTTTTTATGTTGCCACACAAAACGTAGAACACCCAAACTATGAGAAAGAATCGACTCGTAGAGACAAGGTAATTTGTTAATTGGTTAGAAGTGCTGTTAATGGTGGGAATTAACCAGTTAAATGGTTTCTTAAAATAGTAAGAGTTCTAGGTTTGGCCTATCTTAGTTTGACTTCTGTAATTGGTTGCGTAGAATTCCGGCCTTTTTATGAATTAATTATGAAATATCGGTGTGTTTAGACTGATCACACGACCGATCTGTGTGCGCGCACGTTATTATGGCTAGGCTGATGACATTCAGGCTACGTGCAGATGCAGTAAATTGCACGAAACTTATTAACATGAACTTCAAATTTTGCGAGCGAGCGTAGCAAACGAGCACAATCTGGATTACAATCTGAGTAGTTTTCCTAGAGGGTGGCTGTCCTAGGTGGTAGTAGTCTGGGGGGTAGTTGTCCTAGAGGGTGGTTGTCCTAGGGGGTGGTTGTCCGGGGGTAGTTGTCCTAGAGGGTAGTTGTCCTAGGGGTAGTTAGTTGGGGGGTAATCATCCCAGAGGGTAATAGTCCCGGGGGTTGTCGTCCTAGAGGGTGGTTGCCCTAGGGGGTAGTTGTCCTAGGGGGTAGTTGTCCTAGAGGATGATTATCCTAGGGGTGGTTATCCGGGGTGGTTGTCCAGGGGGTAGGTGTCCTAGAACCGAATTTGTGCCAATAAAGCTGTACGTAACGGAATCGTTTAAGCATAACAAAATTTCGTTGTTTAAGACAGAAATATCCCTTCTTGTGATCGAACAAACCTTGATATTAGTAATTAGAGGTATATAGTTTGGGTCCCAGAATTTATACTGAAAGAACAGATTTACCAGCGAACATAAATTTTGGAATGCGTTGAAAGGATAATTTCATGATTCATAAACGTAGGTGTATTCCTTTGTAAAGATACTCGGGAGCAAAATATACCATTATGGCAAGATTAAGTATACATTTTCAGATGGATAAATAAAATGACACAAAGTTAAGCCTATCTACATGATCCAGATTTTCGTTACAAGTAAAATCACCTCCCTGTCAGAATATGAGGTTACAGTTCCCCGAATATAAGGTGTCGGCGCCATTATAGGTAATTTCACCATTCTTCGGGGTGATGCAGTCCATTACCCCCTCCCCCCCCCCCCCCCCCCCCCCGTTCACGCCTTATACGCCTATGAAGATATTCATAATAATTAAAATTCCGTATGATTTTCCAATTATCTAAAATGTTTGCTCAGTGATGCTGCTGGTAATGATGATCAGCCTATGTTTCTCTCCACAAAGATCGCACTATTTGCTTATAAATGTAACCAAAATACTGCCCCCAATACTTGTCATCATTGTTGCAGGGTCGTAGGCGGTCCATATACAAACTTCGCTCAACTACAGACACTACGGCCCTTCAAGTGCCCAGAACAATTACAAAGTTAGGTGAGCGAAGTTTTGTATATAGTGGGCCCACAATATGGAACAAACTTCCATGTCAGATGCGCTCCAGTGCATCCGTGGAGTTGTTTAAGAAATGTCTTAAAACATACCTATTTAATAATTGATTTGTATTGGGCATCCATTTATGTACATGTGTCTAGGCTGTTAATGTTTTGGCTATAATCATCTATTTATGTTATATTACAGTATAAGTTGTTAGTGTTAATTGATTTATGTAATTTGTAAAGCGCTTCGATCAGTTTGGACTGGATATGGCGCTATTAAAGAAACAATTTTATTATTATTATTATTATTTTCTTTGATAGTGATGATTATCATGTTTTATAATGACTACTGCATACTGTCATTACTCGTACTAAGAGTATTATGCGTATTGTTTGTTGACATCAACCTTTTTGTAGCAGTATCTTCATCTCTCCTCTCACATCTCACCTCCCTATCTCTTGTTTTTCTTCTTTTTTTTTCTCTCTCTCTGTTCTGATCTCTTGCACACTTCCTCCCCTTTCCCCTTTAAATTCTCCCTCTCTCTATTTATTTCTCACTCCCTGTCTTTGTTCTTCCTCTTTTCCCCTCTTCCGTTCCTCTCTATCTCACTTTCTCCATCTCCCCTCTCCTTCCCGCACTGTTCTTTTATGTTCCTAGCTATCCTCCCTTCTTCTATTTATCTTCCAAATCTGTCCATGTCCACCTTCTTCCTTCGTATTTTGTTCTGTCTCTCTGTCCACGCACCATCTCTCTCTCATCTCTGTTTCTGTCTAAGCCCCATCCCCTATTTCACCCTATACGTTTCTCCTTGTCCATCTCTCCCTCTCTCTTTCCCTCTCTGTTTCCCTCTCTGCCTCTCTCTGCCGCTCTGTTATCCTCTTTCTTCTATGTTATCCTCTTTCTCTGTCTTTTGTTCTCTCCTTCCCCTCAGCTCTCTCTTTCTCTCTCTCTCTCTCTCCCTCCCTCCCTCTAGCTCTCTAAACCTCTCCTCTCGTTTTCTCCCTGTCTCTCTCCGTATCTGCATCTTCTTTCCCCTGATCATGTCTCTAATCTGACATCTTAGTTAATTTTGAGATATTCATCTCCATTACTCGAGAACTATATACGCTATTAATTGATTTCATCAAATCATTCCCAGTAAAATAATTTTCAAAATGTCATAATATATAAATGAAAGATTTTTTATCATCAAACCCTATGGAACACTCATCAATTACAAAAATTGGTGGGAAAACTACTGTCAATATCAAGTATTGTGGGATAATATCTTTAAATTAAAATTACATTATCATATTGATAAGTTGTTGACTCTCTATTCTAAAACTATATTGCATAATGTATATATTTCTAAAACAAAATGAAAGGGAAAAGGCACTTTTCCAACTAAAGATGTCATTAACTTCATGTATCATAAGCTCATGACATGAGAAAGACAAGCACAAAATCGTTACCCTAATCCACTGCAATATGTATTTATGTTCGATTTGGTCTCATATGATTAATTTCACTGTCTTTGAGTATAAATCACCAAGCACTACCAAGTACTCAATGTATATTATAAAAAAATCAAATTGAATTCCGTGCATTTATGCAAATAAAATAATGTATAACGCTTACCCATCATGCTGGTAAAGCGTCTCAACTGTGCCGCTTCTAACACACAGAAGTCTATGGGGTTTCGCACACAATAGGCATGATAGGCAACGGGCCTCGATTGTGCATGAAAAACGCATGTATTTCCTACTCTGAGAGGTATCATTAAGCTGACCATACTGGTACATTTTTAAAGTATATTGGTAAATTTATGCAAGAAAATCATGATTATATCCCTCTCAACATATTTTAGTAAAGATTAGCAGGTTATCATTGTTTTTACTAGATGAAAAACAAGATGACGTTAGGACGCAAATTTTATCACTTTTTTCACACTTTTTGATGTTTTGTGGAATCCAGGTTACTCAAATCACAAAAAAAAAATTTTTTATTATAATCAGTTTTTATTCTTTTCTCTCTTGAAACAAATTACAATCATGGTACAAATTACAATCATCATATATAACACATACTACAAATATGATATTCTAAAACAATATAAATTTTCATCTAACAAAAAGCTTCAAAAGAAATTAATATTACTTGAATATTGAAGAAAAAAATCCATAAACAAAAACCGGATAAATTGATATCCTTAATCATAATTATACTCTTAATTCTCCTAATGACAAGCGTTTCCACCTTTTTCCTTACATGTTCAATTTCCATACATCATACAAATAAGATTTCATATTTCCAGAGAAAAAAACAAACAAACAAACTTAATTTTTAATGAGATAAACAAATCCAGTTGTATAATGCAACAATTTTGTTTTGCAATGTCGTAATTTATACTCCCTTTGTACTGTTGACCTGAGAGAAAGTTTTCTTTAAAAAAAAACAAAAAACAAACAAACAACCCTACCCTACCCTACCCAACCTCCCCCTTACCCCCCCCCCCCTTACCCCCCTTCCCCCCCCCCCCTTAACCGGTGGACGACTGGCTCTGGGTTCCAATTGTTTGTCTAATATTCAGGTTTTCCCATTTAGAAAAATGGATAGTAAGAGTCCCCCTCATTGCTGCCAATTTCCTTTCTTCTACTTTATCCCCTACAATACTATTCTTTATTTCATTAAATGAAGGTGGTTTTTTAAGTTCTCTATTTCTATAAATCAGATATTTAACAAGAATTAGAATGTGATTCATTAATTGATGTTTTCCTTTATTTCTCTCCTCCTTCCCAAACAGAATTTCCTCCCAACTATAGTTATGTATTTCAAAATCTATAAATCGTGTGCACATTTCCCACACTGATTGTACAAATTCACAAAAATAACTCTCTGAATCGATTCTTCACCCTATTATTACTCAAAAAGCTGTTTTATTTATTCATGCATGATGTCTAATTCAAAAGATATGCTAATTATGTAATTTCATCAAAAATTCAAGATGGCCGCCAAAATGGCCGATGTTGAACCTCATAGGACACGATTTGGCAATGGGAACATCAAAATTCATTAACTAGACACTTCAGGAAATATAAAAAAATAGTTGGTTATAAAAAAAAGTTGGTTAAAAAAGTGTATCTCGATGGTGCACGGTAACCACCCTTTCCGACTTCTTCATCTGATCCTTCTCTCTTTTCTTCTCTTAATCAAGGCCTCTCTCTCTCTCTCTTTTCTTTCTCCTTTTCTTTCTTTCTTTTCTTTCCTTCTTTTTTCATTTTTCTTTTCTTATTCCTTTTCTCTCCATCTTTCCCTTTTCTTTCTCATCCTTTTAGTCTTCTATCCAGACCCTCTTGAAGATGCAAAAAGATGACCCACTTCTGTCAAAGGTAATAGCCTATAAGTTACAGGGACAACCACCGAGGTAGGAAGGAGTGCTCTACCGAACTGGATGATGGCACTAAAATACATCAAATAATAGTGCCAGAATCTTTAAAACGCAGAATGCTAGAGGCGTCCATGACCAGATGGGACA
This sequence comes from Heliocidaris erythrogramma, assembly GCA_025617745.1. Classification (NCBI taxonomy): domain Eukaryota; kingdom Metazoa; phylum Echinodermata; class Echinoidea; order Camarodonta; family Echinometridae; genus Heliocidaris; species Heliocidaris erythrogramma. The sequence goes on from CM046859.1 coordinate 15,846,895, forward strand.
CCAAGCATGGGAGAAAACAACATCTTTAGCTCGTCAACATTGCTATTGACCATTCATGGCAGAGGCCATCAAAACCTACTGCGATCGATGCCAGAGGTGCATGCTCTCAAAGGCTGGTCCGCGTTTGAGAACCACCATGGGAGCACTGATTGCAAGGCGTATCCGGACACCTACCCCCTGGACAACCACCCCCCGGATAACCACCCCTAGGATAACCACCCTCTAGGACAACTACCCCCTAGGACAACTACCCCCTAGGGCAACCACCCTCTAGGACGACTACCCCCCTAGGACAAGTACCCCCCGGATAACTACTCCCCAGACAACTACCCCCTAGGACAACCACCCTCTAGGACAACTACCCCCCGGATAACTACCCTCCGGACAACTACCCCCGGACAACTACCCCCCGGACAACTACCCCCTGGACAACTACCCCCCGGACAACTACCCCCAGGGACAACTACCCCCCGTAGTTGTCCTAGGGGGTGGTTGTCCGGGGGGTAGTTGTCCAGGGGTAGTTGTCCGGGGGGTAGTTGTCCGGGGGGTAGTTGTCCAGGGGGTAGTTGTCCGGGGGGTAGTTGTCCAGGGGGTAGTTGTCCGGGGGGTAGTTGTCCGGGGGTAGTTGTCCGGGGGTAGTTGTCCGGGGGTACTTGTCCTAGGGGGGTAGTCGTCCTAGAGGGTGGTTGCCCTAGGGGGTAGTTGTCCTAGGGGGTAGTTGTCCTAGAGGGTGGTTATCCTAGGGGTGGTTATCCGGGGGGTGGTTGTCCAGGGGGTAGGAGTCCTAGAACCATTGCAAGGAAACCACTCGAGGTCCTCGCTATTGATTTCACTGTGTTGGAACCAAGTGGCCGTGTCGAAAACGTACTGGTAATGACTGATGTCTTCACCAAATTCACACAGGCGATACCTCGTGATCAGAAAAGTTGCCACTGTGGCAAAGCTCCTTGTAAACAACTGGTTTGTGCGGTCTGGAGTATGTTCCCTGTATGGTATCCAGAAATCTCGAAGTACTCCATACCACCCAGAGGGAATTGGTCAGTGTGAGAGGTGTGTGTAATTGTGTGTGTAATTGGGTTTTTACAGACGTGTATCAATCAGATATGATTATTTACGTCAGGGGACCGACCTTTAACGTCACCATCCGAGAGGTTTAACCGCACTCTGCATGACCGTCTCCGCACCCTACACCCCAACCAGAAGAAGAGATGGGCTACTTTCCTACCAGAGATTGTGTATGCCTACAACTGCACACCCCATTCCAGTACAGGGTACTCACCCTACTACTTATTCTATGGGAGAGAACCGAGATTACCCATCGGCCATGTCCTTGGTTCCAGTGGTGTGGGAGATGATGGAGAGAATGATGACTGGGTAACACGCCATCACCAACGTCTACAAAGATTTTGACTCCGCAGCCAAAATGACAGAACGTCAAGCACTGAGGCGACAAGCACGTGCTAACATTAAGGTCAACGACTTGGGCCTGCAGGTTGGAGCAAGAGTTTTCCTGCGGAACAGAGTACTGGGACGAAATAAGATCCAAGATGTCTGGAGCAGCGTTCCGTACAAGGTAGAAGGGAAGCCAAACCCAGAGGTTAATGCCTACATTGTGGAACCCATAGAGGATCCAGGTGGTCCGAAGAAAGCTCTTCACAGACTAGATCTTCTAGACAGTAAGGACATTGTAGCCGACATTGTTCCAGACAGTCCTCCCGAGATTAAGACAGAAATGCCCTCAAGAAACGTCTTTCAACTCCCAGAAGAAGATGACAGTGCTCTAGAAGTAGGAGTCCAGATCGCTCCCAGAACACTGACACATACCCGTGAAAGGCCCAGTGATGTCCCCGATATTGTGACAAATCCTTCCACTGAGGATGCTGCACAACCAGATGTCTGTGATGCTGAACCCCTCTGCAAAATGGCTCAGATTCAATAGAGGACAATGAAGGTAACCCCCTACTTTCGAAAAAGCAGGGGAGCATCAAGATGTAGACCCTGACGAAGTACCAATACCCAGACGCTCTGCAAGGCTCCAGGGAAATCCCCCACCGACCATCATCGAAGATGTTCTAGAAAATTTGAGTAGATTTCGTTCACTCATTTTAACAAAGCTTTCAAATATAAAGTAATGGTATTTTGGGGGTGTCTGTTTATCTATCCATGCTTTCTGTTACCTTTGCCTTACCCAAGAGGCCAGTAAACATGTTTCTTGTTTGATTTATTTATATTTCTGTTTGAAATTTTGTAAGAATATATATTGTCGAGGATGCCAACATGGAGCGGTTGAGAATGTGACATTGGGTTTTGAAGATGAAATAAGAAACGACAGAAAATGTATCCAAATTTGTAATACACCGTTAAAATGCATTTTACATTGATGCATGTGGCTTTTACGTGTACATAAGACCCTATACCTGTACAAGTACACAATGATGGCTTTTAAAGGCCTCTGTTACTAGTGCCAAGCTAAATAATAATAATACATAACATTTATATTGCGCTTAATACAATGTTTCTAAGCGCCGAAGTAGTATTATTACCCTGGCTTTAGCCCAGCTGCCCTATAAGGCGCTGAAAGCATTCAAGGAATAAGTTCCTACCAGGTACCCATTTACTACACCTGGGTGGAGAGTGGCAAATGTTTGCACTTGGTTTTGTAACAATCGTTTTTGTTTGGTAATGAATATGGGTAACTAAGGGCTCACTGCCCATGACTCATTAATGTCCAGTAGGGTGAGTGGGACAAAGAATACCCACTTCCTCTACCTCATTATATCAGCATCTCTCAAGAAAGCAACACATGTATTTCAGGAAGCAGAGTTCTCTACTCTTCAGACTCCAGCCGGGGCAAGTTAGATTTTAGATTTGTAAATCAATTTTACTTGATTTAAGATGCATCTTTATGTAGGAATACATTATAGTTGTTATCTGCACTTAATGTTGATTCTTGCATTGTAATGAATTATGTTTATAGTTTGCTGGTTAAATAATGTTTCTGATAATGTTGCACTTGACAACATTCAAGTTTACACACTGAATGTAATCATGAAGTAATCTAACACACATGTTAGTAGATCAGGATTGCTATAAACTATTGTCCAGATTTGTTAGACTGTAGTTTCTCTCTCTCTCTCCCCCTCTCTCCTATATATCTACGTATAAACTATTCTCTTTTCTGTCCTATGATCTATCATTTATCCTCTCACTAGAGTAGGACGAATGAGTATTTATTCAGCACTACTTGAAGTAGCGTTGTGATATATTCCATTTTTATTGTTTTTGTACACTTTATATACCATATGGCTGTAGACTAAAACTGAAGATCGGTCTTTTCTCCTTTGATACTATACATATGCAACTTAAGTCAATATTTTCTTATCATAATGTGATCTGTATAGATTTGGTTATTTCATTGTATTCTCCTTAGTCATTTGGACATACATGTATAGTATTGGTGTTTCATTACCGATAACATGCTTTTTTGTGATTTAGCATGTCGGTCAAAGTAGAAATAAGGGACAGGATTTATTGAATAGGGATCAGAGTGAGGGTACGCGGAGGATAATCCACGTAGCCCATTCACAAGCTATTTTAGAGTATGCATAGATGTCTGTAGATTAAGGGGTTATTCACACTTGGTGTATAAGTTGCTTCAAAAACCTTAATCTAATTCAAAGCATTATAATGCATTTTAATTGTTATCTTTTACTAAATAATATTCCAATCTCTTTTGGATAAGTATATTCTACCTTGTATTCCTCTACTGTTGTATATAATTACTCCATTAACTACACTGAATACCTAGTCTTGGTTTAGATTGATGTTAGGTGTTGTGTTTATTGTGTGAGGAAACATGGTTACCGTTTCGGTTGGTTGTACATCTTTCAGTCTACAGGGTTTAGTTTGGATTTGAATCAACTTCTGCAATAAAAGAATCGGAAACACAACTTTGAGTTTACTTCATTTGTTAGTGTCACATATTTAATACAACAATTGCATTTTCCTTTCCGAATCAGTAGTTTTTACTTCGTGAAAAAAGGACACTGAAGCCTCCGGGACACTGAAGCCTCCGGGCCCCAGTAACCATGGTAACAGGATTCCTGTAAGCGATGTGCTTGTGTTGGATATACTGTGGGAGAAGAGAAAGTGGGGGAAAGGAAGAAGCTGAGAGATTAGGACTAACGAAGATGTAAATAGGTTACTATTGTCGCTGTGGAGGTTGACAGTTGGATAATGTCCTATTTGGTTACGTGCCCCATCAATAAGTGCACCGTACATCGAGTTTTAACGAATGAACATAATATAGTTTGAGATCTTACACGGTTTTTTTTCCTATTTTCACGTTATGTTTTGTCAATGGAGAGTCTTTCACGGATAGGTTCGGTGAATAGAGATACAACCATATACATGTAGTTTATCTAATAACCAACATGAACAGATTACATGAGTTGCAAAAAGAATTGCGTGTAAACAGTTTTTATATAGATTTCATTTTCAGTTTAGTATCGTTATTTCTATGCTTTTTGTATTCCGAAAATTGGATGATTGCGTTTAGCGAGTAAAACACATCATTTTGAAAATCACGTGCATTGTTGAATACTGCTTGAGGAAAAAAAAACAGTAAGATTTTTGACTACTAAATACTTTCCAGCCTTCAAACAGCGACTATCATTATTTCATCAACTGAGACAAAGACATGAGGCTGTAAAATGTGATATTTGAAATTTGATATTCACTCAAACAAACAGTAAATCAATACAAAGACAATTCTACACGTACACAAAGCTTTCATATTGTTATGTTGGCTTACTGCCTATATTTAACCAGGCCGGGTGAAGTGAATTAATGGCATTTACGACTACTTTTTACGAGACTACCGTGGGCAAATCGCAAACATTGACACTGGTACGTCTGATTGACACTGGTACAGTCACCTATAATCAATAAGACGTAAATACAAAGAAAATTGTACGAGTAGGGTAAAATATTTTACTTTTTTTTGTAATCACATTTATTTCTTCTTTAGCCCCCCCCCCCCCCCCTCCCCCGAAAGGGAAAGAGAAGGTAGGCGGAATTCCCCCGGGGAAATAATTACAAGGGCTCCTACACTTTATAGGCCTAAACCTGCTGCTAAATATAATTTTGTATGGTTAAATGTGGCGACAAAACTCAAAACGCTTTCTCATTGACCGCTATACAATTTTAAAGATAAAAATTATCAGTTATCGATTATCAATTACCCTCACTTTGTAAGCGATGGGGTATTATAGTTACAAGATATTGAAGCAAAGGTGGGCTAATTTCGAGGGAGCAAACCAACCGAGCAGAGAAGGTCTGGGAGGAACCCGTTACTATTCTGGTTTTCATTCTGTTTCTTTTATCTCTCACCTCCTTTCTTTTTTCTCTCTTCCTTCCACCCTCCCCTCCCCCCCCCCTCCCCCCCCCCCCTCCCCCTCTCTCTCTCTCTTTTCCCTCCTCTCTCTCTCTCCCCCTCTCTCTCTTTTCCCTCCTCTATCTCTCTCTCTCTCTCTTTCTCTCTTTCATCCATGCTTGTCATTTTGCTGGGAAACAAAAGCCTTCGTGTTGCCCAGGGCTACGCCTGGGTGCACAGTGTACCTCTTCAATTCATGTCATTTTGTTTAATTTTTAGATAAACATCAATTGGACTGATGGTCATGTCAGTCACTATCCAGCAAGATGGCTGCGGTGTAACGCCTTCTCCGAATCCGAACCTGACCCCCTGGCCGACATCCAACTCCAACTCTGGGACGCTTCTATATGCCGTGATCGTTTGAAAACCTTCGACTTCGGCGATCTCCTGAACGACGACCGTGCATTGTATGAAATGTTGCTGGAGGTGAAGGTGTTAGGCATAACTGTAGTGGAGAATACCCCTCTGCAGTTAGGACAGCTCCATAGGCTAGCTGAGATGGTGGGTTATCTGATTCCATGCAATTACGGGTAAGACCAATGAGTAATTTCATGGTGGAAAATCCATCATTTTGTCGGATAATTAATAAGTTTTGTCCTTGTTGTATCCTTGTTTTGTTTTTTGTTTGTTGAAACGAGGCCCCTCTTTATAGTGGGAAAATTCAATTTGAATATTGAGTTTTTTTTCTCATTTTCTGTGGCAAACATGTCGTAAACTCTTATCCGATCCATCACACCGCCCTCCAAACCCTTCCCCTTTATTCAACTGTTCAAGGTGTTCTAGAGCCGCTCCTTTGGTATTTTGTTTTGTAATTATCATTACTGAAACACTGAAACAAAATAATAATCAGTTTGTAAGTCAAATCAGTTTTGTTTCAGTATTGATTCGCATATGACTTACAGTCTTACTCTAGTGATTCTGGATGATTTTGTTAGATATTATATAAATAATTATATCATTAATATCATTTGCAGCTAAATCAGCAGTTCTCCGCCAAGACACCTTGTTTATATTTTATTTTATTTCATTGTATTCTCCTTAGTCATTTGAACATATAGTTTTGGTGTTTCATTACCGATGACATGCTTTTTTTTTGTGATTTAGCATGTCGGTCAACGTAGAAATAAGGGACAGGATTTATTGAATAGGGATCAGAGTGAGGGATACTACGCGGAGGATAATCCACGTAGCCCCATTCACACGCTATTTTAGAGTATTCATAGATGTTTGTAGATTAAGGGGTTAATCACACTTGGAGTATAATTTGCTTCAAAAACCCTAATCTAATTCAAAGCATTATAATGCATTTTAATTGTTATCTTTTACTAAATAATATTCCGATCTCTTTTGGATAAGTATATTCTACCTTGCATTCCTCTACTGTTGTATATAATTACTCCATTAACTACACTGAAACAAAATAATAATCAGTTTGTAAGTCAAATCAATTTTGTTTCAGTATTGATTCGCATATGACTTACAGTCTTACTCTAGTGATTCTGGATGATTTTGTTAGATATTATATTATACAAATAATGAATGTTTATGAGTGCAATGGAAAGAATATTTTCATGAGTTGAAAGATGGAATGTTCCATTCAATGAGGCGAAGCCGAATTGAATGGAACAGATTCCATCTTTCAACGAATGAAAATATTCTTTCCATTGCACGAATGAAAAAAATTCATTATTTGTTTTATACAACATCTGAGTAGATCCTATATAAGTGCGTTGTATTATTATTATTATTATTATTATTATTATCCTTGTTATTTGTACAATAAAATAAATATATGTACTTACAATTGTCCAGTCAGCGCTGCGGTCAAATGCCAAAGGTTACGGCGCTGGGCCGGTCGCTCGCGAGCGTAAAATAACACATAGATCTATGGGCAAAGTCCGGTAGTATCATTACGTGCGCTGTATCGCAGCCGCGCATTACACTGAAAAGGTCGAGGCGTTGAATGGAAAAAATCGTATGGAACAAAAATGCACGCTAGCTAGCGCTAAACCATGGAATGGAACAAATATTTAATAACATGTGACCTATTATTCTCCAATCAAATTACAAGGATCTACTCAGGTGTTGTATAAAAATAATTATATCATTAATATCATTTGCAGCTAAATCAGCAGTTCTCCGCCAAGACACCTTGTTTGTTTTATTTTCATAAACAAAAGAGAATATGACTGTATGCAATGAAATTGAATGGAGGAAAAAACACAGTTCATAGACAAATTTTAAAGTGTGCTGATGACACGAAAATATTCTAGAGTGAAGATTAAGGGTATGAAAACACTTCCTGTGTATAGTCCTGACATAGTCCTGTTCCTTTTCATTCAAAGTGAAACGTTCCAGGTCCAGTCTAAAGTTGATCCTAGCAATGCAGCTTATCTAGCTGGTGATCTATCTCTACATACAGATCTCACCTACTATAACAATCCACCAGGGGTAAGTCACGGGTATCTCTCGCAAGCCGAAAGCCATTGTTATGCTCTTTCATGGATAAACATGATAATGTATGTTGATATATTATTCGGGAGGGACCATTCGTAGGCTGTGCTCTATAGATAATCCACTGCAAAATGTATGCCTTTTAAGATGATGTGCATCGATTTGTAGTCCTAAGTATCAAAAAATATTATTTTATAAATTAGTTGTCGATTTTGCTGTATATAGTTCTAATTATGAACTTTGTGATATACAAGGCACTTCTAATCAACTATAGCTAATTAGTTGTCAATTTCTTCCTTTCCAAATTCCAGATTCAGATGCTACATTGTATAAAGCAGGCCGATCTTCATGGCGGCGACAACACCCTCGTTGACGGGTTCAAAATCGCAAACGACCTACGGAAGACTTCTCCAGACCTTTTCGATGTCCTCACGAAACATGTCTTAGAGTTTTATGATAGCGGTACCGACCATGTGGGGGAATTCTTCCAGCATTCCCGCCATCATGTTATTAAGTGGGTACAATATTCACGCCATATATTCAGCGGCATTTTGTAAATACTGCTGAATTTGGGTCATCCTCCGTTTTTTAAGCTCATGTATACGTTGTATTTTATGAAATGTATGTGGTTTCCTTAATACGGAAATAAATACAAACAATACAAACAAACAAACAAACGCCATATATTTGGATTTAATCTGAAAAGTCTATCTCAGTTACCCTGTTGGGGACTCTTGGAACAAATAATCCTCCCCAAAGAGAAATGATATAGAATTATTCATGTATTTTGTCGGCGCTTTCAACATTCTGTATACAGGGAATTTTAACCTATCATACGCCTGTCTTTACCCCCCCCCCCCCCCCCTCCTAACCCCTCCTCCCCGAATAGGATAGGCCTCCAGTAATATTAGTTCAGGCCAGACTACATAATGAATAAGTGTATGACCAACTGATAACAATATGAATTTGAATCACATCAATTTATGGAAATAATTTTGGATTATTATCAACAAAATACAAACGAAGATTCAAAATAGGTTACAGAATATCAGTCATTGACAAATAACAAAGCAACAAACAAAGAAAAGAAAAAAAGAAGAGGCCAAACTCTTCCTACTTTTACAAATAATTTACCTCTTTTAGAATGTATCATTTTCTATTCTATCACTGCACATTTACTGATGGAGCTGACACAGATCTTGCTTTTGTCATAGTCCCTACTCTGCATTGTATATTTTGATGACACAATGATGCAGCTTCCCTCATCCTCCTATATTATATATTTTTATTCTTTAATCATATCACACTTTATGCATATTTCTAAACGTAGTTTGACATTGATCACCATCCATTATCTTCCGATAGCCTGAATCACAGAAACGAAATTGACAGAATCGTATTCAGCGATCACGGACGAAGCGCTATGTCCCGCATGCCTGTCGATGATGTCATCATGACGTATAAAGCCTTGTCTTTGTTCGCCGCTCTCCTGTACGACCCCCAAAACGTCTTTGAATTCAAGATGAAGGATGGTAAGGAATTGTTTTAATAATAAGTTCACGTAGAGAGATGGAGAAAATGAGAGGGAGATATATATATATATATATATATATATATATATATATATATATACAAATTACACATCCACCGTTTATCTTCGGGATCATAGCGCTTCGTCATTTTGTTAGTTCATTGCATGCAGGCCTACTCATAATTATGTCACCTACGGAAGCGTTAAAGTGCCATTCGACTTGACGACTTGTCGAGATATTTTATCTCGACAAGTCGACTTAATATCCATATTTTGTCGACTTTTAAAGATATTTATCTAACCATGTCGACTTAATAACTTTTATAAGTCGACATGGCGACATAAATTATATTACCAAGTCGACTCAACAAAAATACATGTCGTCATGGCGAGATATATTAGGGACTTTTAGAAGCAGTGGACTAGTACTTCGTCCCAGTCGACTAATTCGCGCATGTCAGCGTCGTCGACTGCCCATGTTGACTACAGTTCTGATCATTTTAGATTTCACTCGACGTGTACGTACCGTCGACGTCAACCGGAAGTACACACTCAACGGATGAGCATAATAGTTGAGCTGTTCTGATGACGTCATATACGTGAACCTCGTCGAAGATTTCGGAGCACCGCAAAAACGAAGTGAACACGTTCTCGATTTTGCAAGTCAGGGAGGAGGACAGGGAGAGGGCGAGTGGCGCATGCGCAGTGGCGTAGAATGATGTCCTTGCGTACCAGTCGACTATTAAAGTGGACGTGCAATTCTAAAAGTCCCTATTATCTTGCCAAGTCGACTTCCCAAAAATTATAAGTCAACATGGCAACATAAATTATCTTACCAAGTCGACTTAACTAAAAATTATGTCGTCATGGCGAGATACATTATCTTGCCAAGTCGACTTCCCAAAAATTATAAGTCGACATGGTTAGATAAATATCTTTACAAGTCGACAAAATTTGGATATTAAGTCGACTTGTTAAGTGGACAAGTCGTCAAGTCGAATGGCACTTTAACGCTTCGGTAGTCACATAAATTCGGGATAGGTCTTTACAGTCAAACCTGCTTTAGTGACCACCTGTTTCGAAGACCACTATTCTGTAAAGACCACTTTTTTTTATTTCACTTGAACAATTAAGGAACCTATATATAAAGCCCACTTGTCTATAAAAGTCCACCTTTCTCGTATCCATGGAGTGGTCTTTGTATACAGGTAGCAAATATGTAAATGATAAGTTTAAATCAGATCTAATCAAATCAAATGTTAATTACTTTAGGCGACATCCTGATTATGGACAACCAGCGTATCTTACACGGAAGAAGAGCCTTCAGCATGCAACCAGGTACATCCAGACATCTCGCAGGAAGCTACTTCGATTGGGACTGTGTCATGTCCAGACTCAGAATACTCAAGGACAAACTCGACGGCATGTAGTCACATGAAGAAATGTTAGAATTATTCATTCGACACAGTAGCGTCGACACTCTGTTTTCAGGGGCAGGACAGGAGAATTCACCAATAAATTAAACAATTGGCCCACATTATTTTTCGGACAGGATATGATATGCTGAGATAATTATGAAATACACATTATTAGGGGGCAACTGGCCCTGTCCCTCCAGTGGCTATGCTAATTGTTCATTTCGTTAAAACAGGTTTGCCTTTTGCGTTCCGTATAGCGAACGATTGGACATCGCATTTCACATCTAGATCCTTTCATTCATTTACAATGATCTCAGCAATTTTGTTTTCCTTCAATAACGAACCCCGGATTCTTTGGGAATTTTGAGGGAAATTTGTCCAAACAGAAAAAGAAAAAATGCTGACATGCGAAAAAGAAAAAGAAAACAAAAAGAATAGAAAAAACATATAAAGAAGGAAAAAAATAAAGGAAAATTAAGAAAAAATAAAGGGTTATGTGGAGTTGTCCGGGGTAAGCTAAAGGGGAAGTCCAGTCCAAAAATTACTTGATTTTGACAGAAGCAGAAAAATCAGACCAACAGATCAAAACAAGTTTGAGGAAAATCGGACAACTAATAAGAAAGTTGTGAGTTTTTTTAGTGGCATGAAAAACTGGGGAAACAATAAAAATCAGTAGACAAACTGGAAACTAAATCAGTTTGTGATGTCATAAGCACACAACTCACCAGCTATTTTGTTAATATCCATAATACAAATTTTAAATAATATGATTTCCTCATGACTTGACCAACTTATATTTATAGTAATATGTTTTCGCATGTATAAACTAATACAGAGTAAATAATTTTCTGCAAACATGAAAATATGAATATTTTAGACAATATACATAAAAAAGAATGATTATGGAAATGTAATATGTGGAAAACAATATTATTTTGAAGTTCGTAAAATAAAGGTTCGTAAAATAAAGGTTTATACATGCAAAAACATATAACTATATAAACTTGGCACAAGTTATGTGAAAACTCGTTCTTCTTCTTCTCCCTTTCTTTCTTTCTGGCTTTACATGGACTCGAGCTAAATTGTGTTTTTGACATCAAATATTCGCTATCTACTATGGTTTTGTTCTCTATAGAATTTGTACGTTATAACAGTTCAGGGGAAAAGGGGGGGGGGGGCGGGGGGGGTCTTCATTCATTTTGGGCCATGGCGTTAAATAATGGATTGTGATCTGTTTAAAAAACGGTTCAGTGACAGAAAGATACATGTAATGCATAACCTGCGCTGTTCGTTTAAGTTGAAATAAATAATCATACATAGGTTTAATTACCTGTAGCCATTTACTTTACATGTAATCATCGGACCCGGGGGGGGGGGGGGGGGCACTCAGATATATGGGTGTACACATGCGCGTCCAAGAAAGCGCGTAAAAAGGGGTCTTTTTTCAGGTGGAACGCGTAACGCGCGTTACACGTTAAGGGGTCCAAAAACGCTGATTTTTCAACAAAAGGAGTGCTTTTTGACTAATCTGGCCGAACGCGTTTAGGGGTATATTTTTCACTTTGGCACCAATATGTATGATGCCATTACCTAATACCGGCCTCTTAACGATGTTTCCAACGACTACGGCAAAGATTCTTCATGAAACGTAATGAAAATTCATCAGACTATTAACCATATACTGGGGAACAAGATCCAGGTACTAACGAGCGATAATACTTGCGCGTTCTTGTAGAAATGACGTTGCAATAGAGTCATCTCATTTTACGCATAGAGGGAGAAGTGCGTTTTAATTACCGACCCCTGCACATAGTCAATGGCAATTTATGAAACGAGATTATTTTAATGAAAATATAAAAAATTAACAAAAAATTGATAATAATTACGTTTTTATTCCTCATCTTGCTCTATTTTGGCTGTTCTCAACGTTGCTAGGCATTCTACGCGTAGTCCCATGCGTTGATTTGCAAGACGCGCGCTAGATGCCATGATACGGTCGGTATTAATGACTGGCCGGTATTAGGTGAAGTGATCATAAATGGGGCATTTTCTGATATTTTCAGGGATTTTCACGGGATTTACAGCCCGATTTCAGTTCAGGGAGTGACGCGCGGCAGTGCATGCAGATGGATGCAAAAAAGAGAGGAGAATCGGGAGCGGAGAGTTCTACCGACGCAGCCATAGTGCACTGAAATGGTTCCCCCTCTGCAATGTGTTGCTGCTTATAGCGCGCGCTGTATTTAAGTCAAACCTGTTTAGGTGGGTTGGATGATGAAAAACCGCGCAAAAAATCCTCGTTTAGGGGTCTTTTTTCATCCAAGTATAAAACCTGTTTAGGGGGTATTTGGAAAACCCATGGACACGCATGTGTACACCCATATATCTGAGTGCCCCCCCCCCCCCCCGGGCATCGGACATCTGTTTTGAAATGTTCAATGACTATGACTACTTTAAAAAAATGAAAGCATGTTTCAGGATGTCATGACGATAAACCAGATGTTTGCTTTGTTCTTTCTTTATTTTGGTCTTACGTAGAGGCCACGTTATTTTAATTTGCCATCCTGTATGCATGTGTATGGTTAGAAGAAACCAAAAGTCACTGCGCAAGAAAATATATGTATATTTGTTTGTAATAATGGATTGTAATATGAATATATAACAATGCTGTGGCAGAATGATACTTGTCATGCATTAACTGCGTTATTCATTTAAGTTGAACTAACTAGGTTTGTTTACTCAATTCTTTGTGTAAAGAATGTATATTGCTGTATGTTGAATTATGTTGTATACATTTCAAAAACGTCAATGAAATAAAAAGAATAATTTCAATGTGGTTATAAACTGTACACCAAGTGACAACCCTAGTTGAGATACATCAATGATGTCGAGTCTGCGGGTTGCCCCCCGCATCATATCAAAGCAGAAAAGAGAAACCGAGAGAAAGGGGAAAAGAGACAGACAGACAGACAGACAGAGGGAAAGAGAGGAAGTGAGAGAATGAGAAAAACAGCTTAAGCATTTATAGCTTGATACGCTTGCAGCACAAAGGCATTAAATTCATAACGAATGAGAAGGAGGGGTGACTTGAAAGAGAAATAAAATGGAAGGGGTGAGGAGAAAGCTCTCCATAAAATAGCCCCCCCCCCCCCCCCCCCCTTCACGACTGGACCCAGGCTTTATGTCAGTGCCGTAGCGAGTTATTCGAAATAGACAATTTGTATTTAACTTTTGTTAGTGCTATCACTTTTTACATTGTTTTTAGACCAAGAAAAGTACTTAAAACCGGGAAAAATTGACACACCAAAAAGTAAGCATAATTATAATCCTTCATTCTTTTCATCCACATCAATGTTATGCATGACAACATTCGATAACGTCGCATTCGACACATCTTATGGCATCAAGAGTACCGTACCAGTTAGTCTGGGAGCCTGTCACGAAATAGTCACCCATTATTACCCATAAGATTTGACCCCTTAAAGTTGCTTACACCATCTGAGTCTGACACCATGATCCCGACGGAAATTTTTGTCAGGTTTTTTTTTGTAATGTCCAGTCATACTGCTTCCTACTGACAAAGTTTGGTGTATGGGAGAGATGGCGGCTACGTTCAGGCTGACAACCTTTTTGTCCATGACTTAGTATTGACTAAGTAAGTTTAAGAGGTCAAAAAATATGGGAGAAATGGGGTGACTATTTCGGGACAGGCTCCTGGCCTAAGTACAATCTTTATTGCTGATTAATTTACAGTAAAACTAAAATACACATTCTATCTTTATAGATCAGAACTTTATACAAATAAGCAGATAAGTAGTTTATGATTATAAAATGACTTTGCATATCAACTTCACAGCACAATTTAACAACTGTACACTTGAAAAGTTTGATGATCTACATACAGAGTGAGTCAATAAAAGGAACCCCAGATTCAACCATAAATACTGTTGCAATCGATACATATACATTTAATCGAATATAGTCATTTTGTAGCCTATCATTTTTCTTTGATGTTTAATTTGACACCTTGATCAATCAAATCCAACCATGGACAGCAGAACAATAACATATTTCCTTATTCGTGTCAAATTAGCCTCTGCCCAAGTTTTGGATGAAATGGATGGTCGAACCAAGGTTGGTTGAATGGTCTTCATTCCAGTTGAATGCACTCACAAATAATGAAAGTAACTACTGAACACCATTCAGCCCAAACTTGGGCTAAGACGATTTTGACATGCTTTTATTTTAAGGCAAGTACTCAGTCATCCATGATCGCATTTTGGTGACCAGCTTATCAAATTAAAGAACATATTACACTCTCAGAAACGTTGGTTAAAATCATTGGATTGGTTCAAATATAGTTAAAATGTTAGTAGTTAAAACAAAATTGTATGTAAAACATTTGGGATTTTTTTTATTAACCAACAGTTGGTAGGTTCATATTTTAACCAACCTAAAACCTTTTCTGAGAGTGTATCAGCTATGATACCATTACAATACTTTGCAGAGATTTTGCTTGTTTTTTTTTTAATATTGGGGAAGGAATATTGGTTCAGTGACGTATCTAGGTATTCTGGCGCCCGGGGCAAACTATCAAATCTGCCCCCTATGCCCAAACTCAGATTAAAGAGCGTTTTTAATTTAGAAATGATGGCACTACGTGAAAATGAGTTTGATGCACATAACCCGGGGTTGTTAGCCCAAATTTGATGAGATAGTGTATAAGCGAGGGAGCAACGCGGCCGAGTGGCAGAAATTTTTTTCCTTTTAACCCCTCAACTTGAAATTTCTTATGTATTTTACCCTTACAAAGAAAGAGAGATAGAGAAAGAAAGAAGATATTTGAGGAAGGCATATTGCAAGGCAGATTTATGATTCCTTTTGAATGTTCTATGCTTTGAAAGCGCTTTTTATGCACTTATATCCCATCTGGGGCGCCATTGGGTGAGTGAAATAGATCTTGAACATAATTATGCGAGGGAGCAAAGCGACCGAGCTTTAGAAAAAATTCGCATTTCAAACCCCATAAAACACCATTTCTTACGCATTTTGTCCCTGACTGGGGCGCAAATAACGCTCAAAGACAATAAAATTTCTTGTATTTTTTACCCTTTTCTTTATCTTTTTTTCGTTTTTTGCACCCCCCCTTCAAGTGCCGCCCGGGGCAAGTACCCCCCTCCCCCCCCCCCCCGTAGATACGCCACTGTATGGGGTTCCTTTTTATTGACTCACACTGTATATTTACTAAATGATAAGTGAATATCGACAAAGTTCATTAAAAGGATACTCTCGAGAGATCTTCTTAACAAGTCTGTATATGACTATTCAACATTATGTAATTAAAAACAAAGGAAAGTAATGTAGATTACTAATTTATTTACGGACATTAGTTTTTAGTTAGTGTTCATTTTTGTTTATCGAGCGGGCTCTTCATGGTTTCCATACAAAGAGTCTAGTTTAAGTTTGGTCGTCACAGTTGTACAGGTATGATTATGGGTTACACTATCGCATGGAGGAAAAGCAAATGTTTACTAATGCTAGGACTTTGATCAACCCATGTACATGAATGTAACATTTGCCAAACAGATGATTGCTGTGTGAATTGCAACTCTACCATAAGAGATGTCATGTTTTACATCTACTTCAAAACAGAGATAATTAGCTTAATCACATGATACCTCATATTTTGCTTACTTGGCATTTTCTGCTAGCCCTAGCTGGTCAAAGTGCGATGTTTTAGTACCTCCACATGCAGTGCCTGTGTTTATAAATACATGTACATGTAAATGAAGTAGGGTAGCGAAGGGGATATAGGGCACGCCCCTCCCCCCCCCCCCCCCCCGGTCGGGTAATGTCAAAAATAGAAAGAGAAAGAGGGGAGACATGCAGAAAGAGAGAAAGGGAGAGAGAGAGAGAGAGAGAGAGAGATCGCGCTGAAGGGAGAGGAGAGCGACGTGAAAAAAGCTTGACTTAATTCTTCTACCACTCCCTCGTTCTTGTTCTTGTTCTTGTCATTGTTCTTGTTCTTTCGCATTTCACCTACTTCGTTATTTATAAACTCCAGTGACACCAGCCACCCCCCCCCCCCAGACTTAAACATTAATTAGACTGAATTGTGGAAGAATAGTTGATTATAAATTGCACCCCCCCCCCCCCCCCCCCCCATAAAAACAAAATATTGGCTTAAAACTGTTCGGTTTCTCGATGCAATAATAATAAACATGTGATTTATATGACAACTTGTAGTCTAATATTCTGGTGAAATGTTTATTTTGAATCTTTTACCTTGTAGAAATAATCCCTGATGCAGCTCACATACGAAGCTATACTGGGATGACTGAAATTGTGTGTCAGAAGAAGGTGGCATTGTGTATATACATATGGCTCACTTATTTACAATAAAGATGTGAAAAGGTGATCTGGTGCAAGTAAAAACAGCATGGATCCTCTTACAGTTTACAGTTTACAACTATATATGATAGTAGAGAAATTTCTTTCTGCTTTATTGGATTTTTCTTCTTCTTTTCTTTTCTTTCCTTTTCTTTCCTTTTCTTATATTTCCCTTTCTGTTCATTTCTTTTATCTTATTTTCAGTACTTTTCTTCTTTGCTTGCTACAGATCGTCCTATTTCCAATTTTGTTGGTCCCTTAGCTTTCTTTCTTGGCAATGCTTGACAGGGATTTTGGGTTATAGGACACGAGAGGAAATGTTGAATATTATGAGTAGAAAGTTTAGGGAGTAAATTTGGGAGGGCGCCATCAGCAATCAGAATATAAGTCAACATTGAGATGACAGAAACCGTCATAATGACGGTTTCCGTAAAGACTGCAGAATCCAGAACTTTTAGAATCATTGTCATACTTTAAGATTTATTAGCAAATACAGAAATCTAAAAAATATTTCAGAAAATTGACAATACTGAGGATCGAGCACTCGGTGTAGAATTATTTTTTCTTCTCCTTTTTGTTAAAAAGGGTAAACATACCTTTCTTTTATCAAAATCGATAGCAGCAATTAAATACGCTGTATAGGAATTTGATACCAGTTTCTGATTATGAGGTACACATGGGTTTCAAATTTTACTGTAACACTGGAATTCATATCCTTCTTCAATTGATGAAACGTGTAAGTTATTATTGGCCACGAAAATCAGGCAGTGTCCAGGCCCCATGGGAGCTTGGGGTGTTGGGATGCTGCAACACCCCTAGATTTTTCAAGGCGGTTCCAGAGGGCTGAGGAAGCTGGGGTCGCTGTGCACAACACTCCCATATTTTTGGGCGATTGCCCAAAGTGGCACTTGCGCAAAACGCAAAAGAGAGAAAGAGAAAGGCGGGAGGGAAGGACAAAACTTATGCTTAAGAATTATTTGGCCCAAGATACAGGTAAGTGCATTAGAAATTTAGGGGTTGTTTCCTTGTGTATATTGCTTAGTTTCGAGCCCCAATATTGGCTATACCAGTATGTAAATAGCGTTTTAAAAGGGTTCAAACTAAGAGTCCCTATTATATTTATATTTATTTATCTGTTTATTTATTTCACAGCTTTATTCAAGGTAGTCTGTTCAGTAAAATGGTCTGCACCCCACACCCACCCCCCCCCCCCCCAATATAGGATAGATTATATAAATATATTTTCAAAGGTTCAACATTGAAAGAAATCGTAGCTTTTTATGGTTGTCTGGATAAATTCTTCGACCGTATATTTCTTTCTGTTTTTCGCCCGTTTTTCGTTAATTTTGCCCCCACTGTCCGGAGAAGAAGTGAACTTCTAGAAAACCGAGAGGGGGAATCCGCCACTGGGTGCAGAATGACATGCAATTATTAGCGAAAATTAGTAATAAAAAATATTCTGCTCACAGCACCCCCCCCCCCCCAAAAAAAAAATAGTTCCCAGGGGCCTGGCAGGGGCATGTCAGTGTCATAGAATTGTTATATTTGTTGTGGGCAGTGCGTGCATGCATCGGGCATCTCGCGGTCATCGATGATAATTATAGGGGAATAAAAGGTAACAAACATTAGCCTATAATCATGTAGATAATTGTCAGCCTATTACAAATATCTTGAAATTACTCCTATTTGATTATTTAAGAAGGAGAACAGTGTCTCCAAAAGTTACAGTTTCCTTGATTGACATTATCCCATGGGGGCTGCCATTTTGTTTACAAAGTAATGTCAGCGCAGTTCTATTTGTGAGATACCCACTGACCTATACACTAGCTACCGTGACACTCATGATCAGCTGTGGAATGCATGACACTGGATTTTCTCATAATAAACCATTTTTGTATTCATGTACAATCAAATGAAGATACTTTTATCCTGTCATATAACCTATTTGTGTCAAGATATTTGGTTCAGCTGTTTCTTTTGTTAAGCAGGATTTGGCATGCACTCGTAAGTTGCTTGGTCTGACAAAGGTTTGTCAATTCTTCAAAGAAGTGACGAAGATCTACAACTGCTCTTAGATATCACCTGTGCGAGACAATGGGGGTACCAAGATGGCTGCCATTTTGCGTGGGTGGCTTTAGTTGTACAATAGCTATTCATTATGCAACATCTTATCCATTGTGTACAGGTAAATGACATGTACCGCAATGACATCAGTTTCTTCAAAATGGCATCCCCCATGGGATAATATCTAGCAAGAAATCTGCAAACTTTAGAGAGACTGTTCTCCTTACTGAGTAATCAAATCAGAGTATTTTCAAGATATTTTGAACATGCTGACAATTTTCCACATGATTATCAGCTAATGTATGTTGAGTTTCATTCTCCTTTAATTTTTCCGGGTACCGGTACGTATTGTTTCTAAGACACCGTAGGCTTAGCTGCAAGTTTCAAGTTTCACGTTTATTTTATTCAAAACCTTCAAAAACAAAGGTACATGAACTCATCAGAAATTACACAATATATGTAAACAGCATAACCCCATATTTTCAGCATCAAAATGCTCAGGTTGATAACAACAACAACAACAGCAAAAATTGATAAAATATAAAAAAGAGAGAAAAAAAAAAACCAGAATAAAACAATATATACATGTACATGTACATGGAAAGATGAGTTTACATAGTCTGTGTGATAAAAAGTATGAGTTTACACAAACTAATAAATTCCTTACCCCTTGCTTGGAGCAGCAATTTAAATTTGAGAGTGGACGGATTCTGATAATAATACTTTTTGATTAACAATTTTCTCTTTTCTTTATAATAATCACATTCCAGTATATAGTGAAACTCGTCACCTATAGCATTCTTTTCACATTTTCACACTTTCTTTGATCCAGAGGTATACTCATATAGCAACCAAAAACAACAGGAAGTTTGCTGAGATTTCTACATCTGCATCTAGTTTATGTAATTCGGAGGTTGGGGGACAAAATATTCAAATACTTTTCATAACAAAATTCATCGTTACAAATCTATAATTTATACAACTACTTGAGTTATTAACATCGAAATTCCATTCTTGTCTTCTTTGGTCAGACAGGGTTTGCGTCACTACAGTTTTTAGCCACGAGAAATTTATACCATCACACTGATTAAGCCAAATGTATCCAAATGTATCCAAAACCTAATTTATGCATTGTCGTCTGTGCTAAAGTTGCGTAGCAAACGATGAGCGGAACATGAATATGGAATATATCATAAAGAAAGTAAATGTAAGAAAATTAAAATGCCCCGACCGGGATTCGAACCCGGGACCCTGGATTACATGACCAGTGCTCTACCAACTGAGCTATCCGGGCTCCCGTCGAAGCAAAGTAACAATCTCACATATAGCCCCTCTCTTTCCATCAAGCGTAGGGGGATGATATATTCCATTTACTTCAATCCTATCAATTATGATATTTAATTACGAATTCAAATTGTCCTCTATAGAAATCCGTTGGCATGGATTTGCCCGACTTTAGAGGGAAGACCTGTCTCATTGGTAGGCCATTATATAGCGTACGCATGGAATTGGTATGGATGTACCCCCTACGCTCGATGGAAAGAGAGGGGCTATCACTATGAACACGATGAGAAAGAGAGCGGACAAAATATACAGCTCCTCATTGTACCCTCCACAATTGCTCTGGTAGACAAAAGAACATACCTTCATTGCTATTATGTAAAATAAGTAGAACAGGTGAATATGCATGCGACACCTGTTCTACATACTTTTACATAATAGCAATCAAGGGATGTTCTTTTGTCTACCAGAGCAATTGTGGAAGGTACAATGAGGAGCTGTATATTTTGTCCGCTTCTTTGTTCGCCATGTTCATAGTGTATATTATGTGAGATTGTTACTTTGCTTCGACGGGAACCCGGATAGCTCAGTTGGTAGAGCACTGGTCATGTAATCCAGGGTCCCGGGTTCGAATCCCGGTCGGGGCATTGTAATTATCTTACATTTACTTTCTTTATGATATATTCCATTTACTTCAATCCTATCAATTATGATATTTAATTACGGATCATGAATATGTATTAACTGACGTCATAAAATTGATATAAGGCGCGCGTGCGCGATTTATAATGCATTGTGTATTGGAATGAGGGAACAGGGAATTTAATATGAAGTATACAGGCTAGGAGCGAAACTAGAGGGTGCATGAGTAGAACTATAGAAGTCGGATTGAACATGAAGACATAGAAGTAGAATTCGGAATGAACATACAATCATACAATAACAAATGGAGCGGAACTAGAGGGGTGAATGAGCAGAAGTAGAAGTCGGAATGAACATAGAGTCATACAATAACAAATGGAGCGGAACTAGAGGGTGAATGAGCAGAAGTAGAAGTCGGAATGAACATAATATACAGTGCGTCCCAATAAAAAGGAAACCGGAGTTGTCAGTTATTTTCCCAGTAAAATAGAACAATTCATGTCATGATATGATGATGATATGATATGTCATATAATATATATCATCATAAAGTTTAGCTCTTCCCCTTTCTTTTGACACCTAATATGACACTTAAAGTTTATGCATTGATGAGCAAGGAGAGTTTAAAATTTGAATGTCAAAATCAAGTTGCACAGAATAAGTGGTCAAGATTGGAAAGGATGCAGCAACGTTGGTTAACAAAGGGAGGGCTCATTAGCAATTCTTTGGGGTTCTTTTTTATGTTTCTTTCACCAAATTTCTCAATGAGAATGAGTAAGGTTTTAAGCACAAGCTTTTCACTTGCTTGCCTGACCATGCAGCTAACAAAACAGCAAAGAGTTTTCCTAGCAACCGAATGGAACCGCACTTGAAGCCTTCAGGAAGTTGCCCAAGCTTTCCGTCGTCGGTTTCCTGATCGGAATGTTCCGTCAAAGTCAACGATCTGGAAGAACGTTCGAAAATACCAGACTGAAGGTACAAGTTTGAACCTCAACAAAGGCCGATCTGGGAGGCCAAGGTCAGTCCGAACAGAGGACAACATTGCCGCAGTTCAGCAGGAAGTAGCTGCAAATCCCCATGTCTCGACGAGAAGAAACGGACTTGGCATGTCAAGGTCTTCCTACCACAGGATCATCCGACTGGACGTGCAATGGTATCCTTACAGGATACGCATTTGGCACTAACTACTAGAAGCAGACATGCCCAGACGACTCCGATATTCCCAGTGGTTGCTGGATCGTGGCCCAAGGTTTGTTGAAAACCTCATCATTGGAGATGAAGCGTCCTTCTTCATGAACGGCAAGGTTAATAACCACAACGTCCGGCAGTATGCTCCAATCCACAACCCACCACCGTTCCACTACGATATCAACATCAGTCGCGAGAAGGTTTCCGTCTGGGTAGGACTCTGTGGTAATGGATCGTTGATCGGACCCTTCTTCTTCAACGGAAATCTCGATGGAGAACGCTACCTACATCTTATCAACGAAGACATCGTTCCAGAACTTGATCAACACTTCGTTCGCCAGCCTGATGGGAGCTTCGAAAGCGTCTGGTGGGTACAAGATCACTATATAGCGGATCCAGGGGGCCGAATCAGCCGCGGCCCCCCCCCCCCCCTATTGGCGGGGGAAAAAAAAGAAAAAGAAGAAGAAAGGAGGAAGGAAAGAAGGAGAAAAAGATAAGGAGGAAAAGAAAAAGAAAGAAAGAGAAAGATAGAGAGAGGGGGGCATTGACATTAAATTTTGAGGGGTCAAGCACGTGCGAAACCCGGGCCGGTCCTGGCTTGTGGAAAATTAAGTCGGAATGCAACCTATTTCCCCCAAAAATTGCGCTGACAATAATGCCCCTCCAAAGAAATTTTGAGCCATTCCTGAAGAATTTATTTGAAAAGAGGGGGCCGGCCGTGACGGCAGCGTTGGATAAGGGAATGGGGGGGGGGGGGGGTATAGGGTGTGCACATGTTCATATGCGCTCCGCATTGGGGTGCACATTTGAGTAGGAGTCTAGAAAGGTATTATGGATTATGGGCAATATAAATTGTAAAAGCACTCATGATAAGGTCGAGCCCGGCCCCCTACAAAGTGGAGCAGAACCTGCAGAAGTGCAATCGGCAGATCGGGGGGGGGGGGGTATTCATGGGGCCTTTGAAGCCGTTATTGAATAAAGGGGCCGGCCACACATAGATGTCAAGCTTTATTTTTTCTATAAGGTTAAATCACTCTTGATAAGGCCGCCTGGCCCCTTCAAAGAGCGGCAGAATAAGGACATTTTGGGCGGTTGGGCCAGTCCCAAAAATTTGGAAGCCCTTTATTTGTTTGAGGGGCGGAGCTCTACATATATCCCCCCCCCCAAAAAAAAAAAAAAAAAAAAAAAAATTGAGGTGGGGGATGGCCTGTATTATCATCCCCCAATATTTTGGATAAAATAAACAAGAATTATTATACATTAACTTAAAACTTATGATTATCCAAACTCATTAGTTTTGATTTGTTCAATACCATCACATTATTTAATGATTTTATAAAGGAAATAAGAAATGCCATAATTTCAAAGCGAAAATATCGAAGAAAATTTGTTCGCTCGCATTGTTATTCTCAATTAAGGGGTTCCGTCCACTGGCGTAGATCCATGCATTCCTTCTTTTCATTAAAAACCATTTTGGGATGCTCTAAAATTTAATAGACAGATTTTTGAAAAAGTCCCTGGTGTGAGAGGGGGATACCCCCCACACCCTCCCCCGGCTCGGTCGCTTCGCTTAGTGGCGTATCTAGGGGGCAGGGCCGCACTGAGAGGGGGCGAAAAAAGCAAAGGAGAGAAAGAACATAAGGGGGAAATGAAGAAAAATCTTAATCCTTACGGATTATGCGCCCCAAATGTAGATTTTGAAGGTCTGAAATGCGAAAATTTTTCCAAAGCTCGGTTGCTTTGCAGACTCGCACAATTGTTTTCTTTCATGATCTCGTAATTTTGCGCCCCCAGTATCAGTGGCGTATCTAGGGGGACGGGGGCCACGTGCCCCGGGCCCGCACTTGGAGGGGGCGCAAAAAATGCAAAAGAGAAAGGAAACGGGGTAAATGAAGAAAAATCATAATGCTTACGGATTACGCCCCCCCCCCCCAATCCGAACGGTTAATGCATTAGAAATAGTTTTTGAGGGTTGGAAATGAAATTTTTCAAAAGCTCAGTTGCTTTGCTCCCTTACCTAATTATTAGCGTTAAGGATCTCGTAATTTTGCGCCCCCGTATATATAGTTCTCAAACAGCTTAAAGGGTTCAAAATTTTAAAAATCAAAATGTAATTGTCGTTGTTCTGCTCGTAATAATAATCTGAATCTTGCTAGATATACTGCGCCCGCAATAAACTGTATAAAACAGCATTTGCAACATTTGCAACATTTGAATGGAATCCCAACTTTCGGTCGCCTTGCTGAATTTCTCGACTACTTCTCAAGGTTTTTAGTTAATTTTGCTCCCAGTTTTAGAAGTGAGTGAATAGAAAACCTTTTATCAATGTACAAAATTCGAACTTCTCGATTGCTCAATAGCAGTAGTCAATTGCAAAATTTCCTGTCAGTAAAGTGCACAGGCAATTAACGTTTTTTAGGGTTAAAATGGAAAAATTGCCGCTCGGTTGCCTTGCTCCCTCACTTCTACAATAACTTAAATAACTTTGGGGACTCGGGGGTTGGGGCGCAACTTAATTGTTTGCCCCGGGCGCCATAATCCCTACATACGACACTGCCCAGTATAGTTCTTAAATAGCTTAAAGAGTTCAGAATTTGAAAAAATAAAGATGTAACTGCTTTGCTCGCTATATCATGTAAGTTTCATATGATGATTGCTATATTTTGCGTCCCCAATATAGGATAAAGTGTATAAAACAGCATTTGCAAAGGTTCAACTTTTGAAAGGAATCTCAACTTCAGGTAGCCTTGCTAATTTTCGACTCTTTCTCAAGCCTATAGGCTAGGGTTTTGGTTACTTTTGCTCCCGATATAGAATTGAGTGAACAGAAAACCGTTTATCAATGTATACAATTTGAGCTTCCCTACCGCTCAATTGCGGTGGTCAATTGCAAAATTTTGCATAATGCCTAGATGCGCCACTGACTCCCCCCCCCCCCCCCCCCCAAATCATGAACACGGAACGACATCCCTGGTTGGAGGTGATTTAATCTATATATAAATCAGTTTAATTAAATTCAAGATAGCTTCCACATTTTGTCAAATTTTCAACCCTTGCACAGGAGTCAATGTGTGTGAGATTATTCATGTTTTAGATGAACAAATAATGACAATGATGATGATGATGGTGATGATGATGATGATAATACAAAAAATATAACCAAAGTAGTTCAAAACAATAGACAATTGATGTATAATCTGATAATAAAAATCAAAGCTGGTGTGCACCTCCATTGACCGACCCACAACTGGGTCATTCCAACCAATTATACATGTATTTTAACATTAAATAGAGCCTATATTTATATTATTTTTGTTTCTTCTATTTCTTTTTAGGGGGAGGGTGGTCACTTGAAAAATCATAGGGGGCAACCGCCCCTTGCCCCCCCCCCCCCTCCCCCACCCTGTAGCGCTGGCCCAGCGCCATCCTCGAAAGATGTCTTTCAGGCATCTATAAAGGTGAGTCGGATGACAGTGCAAAATTCGTCGATATCAAGCAATTCGCTCATGAAGACGGTCTCCTGTGTTCTAATTTTTTTGGGTTAAATATCAATTTTCAATATACTCACATTCAGAATTCAAATGTATATAAATGACTTGTATGTTCCAAAGAATAAACAAACAAAGTCACCCGATGTTCGGGCAGCAGAGCGAACTTCCCGAATATCAGATGTAAATACCTTATCTCGAATATTGTGGTAATAATATTTCCTCTAAAGGCTGTAAAATTAAAGTGCCAAAAACTTGCTCGCTTGCTTTGCTCGCTCGCCAGATGTAGAATCAACAAATTGATCGGGCAAATGACGTCAGTCCTCGCGGAAATACGTATATTAATTTGTACAAGAGACACCTGTCATGTCGAGTTCGAAATTGAGCCCGCGCGCAGATACAGGTACGGTACTCCTATGTAATGAGTTGATGTAATTGGTGATTGAACTTTGCAATTTCCAAATTTCCGTCCCCCCCCCCCTATTGGGAAATCATGGATCCGCCCCTGCAAGATGGAGCACCGCCTCATCGAAGATTAGTCGTCAGGGAGAGACTGCAGGAACTCTTCAACAACAGAGTCATCGCGTTGAATCATGATGTCGAATGGCCTCCCAGGTGACCAGATCTCACCCGTGTGACTTCTTTCTTTGGGGCTTTCTGAAGAGTAGGGTCTATACCTCCCCACCACGAGACACTAATGACCTGTGTAACAGGATCATGAGAGAGTGTGAGGCACTGCGGCACCAAGAACCCGTGATTCGCCAGGCAGTAGGGGCCATGATGGGCTGAGCACAGGTGTGCGTGGACAGGCATGGTGGACATGTTGAGGGACGTTGGGGATAGAGTTACACGGTCCAATATTTATGTGTTGCTCTTGTAAAGGATGAAATAAGAAGAAATATAACTTAGTTTCATCGTTTGTTTGTGTGTCGTTATTCGGTGTCACAATTAGGCGTCACAATTATTTTAAGTGGAAAACAAGAGAAGACAGCCAGAGAGCAAGTTGAGATATGCAAGAGATTGAAAAGACTGAGGTTAGAATATCACTGAAATGAAATAAGAAGGTTGAAATGAATTGAAGATAACTTAGTTAAAGATTGTTAAGGATTGAATAGAAATCGGGATCGAATGAAAAATGGGGATGCATGGAGACTGTGAAAATCTAAAAAAGCGAAAAGATGCAAATAGCCAGAAATGATTCATAAAGTGAAGAAAGATGAAAACTGTAACAGAAACAGAAAACCAAACACAAGAAAGAAGATACTGAAGACAAAACAGAAAACGTGATAACAACATGAAGGGAATTGAAAACAAAAAAATCTGCATTAAAACTTTCGCACCAATATTCTGTGCAAATCGATTCTTACATTAAGCTGGTAAAATTGTTCTAAGTCGGTCAAGCATAAACAAATCTTCGTGTATTTGGTATCACATAAAAGAAGAGACTTTATTCTTACTAAAAGTGTCCATGTTTTATTCCAATCCTAGAACTAGAAGTCGCATTGAACGTAAAAACACTATAATCTATATGAACGCCCACTTTTCGTGGAGGGGTGGCTTGTTCTTAATATACCCCCACTTTTGAGGAAGAAATCATTTCTATATCAATCAGTTATTGATAAAATTTATAAAATGAATATATAAGAATGTTATAGTATAGAGAGAATTCCTCCTTTAAAATGCAATTGAACTGTTATAAGATATCATTATTATTACTATTATTATCAATATTGTTATTATCATTATTATTATCATTATTATTATCATTATCATTATCATTATCATTATTATTATTATCATTATTATTATTATTATTATTATTATTATTATTATTATTATTATTATTATCATTATCATTATAATTCAACCTCTAACTTATTTAAGCTCCATTTGTTATTATATGTCTTTATGTTCAATCCTACTTCTAGTTCTGCTCATTCAACCTCTAGTTACGCTCCATTTAATGTTATGTCTTCATTATGTCTTATGTCTTCATTATGTCTTATGTCTTCATTATGTCTTCATTAGTTCTGCTAGTTCATTAGTTCTGAAAGCTGTTTCTTTTACATTTGATAACCAGGCTGTCGAAGTAGTAGACAACTATGTATATCTTGGTATTACCTTCAATTATAATAATACATTTCGGAAAGCTCAAGAAAAGCAGCTGAATCAAGCAAGAAGAGCAATATACAGTATGTTGAATAAGATTTATCATCTTGATTTACCAGTGGATATCCAAATTGAATTATTTGATCAACTTGTTTTACCGATACTCCTCTATTGATCAGAAATATGGGGTTTTGATGTGATTCGAGATTTAGAAGACTTTCACATGAAATTTTGCAAGCAGATTCTAAGAGTTATTAAATCAACAGCGAACTGCATTCTTTTAGGCGAGCTCGGAAGATTCAAATTAGAGAAATATATTGAAAATAGAATGATAAACTTCTGTTATGGATTAGTTCACAATAGTCAAACAAAAATGTCTGGTATGATTTACGAGATTGTAAAGATATTTTCCGATCAAGGTATATATCAGACAAGTTGGTTAATAAAGATAAAGCAAACTCTTGATAGGTTGGGCATGACAATTTTATACGACATTTGTGGTTCCTCTAACAGAGAATGGGTAAAACAAGCTGTAGATCTGCGAATAAAAGATTCACAGTTGCAAAATTGGTTTATATTGATAAACGAAAATTCACATTGTGTAAACAATAGAATATTCAAAGAAAATCTTTGCCTAGAAAGTTACCTCAGCAATATGAATTAAAAAGATCGAATTACTTTTTGTAGATTCCGATGTGGAAACCATCGACTTCCAGTTGTCTATATATCTATCTATCCTATCTATTCATTTGTCCTTCTTTTAATAAGGAAAGAAAATTTCATCTTCAAAAATATTACACTGAGCGGCCAAATACACTCAAAATGAATCAGCTCTTTAATGGTGAAAAACCAGAAATCCGATCCAACCTTGTAAAATTTTGCAGGAAAATTTTGATTTGATTTGATTTATTTGTCAAGTTCAAATATACACACACATAAAATAATAAAAAAAATCATGAAAACCTTGACAGGATGACCTGAAAGCTCGAGAGCTTATTTACAATGGGGTCCTAAACAGAGCATTACAAGATTACAACATTACAACATTACAATTATGGAAATGTATAGCATTAGTTCTTATATACAGATGAAACATATTTACACAAAAGTATAACAGCAA
This sequence comes from Heliocidaris erythrogramma, assembly GCA_025617745.1. NCBI lineage: Eukaryota > Metazoa > Echinodermata > Echinoidea > Camarodonta > Echinometridae > Heliocidaris > Heliocidaris erythrogramma. The sequence continues at coordinate 15,876,011 of CM046859.1, forward strand.
CAAAACTGAATGAAGAAGAAAAAAATTAAACCCAATAAAACAATACATATAAATAAGAACAAGGTATAGAGAAAAGAGAAAAGAATATTGATCTGAAAATCTTAGCCATATCACACAAATGTGTAAATCATGTCACTTGTTTCTATTCTCTTAGACTCAAGTGATAGAAAATCTTTTATAGAACCCTCTTAAAATGTGCGTAGTTTCCTATATGTGATTAGGGAGGGAATTCCAGTGTTTGATTGCATTATAATAGAAGCAGTTGCCAATACTGCCTACTCGTTCGGGCAATGCAAAGTTATATTGACTATTTCTTGTTTCGTAATTATGTAAATCAATAACAAGATTAAAATTGTGGCCAATATAATGATTCGCCCTCGAGTGATATATTTTGTGCGCGTGATGTAGTATGAGCTGTTTTGATCTTTGACTGACATCTAGTAGACCAACAGCAGATAACTCATTATAGCCAACGTGCGTTCTTGGGCCTAAACAAAGAATAAATCTAACCATTTTATTTTGAATGATTTTTAATTTCTTTTGTTCCGACTTGCCTAAATTAGTATACCACGCGGCGTTAGCATAGTCGAATAAGCACTGAATGAGAGCAAAGCATAGTATACGTCTTGCATGTGAATTGGTATCTATACAAAAATTTCAAACGGGAGTTAGCTCTTTTTTTACTGTAGAATCTACTAAGGATGAAAATGAAACCTGGCTTCTTAAGTGGACGCCTAAATATTTTACAGATTCTTTACTCTGAATTATTTGATCTTTGTATGCTACTTTGAAACCATCAGATTTTTTAGCATTACCTTTGCTACAAAACAAAATGCTTTCTGTTTTACCTGTCCCAAGTGTAAAGAGAGCTTGTTGTCTGTCATCCAATCTACACATATTGACAGCTCTTCATTGAGTTTTTCCTCAACAGATTTTGGATTAGAATTTGAATAAAGTAATACACTGTCATCGGCATATAATAATAGCTTACAATCTTTTACACAAATACACATATCATTTATATAACTCGTAAAGAGTATTGGGCCTAAAATGCTCCCTTGTGGAACTCCACAAGTTATTGGAAGTAATTTTGAATATACATCATGGATTGCAACCAGCTGGTGTCGGTTTGATAAATACGATCTGAACCATGCTAAATTCGCCGTACTGAATCCCATTACTTGTAGTTTTTTCAATAATATCTCGTGATTAACAGTATCGAAAGCCTTTTGTAGGTCAAGAAGCACCGTACCAACAAAGTGCCCATGTGAGGTTTCGCTCCTCACATAATATGTTAAATAAAAATTAGGCATGTTTCAGTCGAATAGTCGTGACGAAAGCCAGACTGATAGATTTTTTCTTTGTAGTATCTTTCAATTTGAACAAGAACCGATTTTTCCATAATTTTCGAAACTACACTTAATACACTAATTGGTCTATAATTTCCAACATCTGTTTTGTCTTTCTTTTTATACAGCGGTGTCACTTTTGCTATTTTCATATCGTCAGGAAAAGTACTCGTCATAATAGATAGATTGATTATAAAACAAAGAGGTCTAAATAAAGTTTTTGCGCCATCTTTCAAAAATTTAGCAGGAATCAGATCTAGACCGGTACCTTTGGATACGTTTAATTTACGTAACTCATTATACACAAATTGCTCACTAACTGGTAATAGCTCAAAGCTATCTTCAGTTACACCTTTTTCTTCGTAAAACTCACGAACACTGTCATTATTATCTACACTGAACAGGTATTTCAATGGAGGTAGTTTGTTAACTAAATTGGCAGCAACATTTGTGAAATAAGAATTGAATTCATTGGCTATCGCCATTTTATCATGACACAATTTTCCATCGATACTTTTGACAGTCTCTTGAACTTTACTTTTCTTATTTTTTAATCTTAAGTTTTTCAAATTCTGCCAGAGTCTCCTTGAATCTTGTTTGTTTTCTTCTATTTGGTTTTGCAAATGCTCGAGCTTGGCCTTTCTTACTTTCCTTTGAACTAAATTTCGTAACGCTCGATATGATTTAGACAGCGTTTCGTCTTTCATGTTTTTCTTCATTTTCTTGTAAGCTGCGTTTCTCTCTCTAATAAGGGACAAAATTTCTTTGTTCATCCAGATTTCTGTTCTTTGCTTTATCCTAACCTGTTTCCGTGGAGCAAGCATGTTTAAAGTTGAAATAAATACGTTTTGAAATTTTGACCATGCTTCATTTACATCTGTACAAATAGTTATCGATGACCAGTCGACGAGAGATAGCTGGGAATTGAAAGTTTCTTCGTTATAACTTTTCAACGATCTTAAAGTAGCTGTTCTGTGCTGACCAATTGCAAATTTATTACTTTTTCGTGTGCAAAAAGTGAAATTATCCTTCGTTTCTAAAGGCGCTCGAAATACAATATTTTGAGCTTTAGATTTAATTGTGGCATAAAAGCCAACGATATGCTGATGCCATTACTTGCCTTCTTTGGAATATTTATACATTCTTATTATATTTTAAGCTTTCATGCACTTATTTATTATTTTTCAACTGTAATTATCAAATCTTTTCTTTTTAATGTTAATTTGTTTTCTTTTTGTTGTATTTTTAAACATTGTACACTAAATGCTTTGTAAATTATTTTATGAAATACTAATGATTTGTACATGTATATGATTGTATACTCCAATATATACCCTCTCTATGGGTGACATGAGAATAAATGTCATTGTCATTGTCATTGCTCATTAACCCTCTAGTTCCGCTCCATTTGTTATTGTATGCCTCTATGTTCATTCCGACATCTACTTCTGCTCACTAATACACCCTCTATAGGCTCCATTTGCTATTCTATGTCTTCATGTTCATTCCGACTTCTAGTTCTACTCACTACACCCTCTAGTTTGGCTCCATTTGTTATTCTATATGTCTTCATGTTCAATCCGACTTCTAATTCTGCTCATTCATCCTCTTGTTTCGCTCCTAGCCTGTATATACTTCATATCAAATAAGCCACTTCGGAGATGCAATCTGAGCATGAGCAGAAAAAGGTCATCTGTACCAAATTCTAAAACCCACTGACACTAATATTCGATATGTGCTCGTGAATGTCATGTAATCATTATTCAATTATGCACTAATGGTGCATTCCATGATATCCAGGTGGAAGTATTCTTTTTAAAGGGGGAAACAAAAGCTACTCATGAGGCACCTCTATCACTCCCAGAGTTATTTTTCTGAAGTGCACATAAAGGGACCCTCCATGTCTAAAATATCTGTGGATATTTGGGGTCATTTGTACCATACGCTAATCCCGAACTGGCTTATTCCCTGTTCCCTCATTTATTTCAATTTTATGACGTCAGTTAATACATATTCATGATCCGCCCGCTAGTTCCGCTCATCGTTTGCTACACTTCAGGGGGGCGTTTCATGAAAGGACTTGTCAGATATTTTATCCGACAAATTTGCTCTCAGCCAATCAGCTGCAAGGATTTCACTAGCTTATAACAGTTGTCGGATAAAATATCCGACAACTTCCTTTCATGAAACGCTCCCCAGTTCACTCAAGTAAAACGTGAAAGCACGTGAGGGAACTACTTCTTAAATTAAGATATCAGCATAATTTGCAAAGACAAGTATATAATATTTCATTCCTGTGATCATGAATGATGAAGCCGAAACATACAGACTTTGGAGAGTTCGTAGAACAATCATGCAGGTGAGTAAATATACATTAAATGCCGAGAAACTTTTTCTTAAGCCCCACCTGTTTCATTTGGTGTAAGCTTGACTTGGACAGTTGGACTGAGTCTGAGTTGTTAGTTTTGACATGTTTGACGGCGCTTCATAAAATTTTGAATAGATACGCCGGAAATTTCGCTTATAAATATGGAAATATAATTTGAAAGCGGGTTTAAATGAAGTTTAGTCACGTTAAAATATAAAAATGCTTGAACTTAATAGAACTAGAAGTTAGAGTCTTGATCAGGTCTTGATGAAGTTCAAGTTGATCAAGTGAAATTTTCAGGCTGTATTCACTCATAGCTACATTCCTATACTTCGTGTGTATAATGTAGGCAGTCATACACCTCAACTTTTTAAAACACCACTGCACAAAAGTCACAAACATTCACTCAAAATCGGCATTTAATTTACAAAAACCCACTCATAGCTACATTCCTATACTTCGTGTGTATAATTTAGGCAGTCATACACCTCAACTTTTTAAAACACCACTGCACAAAAGTCACAAACATTCACTCAAAATCGGCATTTAGTTTACAAAAACCGACAACAAAATATCCAAGAAATACAATAAATTCAACTCACCGATGTTGGAAAAGATATTTCCAAAAATCAAATCCGTAATTTACTGTTGATTCTCGCGAAACGAGCTATCGGAGTCATTGTGTACATTTCCTGGTCGCCGCGGGCGCTGACATCTCCCCAAAAGAGTTTTGTCCTTAAAAATTCGGTCCCTATGTGGCATACACGGAAAGTCCCGATTTTCTGTGTGCGCGATCGTAAAGATCGATGTGCGCTTGCGATCCCGAGTTTCTTCGTGGACAAACATTTTATTGGCCGATTTTAGTCTAAGACATCCGCAGTATGTAAACAACACGCGATCGCGAAACAAATCGGCGGGGATTTCTCCGGTTTTGGACAAGATTTTGACTTTGGATTTTGCTGAAAATATCAAAAGTTCTTCCTAACGGCCATTTGAGGTAGGAGTGAGATTTTTAAGGGCTGAATTTGAAAGCAAGTATTTAAAATATTTATCTTATTTTTTCCCCCATACCTTTAGTACATGCGACAGAAAATACCAACTATTTTACAGAAATGTACCCGGGAGTGCAAAAACCGACCACTAAATATCCAAGAAATACAATAAATTCAACTCACCGATGTTGGAAAAGATATTTCCAAAAATCAAATCCATAATTTACTGTTGATTCTCGCGAAACGAGCTATCGGAGTCATTGTGTACATTTCCTGGTCGCCGCGGGCGCTGACATCTCCCCAAAAGAGTTTTGTCCTTAAAAATTCGGTCCCTATGTGGCATACACGGAAAGTCCCGATTTTCTGTGTGCGCGATCGTAAAGATCGATGTGCACTTGCGATCCCGAGTTTCTTCGTGGACAAAAATTTATTGGCCGATTTTAGTCTAAGACATCGGCAGTATGTAAACAACACGCGATCGCGAAACAAATCGGCGGGGATTTCTCTGGTTTTGGACAAGATTTTGACTTTGGATTTTGCTGAAAATATCAAAAGTTCTTTCTAACGGCCATTTCAGGTAGGAGTGAGATTTTTAAGGGCTGAATTTGAAAGCAAGTATTTAAAATATTTATCTTATTTTCCCCCCATACCTTTACTACACGCGACAGAAAATATGAACTATTTTTGCATTTTGTATTCGTAGTGGTCAATATGACCACTATTCGTGGTGTGGCTGTATTTGGCTTGCGATCTTGCTCCTTTCTAACTCCAGAGTCCAGGTACAAATAACCAAAGTCGACCTCGCCCATTAGTTTGGCTAGTCGCATCACTTAATTTTGGCAGGTAAGATAGAAATTTGTACTTACATTTCAAGAGAATTACTGTAATTATCTAGGACTAGGAGGCTCTTTGATTTTACGATTTAACGATTATTTCGATGAAAAATGTGTACCTTATACATGGACAAATTAAAACTTTTAATTTGTCTATGTATACGGTACACATTACACACAGTGCGATTGAGTCATTTGAATGACGGTACAGTACGGGGAAAGATCGGCTCGGCGAGGAAATTCCATTTGGGACACTGTCTCCCATATTGGAGACTTAGCTTACAAAAGGATAAAAGAAACAACACCAACAACAAGGCAATTTATCCCAGCCAAATTTTTGCCTCATCGAGGTTAGAAACCTATTTGTTTTGTGTGTGGGTCATAACAAAAACTGTTATGAAAACAAAAGTAGATGGTGAATCTTTTAAGTAGACAGTCAAAAGGGGTAATTTCTCATGAGGAATCTGCTTATCATATTTTCATTTTGCGCCAAGGTAATCCCTTTGCTGCAAATGTAAACAAAGCAGATCGATCTCCCAAATGGGAGACTGTCTCCCAAATCAGAGACCAAAATTATTTACAGAAGTCTCTGATATCAGAGACAATCTCCCAAATGGGAGAGAGTCTCCGCTATGGATCGTGTCCTATCCCCATGACGTCACTTTACAGTGACCGCACACTACGTAACACGTTGAGGATACTCGTATCAACGAAGGTCCTTGTGAAAAGGCTGAGAAAAGAAGGGTGTAAATGTAAATTTTCATAATTTTCTACCTTTTTACTTTATCATTATTAAGTTAAACCTAATAGAGACTTGAAATGAAGTGCCGGTTCACCCACAAAAACCTCCATTAAAAAAAATTAATCTGTATCCCCAGTACCTTGAATACACACATACATCCCTGCTAATGGTTGATATGACCATTTGTCTTGCTGATGTGTATGCATGTACAAGCTTATCTGACAGAAGATAACCTTGTACTCCACAATAGCTTTAACGGGTGAATAGGCTTCAATAGGTTTGTGTGTATTAGCAGGAAGTGGTCCATTCTAGATCATTCATACATGGGAGGAAAATAATTATTTAAAATTTCATTTTCTACTCTGAAACTTCAAATTTGCAGCATAGTAAGAGTTGAAGAGTCCCTGAATCAGTTAATCTAGCAAATTTATGGAAATTAAATCTTGCTTGGATCAAATTTGTTGTCTGTTTTTGACTACTGCAACAGTGAATGTTTGACACAGTCCCACATAGGCAAGGGCCTATGAGTAGCTGAGAGTTAGACTTTGTCGCCAAGCCAGGTTCATGAATATCTTACTACTACTGAATAAGTTTGTTTTCAGCAAGGGTCAATGTTTTTACTAAGAAAACATATAAATAGTAAGTCATTTTTGAAAAATAGAATTTCAATGGGATGTCGGGGAACTTGTACTTGACGGTTATATGAAACGATGCCAAAAATTTCAGAAGAGAGATTGGCATTGTCAAACAAATTAGCTCAAACTTGTTTCTCTATTTTTGTCAAATCCTGTAGTGTTACTTTTTAACTGGAGCTACCTATCTTTGCCTGTTTGGGTTCATTTCCAGTAGCAAATAGCTTTGCATAGCACTTTCGGTGTAATAAGCAGCAATTCAAACTTTAATGATCACTGGAACTGCTGCTCAAAAATGAGCCTACTTCACGATTTCAAGTAACCAAAGTTGCTCAACCAGCTAGACATGAATACATGTAGGCGGTGTTAAAAGGGCATGGGAGTTATCCTCTAAATTCTGACATTAATGGGAGGGGATGTTGATAATGGTGATGAAATGATTTTAAAATTACATTTTTATAAAATTTAACACAATCTACCATCATGACCATGAAGAAAAAATGAAATAGCTTTGAATTGCCACTGTCAGGACATGCAGGAGATAATCCTAAACTTTATTTTCCTTGTGCTTGTTTGACAGCTTTGCCATGACAGAGGATACCTAGTAACCCAAGAAGAATTGGACCAGACTCTGGAGCAATTCAAGGAACAGTTCGGAGATAAACCAAGGTAACCTTCATCAGTCAGTATACATGTATACCTGGTACTTAATTGTATCCCCCGGCAGTATGCCGGAGGATACTTTGGATTCAGCAGCGTTTCGCCGCCGCCGCCGCCCCGTCACATTCTTGTGTGCGCTCTAGCGGTCACATTTCTCGACGAATTTCTTTCAGACTTCCTGTGGACGTGTATCTTGGTAAAATCTGGACCCCTATAGTTTCTGGTGATGCTGCCCCCAGTGTTCCGTCTTTTATAGGGTAAAAGGCCATATTTTTGGGGATAGTTTGTGTGCGCTCTAGCGGTCACATTTCTCAACGGATTTTGTTCAAATTTTGTATGAAGGTGTCTCTTGGTAAAATCTGGAACCCTATAGATTTTGGTGATGCTGCCCCCAGTGTTCCGTCTTTTATAGGGTCAAAGGTCATATTTTGATAGATGTCTTGTGTGTAATCTTGTGTGCGCTCTGGCGGTCACATTTCTCAACGGATTTCGTTCAAATTTTGCATGAAGGTGTCTCTTGGTGTAATTTAAAAACCTATAGTGTTTGGTGATGCTGCCACCAGTGTTCCGTCTTTTATAGGGTCAAAGGTCATACTTCAGGGCATGGCGTGAGTGCACTCTGCAGGCCACATTTCTCAACGGATTTTGTTCAAATTTTGTATGGAGATGTATCTTGGTATAATCTACACATGTTTAATTTTTGGTGATGCTGCCCTCATTGTTCCGTCCTTTATAGGGTCAAAGGTCATTTTTCCATTTCTTGCACTCTTACTTCTGCATTTCTCGACGGATTTCGTTCAAATTTTGCATGAAGGTGTCCCTTGGTGTAATCTTAAAATCTGTACTTTTTGGTGATGCTGCCACCAGTGTCCCGTCTTTTATAGGGTCAAAGGTCATATTTCAAGGGATGGCGTGAGTTCACTCTGCAGGCCACATTTCTTGATGGATTTCTTTCAAATTTTGTATGGACATGTATCTTGGTATAATCTACACATCTTTGCTGTTTGGTGATGCTGCCCTCATTGTTCCGTCTTTTATAGGGTCAAAGCTCATTTGTCCCTTTTGTGCACTCTTACTTCTGCATTTCTTGACGGATTTCATTCAAAGTTTGTATGGAGATGTATCTTGGTATAATCTACACATATTTAATTTTTGGTGATGCTGCCCTCATTGTTCCGTCCTTTATATAGGGTCAAAGGTCATTTTTCCATTTCTTGCACTCTTACTTCTGCATTTCTTGACGGATTTCGTTCAAATTTTGCATGAAGGTGTCTCTTGGTGTAATCTAAAAACCTATAGTTTTTGGTGATGCTGCCACCAGTGTTCCGTCTTTTATAGGGTCAAAGGTCATACTTCAGGGCATGGCGTGAGTGCACTCTGCAGGCCACATTTCTTGATGGATTTCTTTCAAATTTTGTATGGAGATGTATCTTGGTACAATCTACACATCTTTACTGTTTGGTGATGCTGCCCTCATTGTTCCGTCCTTTATAGGGTCAAAGCTCATTTGTCCCTTTTGTGCACTCTTACTTCTGCATTTCTTGACGGATTTCATTCAAATTTTGTATGGAGATGTATCTTGGTATAATCTACACATATTTAATTTTTGGTGATGCTGCCCTCATTGTTACGTCCTTTATAGGGTCAAAGGTCATTTTTCCATTTCTTGCACTCTTACTTCTGCATTTCTTGACGGATTTCGTTCAAATTTTGCATGAAGGTGTCTCTTGGTGTAATCTAAAAACCTATAGTTTTTGGTGATGCTGCCACCAGTGTTCCGTCTTTTATAGGGTCAAAGGTCATACTTCAGGGCATGGCGTGAGTGCACTCTGCAGGCCACATTTCTTGATGGATTTCTTTCAAATTTTGTATGGAGATGTATCTTGGTACAATCTACACATCTTTACTGTTTGGTGATGCTGCCCTCATTGTTCCGTCCTTTATAGGGTCAAAGCTCATTTGTCCCTTTTGTGCACTCTTACTTCTGCATTTCTTGACGGATTTCATTCAAATTTTGTATGGAGATGTATCTTGGTATAATCTACACATATTTAATTTTTGGTGATGCTGCCCTCATTGTTACGTCCTTTATAGGGTCAAAGGTCATTTTTCCATTTCTTGCACTCTTACTTCTGCATTTCTTGACGGATTTCGTTCAAATTTTGCATGAAGGTGTCTATAGTTTTTGGTGATGCTGCCACCAGTGTTCCGTCTTTTATAGGGTCAAAGGTCATACTTCAGGGCATGGCGTGAGTGCACTCTGCAGGCCACATTTCTTGATGGATTTCTTTCAAATTTTTTATGGAGATGTATCTTGGTATATCTCTCAACACATTTCTTTCAAATTTTATATGAAGATGTGTCTTAGTGAAACCTACACATCTAATTTCTACACCATCCTTTTGTTTGAGGGAGGGGATGGGGGAGGGTCTTTGTCCCTCCTTCAAATTGCTGCCAGTGCCGGGGGATACATTTAGCATTGCGCGGCCCCAGCAATGCACATTTCTAGTTTATTAACACTTTTGGTGTTACTGTACTATCACACCGGGCTTCCCGACCGTGCCACGACAGTCCCGACTCAAAAATATGGAAAATCGGGTGAAAAGTCGTGGCCAAGTCGGGAAGGTCGTGGCATGATCGGGGTTAGTCGTGGCATGTTCGTGAGGGTCGGGAACGGTCGGGAGGGCTGTCACGACTTTTTAGGTCGGAGCTTAATAATCGGGAAACTCTCACGATTCTAAGAAATCGTGGCTATAACGTCGTGAGGACGTGGCGCGGTCGGGATAGTCGGGGCACAGTCTTGGCTCAGTCGTGGTGCAGTCGGATTGGTCGTGGCCCAGTCAAAATGAAAGTGAGGTCTGCTTGCAAATCGGCTGTATTTATAGGTCTTGGCGCGGACGTGGTAGAGAAGGTGATAGATCGGGGCTGTGGCGTGGCTCAGTCGTGGCGCAATCGGATAGATCGTGGCGCTGTCTTGGCGAGAACGTGGCACAAACGGGTACTGTCGGGACTCAGTCGTGGCACAATCGGGGAGAGTCGTGGCAGCAACGGGAATGTATAATTTTTTAACCGGGATTCGGGTATTTTTACACGATTCTACCCCGACTCATACAAATGTTTCAAAAATTATAGAATCGGCGTTGTCGGGACGGTCGTAGCAGTCGTGGAGTTTGGTGTGATAGGGGCTTTATAGGGGTTTTTACACTATGAACACGATGACAAAGAGAGCGGACAAAATATACAGCTCCTCATTGTACCCTCTACAATTGCTCTGGTAGACAAAAGAACATCCCTTCATTACTATTTTGTGAAATAAGTAGAACAGGTAAATATGCATGTGACACCTGTTCTACATATTTTTACATAATAGCAATGAAGGGATGTTCTTTTGTCTACCAGGGAAATTGTGGAAGGTACAATGAGCTGTATATTTTGTCCACTTCTTTGTTCATAGTGTTAATGGCCCAATTTTTAATATTGTATTAGAAGTTTTTTGACCTAGGAAAAGGTTGTGTTTCTTCTAGATATTCAAAATAGGTTTATGTCTTGATAAAATTGAACAATTATTATTGAGATTAATAAGAGTGAAAAAAAAAAAATAAAAACACTTGTCTCAGAAAATGCTGTTTATCATACTAGTGAGAAAACTTGGTTATGCTGCAAGGGTCAAGAGAGAGTAAGCTGAACCTCTATTCTTTTTTTGTCCCAATCACTGTCAAAAGTTGAAGCTGTTCTTCATTCCAAGTTTAATCTTCAAATATAATGAGCCTCATATAACCTTGGATGAAACCCACTAGAAATGTTTATTGAACACAAAAGAATATGTATTAAAGTAGCTATTCCAAGAAAATCACAAATATGGCAATTAATGTATCACTAGAAACTGGGAAGCTTACAGATGGCAATCGTATAAGTTTTATGTCAACTGCGTATCTGATGATTATAAAAACAACATAAATAAAAGCTCTTCTAAGCATCTGGAATATCCGAGGATTCGCCAGAAATATAGCGATGTTTTGATGTCGTCACACTAGGGACCGATCCTGCTTAAGCAGACGACGTCCTATAATGAATGAACGTAATTGCAATGCAATTATTTATCAAATTATAAAGAGTTTGGTATATTTAAACATGACCTTATTTCACACCATTCTAAAAGGGAAAGTGAAACTGATTTTGATAACTAAAACCGTTTGATTGTAAATACACAGGAGAAGGGTCAATGATCAATGAAATAAACCCCATTTTCTAATTAAAAAGCCCTCCAATTAATAGCATGGATTGTATTCGTTCCCTCTTGAAACGCCAAACATGCCCCGGTGCAAGCAGCTGAAAATACAATGGCGTCTATTTTGTTTACAAGTGACTGATTCCTTTATTTTTTTAACGCTGAATTTTTCATCAAAATAATACCATACACGAAGTTAAGAGTGAGGCAACAGACTAACATTAAGACTGACGCTAGTCAAGTAAGAGAAATAAGTGAAGAGGAGATGACAAAACAGGCACTGAAAAATGTGTAAGATGTTATGGGACATCGTCTGCTTAGACAGGACTGGTCCCTGGTGTGTCGTCACACATCTCAGCAACGTTCGAGGAGCTCTTCAGCTGCTATATCGGGGGCTGTATTTTACCGTTTTATAATTGATAATAATCATTACTTCAAATGTTTCCAAGCTTTGAACTTGGATAACCTTGTTTAATATATGCCATCTATGCAATAATAAGTATTAAGCCAATATATATTTTGATGGAATTTTCTTGTATTGTGATCTTTAAACAGGTTTACATAATCCACATGTAGGTTTAAAGGATAAGCTATTAAAGTTGGTTAAAAAACATTAAAGACAGCAAGAATATAATAAACAAAATAAAGGACAAGTGAAGTATATATTACTACAGTTAAATTTATAAGTAGTTGATTGGTGCATATTGGTAGTGAGGATGGACTTAGCAAAAACATAACTGTCTTGGTAGCTCATAATGATGACTATGCAATACCAGGTCACCTTGATCATGTTGGTGATATTTTTATTATTCAGTGAGAATACACCAAGCAGAAATGTCTCCACTGCTTGTACTTCATTTATACTATGGACTAAATATAGTAAAGGTTAACTAGTTTTATTTACCTGGTTATGTTGAATCATGTAGTGAGAATCGACCGAGCAGGAAGGACTTGACTGTGTTGGTTGCTCATAATGATGACCCAACGGATCAGATGTTTGTATTCTTCCCAGAAGAGAAGAAAGTTGGCATGAAGACCATCAAAGCGTAAGTCCAAAATATATCATCCATAAATCGGGAAGTAAATAATAACGTTAAATTTTCAAGAAATAAGCACTGTATTTTAACAATTTTAAGTCCTCATGCTCTCCTCAAGAGCTTAATATTTCATATTTCAGGAAGTTTTGCTTTCATTAAACTAATAGTATTACTTCGTTAAATATTCCTGAGTGTCACAATAAAAAATCAGTATTCATTTTGTAATAATGGGGTTTCAAATAGGACCTTTGTCACATCCAATTCATATTACTTACACAGAAGTAGATTTCATATTGATTTGCATAATGATTACATTAAAAGACATATAATTAAATATTGTCACTTAAGTAGGAAAAAAATTCATATGGACCTTGTATTGCCAGTGGCAGTTGTCTCCCTTTTCTATGGATGTTGCATTATAATGCAGAATCACACTGCTTTCTCTCCTCAATCATTTCTTATCAATGTATTTGTATTTCTTGAAAACGCTTGACAGGTATTGCCAAAGGATGCAGGAAGAGAACATTACCAGAGCTATTATTGTTGTCCAGGAGAAGATGACACCTTCAGCTAAAACAGTAAGGACTAATTAAATAGATGTTTTCAAGTCAAATCAAGTATTGTAACCACAAGTGGCATAGTAGGGCATAGGTAATCAATAATATACTGTTATTTTTTCACATTGAGCAGCTTGCAAAAGCTGTTGATGTGGAATCCAATCATTAGACTTAAAATTGAGCTTCGTGTAACGATGTGCTATACATTGCGTATAAAAAAAAGTATACCCAAATTTGATAGCTTCTAATTAAGATGTTATAACCAATGTGACTTTGAAATTAATTTCATGGTGAAAACACTATGAACACGATGACAAAGAAAGCGGACAAAAAAACATCCCTTCATTGTACCCTCCACAATTGTTCTGGTAGACAAAAGAACATCCCTTCATTGCTATTACCGGTATGTAAAATAAGTAGAACAGGTGAATATGCATGTGACACCTGTTCTACATATTTTTACATAATAGCAATGAAGGGATGTTCTATTGTCTACCAGAGCAAGTGTGGAAGGTACAATGAGGAGCTGTATATTTTGTCTGCTTCTTTGTTCGCCATGTTCATAGTGACAGTAACTTTTTGTCTGTCCAGGGGTACCTGGAAAAAGTTTTTTTTTTTAAGTGTTGTCAAAATCTCCTTGTTCCAAGTTTGGGCTGATGAAACAAATGTTGGACAAGCCATATGAATGTGTTACTTTAGTCTAAAATCATTTTAAAAGTTGAATTCTCCTTTGTGCTTCAATGCTTCATTGTTTAAAGTGATACAGTGTATCTAAGCTTTCAAAGTTTGAGTTGACTTTAACACTTTTTCTATTCAAATGCACAAAATCAATTGAAAATAACTCAGCAATTGTTTTCCAACTAAAGTAACTAATGTATAATTGGTTTGACCCACATTTGCTGCTTCAGCCCAAACTTGGTACAAGAGGATTTTGACAACAGTTTTTGAAAAGCCTGCTGCTCAGTCATCAATGACAGCAAGGTTATGAATAAGGTATCATTACACAGAATATAAGTTGCTCTTTAAATGAAATAAATCTCAAGCTACCAAAGTTGGGTATACTTTTTTTATATGCACTGTATAAAAAGTTACATGCTGTTCAGGTAAAATTAGTGGAGATATATGTATTATTCTATAATATGTGATGTAACTTTGAATACAAGAATATTTCTTGCTTTAAAGTTACCTTTTTGAGATCTAGTAGTAATTGGAAAATCATTTTTTTTTTGTTATGTTTTGTTATGCCCAAGAATATAATAATATTCAGTAAGTCAAGTATGTTGCATTTGTTGTCAACTTTCAATGATTCCACACTTCAGGGTATCAGGCATCAATAACGGTGCTAACATTTATTCATGCTACATTACTCTGATTATTTATCTATCCCTTTCAGAGTCTTGGTGACATGGCACCCAAGTACATCCTAGAGCAGTTCTTGGAAGCTGAACTTCTGATCAACATTACAGAACATGATGTAAGTAACTTCAGAAAAGTTATGTTGTAGAGGTTTTCCTAGTCGAGCTCATGAAATTCGGTGCAGAAATGTAGAGCTAAACTAAATTTCTCATATGACAGGGTTCCCAACTATCCTGGATTTCAGGGAAAATCTTAAAACCTGCAATTGACCAAAGGGTCATTTTATTCAATATTCGTGGCAATAGATTGTCTATTAGAATTTTTGTTATCAAATGACCTCTTTTCTGTTTTCAATTTAAATTTCCATGAGTATGAATATTGGTGTATTTATATTTTTCATAGCCCTTTTGTTATCATTCTTCCTTCTTATATTTTCCTTTCTTTTTGCTGTTTTCTTTCTCTGTCTGATATAGTTTGTCCCTGAGCATGTAGTGATGACAGCTGATGAGAAGTCAGAGCTCCTCGCCAGATAGTATCCTTTTCATAACTCATATTTGATTTAAATCACTGGGAATATATAAACTAAAGCAGAAAGAACATTTATATTTATAAGCATGCTATGTACATGATTATTATTGTAACGGCACAGTCCGGCGAGGAGGCCGGTGGCCGCCTACCACCTCGCCTATACGCTTTGCAATGGAAGACGACGGAAGGATTACATACAGCACACAAAAATTGTATGAGTTGTGAAGTAGAGTTTATTAACAAAACATAATTTAGCCAAGTTGAAGAATTAATACAAATGTTTGCCTTATCACCCATCCACATACCAGAACTCCAGCCTGACCCAGAAACACTGGCAACTGAAATGTACTAACTTTAGAATGTGGATAGTGCAAGAAGGCAAACAAACTTTCCATCAAAACCAAAACAAATCTCAATTTCTGTACCGCAATATTATTATAATTATTAGTAGTAGTAGTATTATTGTTACAAGTCCCTTGGAAGGGAAATGCGACCTTAAAGGGCAATCCAACCTTTGTAAAAGGTGATTTGTGTGAAAGGAGAAAATTAAGAGAAACAGGATGGTGAAAGTTTTAAAACAAATCGGACAAAGAATAATAGAGTTATGTTTCAAAAATGAAATCACTGCATCTATGCGAATCTCATATTGGCAATTTGGTGAATCGATTGTGATGTACATGTATTCACGGTCAACTCTCCCGTTTTTCGTACACCAAAATAACATTAAATGCAGGTTTTCTCCTGACTTTTCCCTCGGGGCAGCACTCAAAATGTATTGTAGATAGCATATTGTTATGGGTCCTCCAAAATAAAAAAGATCCTACTGAGTTATACATTTTGAAAAATTAACATTTTACTCATTTTACTCACAATGACCGTACCAAAACCACCAATTTGAAATTCCCATAGTGATTACAACTTTTTCAAAAGCATAACTTTCTTATTGCCTATCCGATTTTGTTCAAACTTTCACCAATCTGCTTCTCTGATTTGGATTGCCCTTTAAAGAGATATTGGAGTACTGGTCAAAGGGCGCTTCACAGAGTAAAACTATGATTCAAAGGATCTAGACATATCAACATTCAGTATCTGATGCCTAGACAGCATAATAACTCATATCTCACCAGTAGAGAGTCAATTTAGATGAGAAATTCATTATCGACTGTGACAAAATAACGGCTAGTTTTTTAATAAAAATTTTGTTGTAAGAAGAATCAATCCTCGAATAGGCCCTGTACAATACTATGCAAGATCTAAAAATCAGAAATTTTCACGGGTTTCCCTGCAGGGACATCAAAAACCTCAGAGGGAGCTAAACATTAAAACTCAAAATAGTCTGTTACTTTTTGACGTGGGGCGACGTCAAAAAGTCCACAAATTTCAAAATAAAATTATAAATATACAAGACACATTCGGGGGGAATAAGGCTCATTTTATTAGTTACGGTAAATAAAAGGAACTTTCATATGAAATACAAAACAGAATGCAGTAGGATACTTTGGATTCAGCATGCAGCGTTACGCGGCCGCTGCCGCGTCATGTTCTTGTGTGCGCTCTAACTGCCACATTCCTTGACGGATTTCTTTCAAATTTGTATCTTGGTATAATCAAGGAGGTACCTTGGTATAATCTAAACACCTATAATTTGGGGGGATGCTGCCCCCAGTGTTCTCTCTTTTATAAGGTAAAAAGCCATATTTTTGTGGATGGTCTGTGTGCGCTCTATAGGCCACATTTCTCCACGGATTTTGTTCAAATTTTGAATGAAAGTGTATCTTGGTATAATCTACAAGTCTATAGATCCAGTGTTGCGTTTTTTATAGGGTCAAAGGTCGTACTTTGGAGGATGGCGTGAGTGCCCTCTGCAGGCCACATTTCTTGATGGATTTCTTTCAAATTTTGTATGGAGATGTATCTTGGTACAATCTACACATCTTTACTTTTTGGTGATGCTGCATTCATTGTTCCGTCCTTTATAGGGTCAAAGTTCATTTGTCCCTTTTGTGCGCTCTTACTGCCACATTTCTTGACGGATTTCTTTCAAATTTTGTATGGAGGTGTCGATTTCTATGTCATCCATTTGTTTGAGGGAGGGGAGGGGGGAGGTTCTTTGTCCCTCCTTCGAACAAAAGCACGACGCAAAAATCGATGCCAGTGCGGGGGGATACATTCGCATTGCGTGGCAATGGAGATTTCTAGTTTATTTGAGCATGTGTGTTTGTGTCAACGACACAAATATGTGTGTTTGTGTCAACGACAGTAAATTACTTTTATATGCGGATGATAGTGTGTTACTATATTCTGGTACTGATCCTAAGCTGATCGGGGAAAAACTTAGCTTAGAATTATCAAACTGTGTTAATTGGATGACAGCAAATAAGCTTAGCTTACATATTGGTAAAACCGAAAGTATTTTGTTTTGTTCGCGGGGTAGGCTGAAGTATACTGATGATTTCAATATAAGTTATAACAATCAACTCATTAAGAGACAGGATTCTGTGAAGTATTTAGGACTAAATATAGCTAGTGATCTTTCTTGCTCTAGTTTGGTTGACAGTATTGTCAAAAAAGCTAATGCTCGTCTAAAATTCTTGTATCGTTATCAAAATTGCATGAACTTAAAATCAAGACGCATTTTAAGTTTTTCCTTAATACAATGTTTATTTGATTATGCTAATGCGGCATGGTACTGCAGTCTAGGCAAGGTGGATCAAAACAAGTTAAAAATAATTCAAAATAAGATTGTAAGATTTATCAATCACTTACCACCAAGAACACACATTGGGAAGAGTGAACTTGAAACAGCTGGTCTTCTTCATGTAAACCTTAGATCACAACAACTTTTAATTCACCATGTACATAAGATTTTTTACTCTAATGCAGATCACTATATTTCAAATAATTTTACTCGCTCTTCAAGTGTTCATAGGCATGACACTAGAAATAGTAAATTTAATTTCGTAGTGCCTAAGCGGAAAGGTAAAATTGGAAATTCTTTTTATTTTAACGGTATTCTTTTCTGGAATTCCCTCCCAAATCATGTTAAGTCAGTTAAGAATTTTTTACATTTTAAAAGGATATTGAAACATCATCTGAAAAATGTGTCTACTCCATAACTATATTTCTCCTCTCCTTTTTGTAGCTCAGATGGTTTTTTCCTACATTATATGACTTATGTAACCAACGTTTATTATCGATAGTTTCCTTATGATATTCTGTATATAGTTTTTTTCCGTTGAGTAAGTCTTGTTTTCACATTTATGTAATCTTCGCCTACTTTTTAAAATGTTATGTTTTATTTTGCTACTTTTAATTAGTACATTCTTATTACTTGTCGTACGTGTAAGATAGTCTTGTAGCCGTACTAATGTGTTTTCTTAGTGTATTTTTTAATCAGTTATTTAGGTAAGGACCCCATTGGAAATAAGCCATTTCGGCTTTCATGGGCTATCCTGTCATGGTACCTGGTTATGTTTGTATTGCAATATACCTGACGAATAAAATCAAATCAAATCAAATCAAATCATGAAAGGATGTATGGATTGTTGGAATGTCCTTGACCTAGCATGTTACTACCAGTAAACTGAAGGATCATCAGCTACCAAGGATACAGGTTGGAGATCCTGTAGCAAGATACTTTGGACTCAAGAGAGGCCAGGTAAGTAGAGCACCTAATGCATATCATTAATGACACAGTTCCACATTTATGATTAGGCACTTTTTATTAGACCTTAAGTCGTTCAATCCACATGTTTCCTCCACTGCATTCTGTCTAGGGCTTTTTACTTTGCTTAATCCCTTGATGTATTTCTTTGTCTAATGTTCCCCTCCATGTAGTTATCGGTCTTCGGTTCTGTCTTTTTCCAGCTGACAGTTCCCAGTCAAGTCCTGTTTAGGAATTCTACTTTTTATTACAACTACAAGTGTTAAAACATACCCCATGCATGGGCAAGAAGAATTTTAAAAAGGACACATATTGCGCCCATTTTTGTTTCATATCCAGATACTGTTGTCACAAAGAATTTTTAAAGGATGATCAAACTGCAAATTGACTAGTTCATTATCATTGTTATATTAAGTTTTTAAAAAGTGCAATGTAAAATTGAATACCATTGAAGGAGGGTTATGTGTCCCGACCATCGTAGATATGGTTATCGTGTTGAGATATTTTGTTATCTTTTCTCTTTCAGGTTGTGAAGATTATTCGACCCAGTGAGACAGCCGGAAGATACATCTCTTACAGACTGGTGCAATGACACAAACTCATCTCTTTGTTCCTTTTATACAATCTTAAAGATAACATTTAACAAATTCATAGTGACGAAGCTTTTCGACCTGCACTCATCGGGTCACAACGCAGGAATGAGAGAATACAAGAAAATACAAAAGTCAAGGAAGGGTGTGTATAGCGACCCGGGTAGGATTCGGGCACGCTAGACTTTTGTATTTTCTTGTATTCTCTCATTCCTGCGTTGTGACCCGATGAGTGCAGGTCGAAAAGCTTCGTCACTATGAATTTGTTAAATGTTATCTTTAAGTTTTGTAGTACCAATCGTCTGTTTTTATACAATCTGTAAATAGGGTTTGTAAAGTATTTTACCTGTCCAACCTGAAAATAGCTACGGAAATTATCGTCATCATAAAGGGTCATCTTGAATTCTGTTAATAGGACCGCATCTTTGGAGAAACTGTCTGATAAAAATCATTCTCAATTGTTAAGTCATGAGCCCTGTGAATGGGTTGTTGGCTCAGCAAAAGTGTCATCAGCAAAGTTATGAAGTACTGCTAAAAAAAACATATTCCCTGAAAAGCACTAGCACTGGACACACACCAGTTACTACAAGCCCACCGCACACTGTACAATTGACTACGATCCGATTTTGGAAATAAATCACAATAGCATTAAATATAGGCATTTTAACAAGTAAAAGCTACCTGATTCAGGTTACGAAAAATAATATGAATGCTCAACATAGCAATTTGGTGCTATGTCAGACTTATACCTGGAATAAGGGCCAAATCAGTTTCATATCGTAGACATTCACAGTACTGCTCTGACATCACTACGATTCGGAGCCGATTTGGCCTTTCTTCCAACTACAAGGCTCGTAATAGGCCGTAATTTCGATTTTACTATTTATATGACTATTCAGAACCTCAATCAAACATATTTTATGTGTTAACCTATGTATATCAGATGCTATTACATTTTCTTCCAAAATTGGATCGGAGACTGATCATATAGTGTGTGATTGGCTTAAATGGGCCAATCAACCCGAGTTCATCATCTTTCTTTGCTCATTGCTCCGTTTTCTACATTTTCTATAACATTTTAGTGGCAGATAATTTTTGAAAAATTTTGAAAATAGTTTTTTCAAAACTATTCTTGCAATGGACTACTGTTCCATTCATGGATTGTGAAATGAATTTCTGACTGTAACAAATAACAAATGCTCGAGGGCACACATTTTTTTTTTACTAAGTGCTGTGCACTTTACATGTCGTACATGTCACTCATCCAACATTTCAAACAAACTAAAACATCTTTCTATGCCTCCGCCCACTGAAGGTGGTGCCGCAGGCATTATGTTTTTAGGTTGTCCGTCCGTCCCGCTTTCTTGTTCTCGTGATAACTCAAAAACCACATGAGGTATGAACTTCAAACTTGGTGCTAGTATGTATCACCATAGGAAGACGATCTGATTAGATTTTGGGGTACGTAGGTCAAAGGTCATAGAGGTCAATTTCTGAAATTGCAGGTGTCAGCCTCGTTCTCGTGATAATTCAAGAACCATTTGATGTATGGACTTCAGACTTGGTGCTAGTATGTATCACGATAGGAAGGTGATCTGATTAGATTTTGGGGTACGTAGGTCAAAGGTCATAGAGGTCAATTTCTGAAATTGCAGGTTTTAGCCTTGACATGATATCTCAAGAACCATTTGATCCATTAACTTCAAACTTGGTACTGTATATCACCATAGGAAGACAATCTGATTAGATTGTGGCAAATGTAGGTGACAGGTCAAAGGTCATGGAGGTCATTTACCATGAAATTGCAGGTTTATGGAGGAGATAAAGTGATCAGTCTTTTTGGTTATAAGGTGTAAGGTCTAATGTCAAAGAGGTCAATTAACATGTAATTGTAGGCTTTTTATTCCAGTTATCACAATATTTTAAGTTTGAGCCATCAACTGAATTTAGGCAGAGGCATATAGGAGACGCAGTCGTATTCATCTTGTTATCGTTTATCTTCTTAAATACGTAAATATTGGCAAAGACTTGTTCACGTGTATGTTGGAGGTGGGTTCATTTCATGAGCAAGGTCTCATAGCTTTTAATGCACAATCTGGAGACATAGTTTCAAATATGTTTCTCCATCATGTAGTACATTTAAAACAACCTTCAATAGATTATATAGTGAAACATCATGTTCTTGGGTTTCTGTTTATATATCATACTAGCGCAACCTGTGGAAATTCCACAGGTTTTTGAAAGAAATTTTAGGATTGGCATTGTGGTGTGTGGGGATCAATTATGATAGGTTGTTGTATGTTTTCCTTTTTTCTGTTTTTTTTTGGTTGTTGTTTTGCAAATTTTGCTGCAGCATGTATGCCTGTATATTTGTACATATATACATATCAAGTGGCGGACGCAGTACATTGTAGTGGAGAAATGGTATGGAGTTAGGATAACAAACTTAGAAACTTAGAAAAAAATATATGTGTTTAATCACCTGTCACATGTGAGATGCGAAAATTTGTGTATTTCTGTTTATTCTTCTTTTGATCTTAATTAAGTCAATGACAATGACTATGACTTACAAAATCAAACTCAAGAAGGAAAAGAAAAAAAAAAAAGATTTATATTGATCTTGGATTCGAACTCACGACATTCCATGTGTAAGGCAGTGACGCTACCGCTTGAGCTATTGCGAATTACCTGTTGTGCAGAGTGTATTTGGTAATGATATATAAACGTCCGTATCCACCAGATTTTGCGCCACCAAAATCACCATCTCACTGAATTTAAGAACGGTCAGAAGCACCAAAACTGCCCTTTATCATTAACAGATAATGAGAAAAATGATAAAACATATAGAATAAAGAGAAAAACGACGTGTACGGATCAAGGATCAAGGATTTTGCAGTCATTTTCCAAATTACGCGCGTGTTCGTCATTGACGGACTCGCACGACGTCTGCAATAGTTTGAATCGTCTCAAACCACGCAAGTCAATGGCGTTTGGGCATGTAAAAAACCATGATTTTGAAGCAAACGGGACAAATACAGGCCAAACGAATCCCGTTCCACTCATCCAAGCAGAGAGCCGGACACGATGTAACGGAAGACGACCTCCGGGCGAAGCGGGAAAAAAGCCTTTCTTCGACATAGAATCCCCTTTTTACAGCGTACGAATCCCGTTGACTTACGTACGGTACCCCCCTCGACGCCTTACAGTATTATTTTTATTGATTGATTCACATACAATTAAATAAATGTCATGAATAGTAACTGAATGATTGTGTGTCTATTTGTAGTTCTGACAATGCTTGTGTAGCTGCCAATGGCAGTTAAAAAGATTGTGAGTGATTTTGGATGTTGATTGATGATAATGAAGTTAGTATGTGAAAAAAAGTGAGAACAGAATTGGATGATGATGTTGATATACTGTGATGGCAATGATGATGATATTTAAGTTGTGATCATAACAGTATTTATGGTAGATTGTGATCATGATTGTAGCTGTTTATCTTGGATGCTGATAATGGTGAAGATGGTGATGATTGGAGATTGTCATCGACATTGCAATTATAAACGATAATGGTAGTTTGTAACAATGTTAACTTAGATTATAATGTAGACTGATAATGATTGTTGCTGACCTACTGATGATGTTGGTAGGCTGTAACGTTGATTGTAGCTGTTGATGCTGGTTATTGGTGGCTGGGTTTGTCATGAACATAGAGAATATGAAGTGACTGCAGCTTTGTAGAGCTTTGATAGCTGTTTAAATTGGATCTCTTTCACCCTTTTCTCTCTCTTTCTCCCTTTTCTCTCTCTTTCTCCCTTTTCTCTCTCTCTCTTTCTCCCTCTCTCACTCTCACTCTCACTCTTTCTACCCCTCCATGTTCTCTCTCTCTCTTTATATAATTGTATCTCTCTCTCTCTCTCTCTCTCGTGTGCATGCCTATAATGTACTTCGCTTTACAACTTGTATTTCTGGTGCTTCTCATATTCTTCTATGACAGAATATGTTTAGATTAATGAAGACATACATTTATAAATAGATATAAATTATAAACAGGGTACTCTATCCTTACCATCTGTTCAAAACATAAATACATGAAAAAAAAAAAAAACATAAATACATGTACGTAATGACATCGTTTTCATGATCAATCATAACCATACCCATTCTTTCTTGAGGTCACAGAACTTTAAGGGTTTCATTTCGGGGGCATCTCGTTTTTCCGAAGGTTCGTTTTTCCAAAGGTTCGTATTTCCGAAGGTTCGTATTTCCGAAACACTAATTTCCCATGCCTGGGGGTTCATAATTCCGAAAATGAAAAAGGGTTCGTAATTCCGAACATTTGTTGCATCATTCCGAAGGTTCGTTATTCCGAAGGTTCGTTTATCCGAAGGTTCATAATTCCGAAAATGAAATAGGGTTCATATTTCCGAAGGTTCGTATTTCCGAAAATGAAAAAGGGTTCATAATTCCGAAGGTTCGTATTTCCGAAAATGAAAAAGGGTTCGTATTTCCGAAAATGAAAAAGGGTTCGTATTTCCGAAAATGAAAAAGGGTTCGTATTTCCGAAAATAAAATAAGGTTCGTATTTCCAAAAATGAAAAAGGGTTCGTATTTCCGAAAATGAAATAGGGTTCGTATTTCCGAAAATGAAATAAGGTTCGTATTTCCGAAAATGAAATAGGGTTCGTATTTCCGAAAAATGAAATAGGGTTCATAATTCCTGGTAAAAAAAGGCGAATTCATCAGGAGCAGAGGTGTAGCAACGGGGGGGGGGGGGGGGGGGGGGGGTGAGGGCTCGCCCCCACCCCTCCGTCATCGGATGGCGAAAAAATAAGAAAAAAAGAAAGAAAATGGAATAGGAAAGAAGACGGGTGGACCCCTTCCGGCAACCCCCCCCCCCCCCCAAAAAAAAAAAAAAAAAACCCTCTTCCACCAGCGTGTCTTAGATTAGCTTTAAGATTATTCCAAAAGACTTGTGCCTCCAATGGTGCCAGTGCTCCCACAATGGCTAGACTCTAGCTACGCCACTGTTAAAGGGAAAATTAGGGTAACGATAGGATATTATGGTTTTAATTGCCATCTTCAAAAAGCGGATCTCTTTTCGACGAAAAGCACCTCCCCCACCCCCGCAATGAATACAAAAATGAAATGGAGACATAAAACTGGGAAGGTTTATAAAAGAGGAGAGGAGAAGAGAAAAGGGACGAAAATAAGAGGACGAGATTAGAAAAATCGAATAAGTGTTTATGTGTGTGTGTGTGTGTGTGTTGTGTGAGTGTGTGGAGGTGTCGTAGTCGAACGGTTTACAGCGCTTGACTGGAAACGCGAAGGTTGGGGGTTTGATCCCTGTTACGGCACCTATGGCCTTTTTGTTGTAAAAAATATGATAGCAACTTTCCTTTTTTTAATTTACGAGCGCGCGAAGCTAGCGACCAAAAATAATTGTGCCTTTCCGTTGTGAAAAATCATAAAAATAACATATTTCGGCATATAATGACTGGAATATGAGGATATTCGGGCACCTCACTCCCTGAATATGAGGTGTGAGTTGCCGGAATATCGGCACTTTCAAAATCCGGGGGAGGGGGTTGGCTGCAGCAGCCCCCCCCCCCCCCCCCCCCCCCCTTCTCGTACGCCTCTGCCTAGGCCTACGTTAACTACGCAGTTGCGATTGATTTTAACTTGCGATTGTTTCAAATAAATCGCTTCAACTCCTTATAAGGCGGGGCACTGGTTGATAAAAGCCATTAATTTAGGTCAGAATGTTTTCTTCTCCATGTGTAATTCCTTATTTCTATTTTTTGCGATGAGGATTGTTTTACTCTTAATGTCTTTTAGTGTTTTGTAATTCGTTATGCTTGTAAAAGTTATTTCAAACTTCATGTCAGCGGTTGTAACTGTTAAAAAAGCAGACTGTGCAGTAAAATGAAGCAACTCATTAGAATCTGTACAAATTTATTATGCTGTAAGCAGCTGTATAAAATGAAACATTTTCATCCATGTTTAGAAATGATGGTATTTTGGCAAAGTTAAAGAACATGTTCAATGATTTTAATCTATTTATGCGGCATAGATAGTTAGGATTATTCCCTGTATGATAATTATTTTAGCCCACTGAAAGAAAACTTAACATTTTAATCCACTATCCTTCAAATTTGGTTGTATGTTGCTTTTAATTTGCATTATAGTTTGGTTTTACTTTTGTTTCCTTTTATGATAATCATATCAGCCTGATGATAAGACTCCTTCTTTAACTTGTTACGATCCATCTTTCTTCGGCTTTGGTTGTTTATGGTATCTATTCATTTATTTATTATTATTACTAGTATTATTTGTATTATTATTATTGTTATTATTATAATTATCATTGTTATCATTATTATTAGTAGTAGTAGTATTTTTATTATTATTATTACTAATACTATCAGTATTATAATTTTTATAATTCATGATATTATTGTTGTTGTTGTTATTATTGTTATTATTATTAAAATTGTTATTATGAAGTGGACTACCAAAAATTACGATGACGATGTCATTTTGGATGGAGTTATGCGACCAGACTTAGATATTGCACCGGTTACTATACTATTGCTTCTTTTATTTCCCTTGTCATGATCGTATAATTGGCCTATAGCCTATACGTATCAATAATATGTTGTGCTACTTGCCAGGCTATTTATTAAACATAGCAGTGACTCCTTTATGAACTCTCTGTAATATTATGTTGTTGTTTTTATTGCTGTTGTTGTTTTGGGGACCGGAGGGGAGGGCTTGTAGAGTCATCTACAGAGCCATATTACAGACTTCGGCCAACTCGGTTTATTTGGGCACAACATGGCGTATATTCCTTTGTTTAGTGCTTGCCTAACAAAGCAACAAGCGCCATATTGCTACCTACATGGAGCCGAGTTGGCCAAACACTGTAATAGATAGCTCTGATGGCTAGGGATGCAGGACGCCCCCACCTTATTTTTAGTATGCACTTTTCATAGTATACTTTTTTAATCACAATTTATGTTGAATGTTGACGAAGTAATTACATCTTAAAGATAATAAAGTGTCAATGTTTGGCTCGCTGGAATCCAGCAGCGTGGTGCCCGAACATCCTTTTATTTTGGGAAGCGAGATGGTTGGCTATCCTTATCTCAAATGTTATCGTTGTTTGGATTATCTGGTAACAAAATCATTATTCTATAGACAATATCTCCTTTTTTTTACTTGCTCACTATAGCGCGTAAGATTTAGAAACGGAATAGTTTGGGACAGGGAACGCCCTTCATTAGGGCGAGTGAAGTGCCCAAATATCCCATATTCGGCAGCAGGGTTAATTAATATTATTCATGGCTCATTATTACATGTTCTATATTTGTCTTTTGATGGCGAAATTGCATTTCCATTACAATAAAAAAAAAAAGGGTTTTATGTTTTTTTCTAACTCGCTTCGCTCGCTTGCAAATTGTAGAAACGGGGAGTATGATATTCTGCCAAGAGGTATAAGCTCCCCCTTTCAAAAACATTACGTGGCCATTTTCTGCTTGTAAATACATGTATCTACTTGGAACTTTGGTGTGTCTCATTTTCCAAAGCGGTATATACATTATATAAATAACTTCAAGCCAATTTCGTTGTAGCAAATTTAATCCCGAATCCGATCATTCACTTTCTTCAATACATCAGTATGTATTTTAATCACCGAAGTAATATCATTTTATGAGAAATGAAACATGTATTCCTGAGGCGCTCGCTCACAAATATTGGTTATTATAATAGGAACAATGATAATGATAAAAATATTAATAATAATAACAATAATGATAATAATAATAATAATTATAATAATAATCATAATAATAATAATCATAATATGAGCGCCCAATTGAGGCGGATACCGGCGCTATAGAAGAAGCCATCATCATCATCATAATATTGATAGGAATTACGATAATATAATGGCTATTTCTCTGGATTTTATTATAATTGTTATCATCATTGTTATGATTATTGAGTACGAAATGAATATCTTTACACTTGGCCGTCTTTCCCCTCCTCCCTATCCGAAATACGGATTGACGCCGTATTCTCTGAATTTACAACCTTTTTTCATTTTCGGAAATACGAACCTTTTATCATTTTCGGAAATACGAACCCTTTTTCATTTTCGGAAATACGAACCCTATTTCATTTTCGGAAATACGAACCCTTTTTCATTTTCGGAAATACGAACCCTTTTTCATTTTCGGAAATACGAACCCTATTTCATTTTCGGAAATACGAACCCTTTTTCATTTTCGGAAATACGAACCCTTTTTCATTTTCGGAAATACGAACCTCATTTCATTTTCGGAAATACGAACCTTCGGAATTATGAACCCTATTTCATTTTCGGAAAAAAGAACCTTCGGAAAAACGAACCTTCGGAGTAACGAACCTTCGGAATAAGGAACCTTCGGAATTATGAACCTTCGGAAAAACGAACCTTCGGAAATACGAACCTTCGGAAAAACGACATGTAACCTTCATTTCAATAGCGGAAATGAGAAATACCGAGGTGCTCCGGCACTTACACCGATGACAGTTGCTCAGCGATTGTAGGGTAAGGGTTAGTTGTAATTGAGTGTTTAGGTTAATGTTAGTGTAAGGTTAGGGCAGTTTCAGATTCAGGGGTGGGCACTTCCGGCCGTGCCCCCCGCCCTGAAAGAAAAGTGTGCAATGTGATTGTGCCCCCCTCTTTTTGAAACTGATAATTTTTTTAAAATTTTTTTTTCCTTGTCAGAAATTTTGGAGGAAAACTGGACCCAACAATTCTGATAACCCTTTTTTTCTTTTCTTGTCGGAAAATATGTGGAAATTTGTGTGCCCCCCCCCCCCTTTTTTTTTATACAAAATCCTGGATCCGCCCCTGGGTTAGGGTTACTTGTTTAGTCCAAAGTTGAAGTTAAGAATTCAGTTATAGTGTAGCATATTAACAACGGAGCAATAATAGCCGGAGCATGTGTTGTACAACCGAGATAACCCATAGTGTACATCACAACGGCTTGTTCTGAAAGGGTGGGTTGCGTCGCGTCACGTCGCGTTGACGCGAATGCCACCATTCGTCCAAATTTCCCTGCATGGTCTAAGGAAAATGTTTTAAATGTCTCTAATAGACAATCAAATGATTTTAATCTATTTACTACAGGGGGACTTCTAATTTACTGTTGAGAATAGTTGTATATAATCTCTTCGAAACAATTTCACTTAAGGGGACAATTTTATCTGAGAGCAAAAATAAAATTCCTTCCCTATCTAATTCCTTCTTCTTTTCATCAGTTATATGCATTTGCCTTTTCCAACTAAAGGGAATTTTATCAAATATGTGTTTTACCTGCAATATATTCCATGAACTAAGATCTCAACGAGTAAAATATGCATCTGTTTTCAATTCACCATCTTTATCCACAATATGTTCCAATCTCACTATGCCTTTTGATATTAAATGTACATAATAGAATATAAAACCTCGAAAACATATGTTTGTTGTTAAAAATAACTTCATTACCTTTATAATTGTCATAATATGTCTTAACTCTCCCACTTCTAACCATGTATCTAATAGTTCCACATAAAATGGCGGTAAATATAGCTTGAGCTGTCTAATTTCATAATTACAGAAGAAATGAATTTCTATATGCCGAGTACAATAATCAAAATATTGTTTCCATTTCATTTGCTGGTCCCCACCTAATTGTCTCTTTACCCACGTTATTCTTTGATCTTTAATCAACAATTCAAAATTCATCATTTTAAGTCCTCCATTTATAATCTAGAAACATCGTCGTCCGTTTTATCTTGTCGTTTCCTCTCCATAAAAGTGCAAAAGTCATTTTGAAAAAAATAGCGAGTGAGGAATTGGAGTAAGTGACGCAATAAACATTACTTATAGATTATATAAACATTTATAACAATTGAATTCTACCCATTAATGTTAAGTCTCTCTGTTTCCACCATGAAAGAGATTTTTAAATTTTTCTTAGAATTTCCTTATAGTTCATACTCTTTTTTACCTGTATATCTAAACTGAAAAATACTCCTAGTATTTTTATAAATGGTACTACCTTTCCAAAAGGGAAACCTGTGCTTTCCTGACTAGAACCTAGTAACATAACATATGTCCTTTTTTTGGTTCATTTTCAGTCCAGATGCTCTTGCAAAATTTTCAAATATTACTTCTAATCGCTTCATTGACTCGAATTTTTTTAACAAAAGGTGTAATATCATCCGCATAGAGTACCCGTTTGAACCCTGTGCCTCCAAATTGCAAACCTAAGATCAAATCATCATTTCGAATCGCGTGAGCAAGGGTTTCAATGCAAAGAATAAAATAAGTAGGGAGATAATGGATCTCCTTGTCTTACCCCCCCCCCCCTTTCGATCTTGAAATACCTAGTAGAATATCCTCCATTTAAAACACAGCTAAGAGTGTTAGTATACATGAATTCACTCCATTTACGAAAGGACGTGCCTAAAACGTATAGGAATATAACACGTTTTGTAAAAATACATGTGAAACACAATCAAAGCCTTTTTCAAAATCAATGGCAACTAAAAAACCAGGTAAATTGTTATTCGAGGTACATGTATTATCGTCTATTAATCTTATGGTTTCACCTATATTTCTATTTTGCATAAAACCTACTTGGTCTGGTAAAATTATTTTATTCAAAACTTCTTTCACTCGTGTTGAGAGTATTATTGCAAGAATTTTGCAGTCAACATTTAAAAGGGATATTGGCCTATAATTCTTAATCATTAGTGGGTCTTTTCCCTCTTTTTTAATCAAAGTAATTACAGCTTGCTTTTGAGAAGCCGCTAGTTCGCCAACTTGAAACGCTTCATTTAAAGCTGCAACTACCATGCAGATCACCTTTAACCGGCCAGAAAGTATTGTAAAATTCAACACAGTTAACCTATCATTTCCCGGTGACTTATTCAATTTCATTTGATTTAAAACAGTCAAACATTCCCTCTCCAAAATAATTCCTTCACACATTTCCTTAGAATCAGCATTTAATTTCGGCAGGGTTTTGGGAAAAAAACTCAATATTACTAGCCATCTTCGTTTCTACACTTCCATAAAGTTGACTATAAAACAGTTTAATTTCGTTTATAATTTGATTTTCATTACAGCTTATATCACCACCCGTTGAATATAACTTCCGAATTACGCTTTTGTTTTTATTTGATTTCAATAACTGACTAAAAAAAATGAGGTTTCGCTCCACGTTTTCATACCAAGAAGCTCTGGACCTAACTTTAATTTCTTTATTAACATATCATAACAGCCTTGTAATTCTGTACGTTTAAACTCTAATCTTTTAACTAAATCGTCATTCGCGCTACTTATTAATTTCATTTCCTTTTTAATTCTTGGACTTCTATTTCTAAGGCTTCAGTTTTTTCTTCCTATCTTTTGCAATCTGCTTAGAATATTTTTGAGTAAAACTGCGTATCTTCATTTTGAAAAAGTCCCAAAGTAACCGTTTATCTTTAATTTCTGACGACAAATCTTTTTTAAAAGTTATTATTTTTTCTTTCATTTGACTGGTATACAGAATATCGTTACATAGACTGTTGTTAAATTTCCAATAGGAAGCTTTTTTATTCATAATATTCTTATTATTGAAAAGGAACAAATTGATCGCCGAGTAATCAGGCGCAACTGATGGAATAATTTCACATTTTAAAGTGAATTCCTCTAAATCAGAAGATCTAATCGGCTTTGCATGAATGGTTTATTTTGTCTATATGATAATTAACATCGTAGTGTGTTCCTTTGTCTCCAAAATCCATAAATTCTTCCACTTGCAAATTAAACCTATATTTTGTCTTTGATGATGGCAATTCCCCGAAAGAAAAGTATGCATTGTGCCCCCTTTTTTTATTGTGCCCCCTTTTAGAACTGATAACCCCTTTTCTTCCCCCCCTTTTTTAGTTGTTGCTTGTCAGAGAATTATGGGAGGAAATTGGACCCCATAAAAGCTGATAACCCCCCCCCCCCCTCAACTGAGCGATTTTTGGAGGGCTGGTGAATAAAAATTCTCGCCATCCCATTCCCCCCCCCCCCCCCCCCCCACTGAGCAATTGAAAATACGGTTGACACCCTGCATTTTTGTGCCCCCTTATAAAATCCTGGATCCGCCCCTGATTAATGATAATAATCTGGGACGGATCCAGGGAGGGGGATGGGCGAATCGGCAGCCCCCCCTTTTGTAACCTAACTGGCTACCTTAAGTACACACAAAACAAGTGCCTCCTAAATTGTGTAATTTTCCGGCTCTGTGCCCCTTCTTTTATAAAATCCTGAATCCGCCCCTGATGACAGCTCTGCATTTCTGTGCCCCCCCCCCCCCTTTACAAAATCCTGGATCTGCCCCTGATTAATGGTGATAATCAGGGGCGGATCCAGGGAGGGGGCGAATCGGCCGCCCCCCCCCCCCCCCCCCCTTTAAACCCAAATTGCATACCTTAAGTACAAGATTTAAAAAAAATGCCTCCTTAATTGTGTAAATCCTGGATCCGCCCTGGATGATAATAATAATAATAATAACAATATCTAGAAAAAGTCAACGCACCCTTTCGGCAAAACGGGGGGGGGGACACTTTGGACGAATGGTGGCGTTCGCGTCAACGTGACGCGACGCGACGCTACCCACCCTTTCGGAACAAGCCCATCAGGACTGCCTAACAATGATAGTCACTGCAAAGCAGGTACATTACATTTCTTATTCGTTTCATTAATCCAGTGGTTAGAGGGGGCGTAAGTTCCTGATTTGGCTTTCAGCCATTCATAATAACTTCTTTTCAAAAATGAAACAAAAGTAAGGAAGTGTGCATGGTACGACAGATAAAATGGGACCAGAGTGCTGACAATATCATGAATATGGCATATAGGCAGGGAGATTATGAAAGTACAAATTAAATCGTTTCCGTACTTCCTCAAACGCCAATTTAGATTTTCCCACTTTTTCTATGAATTTCAGGAATTTCAGAGAAAATGTAGGTATTATCAGCGATCAGGATTGATTCTGCCATAGTTAGATATCCATCCCCTTCACGATGAAAGGTAACCTTCAGCTTTAATGTAACTTTTTTCATGTGAGCGGGAGAGAGAGATTCTCAAGCGTATAGGCCAAGTAATTGAACAATTTAAGTAGGGCCTACAATAATAGCTGCCTATATACTCTTGACACTACCCGCATAACAGTTAAAGACCTCAGCCTGACCGAATTTTGAAATATACCCTTTATTCATCCACGGGGAGCTATATATTTTCTGAACAAATTGAAACCAACTTCATGAGATTCCGTTTCCTGTGGAATGAGTGACAGCGTCCCGAATGTTGAGCCCCGGTGGTTTTTCTGACGAGGGCCCCGTCTCTGAGGAACGCTACTTTGCGGGGGGTGAAAATTTGATGACGACATATCGTGTAGACGCACTCGGAGCTGTATACATGACATGTCGTCACACGTCTAGCGACCCCCTGCAGTTTCCTCCGTTGTTACGCCATAGGGAGGGGGCGGACCAAAAAAAAATTATCTTTTTTATTTTTTATGGATAAACGGAGACGAAAATTTATGAATACCCAGGGTAATTATATTCTTTGTTTACTAAGCTTTACGTCAATATATGGTTGTTTTGGGTCAGGCTGAGGTCTTTAACTCTTGGGCGTATACTTTTCTATACTTAGCATGCATCATGAATAAGTTTTTATGAGACACTTCTTCGAGTATACGATTCCAATTTTCATGGTTCATCTTGATGTATGTCGTGCTCTCAGTCACACCAACGTCACCGATACCAGTATAATCACAGAACGAACGAAAATTACATTACATCGAATGGTCAAGAACCGGTCGGTGTGGAGTCGGTTTGGCAGTGTGACTGGGGTATAACTTCACAACTTTAAATTTACAAGAAAATAACTAGCCCCCCTTTTTGCCAAAAATATCAGATATAGGCCCTTACATGTATGTATAACCGAGGGGTTATTGGTATAACACCTGCGTCGTGACATAACAAATTCTTTTACCATTTTTTAAATTATTAGGTTACATCATTATCCCTCTGCCTCTCTTTATCCCTTGCCTAACATGCATAACCTTTTTTACAGATACACTTTTTTGCAACTACATGTATAAGTTATATAGGCCTATGGAGCTGCAGTCTACAAGTCCAGCTTTTTAGCAGTCCCCTCCACGACCAACCTAGTTTATGTTTTTTTTTAATGTCTATTGTACCTTGTATACCAATAATACATGTAATGTTGTTAAGTTTCATTGTTTTGCTATGTACATTGCAAACCCATGTATTTTATTTTCATTTCATTTCATTTCATTTCATTTATTTCCACTTCCAACAATATAAAATGCATAGGTTTACATCGTACATAGCAAATCAATGAAACTTACAATTATTGGTTACAGCGTACAATAGACAGGAAGTGGAAATAAACGAAATGAAATGAAATGAAATGAAGCTCATGTCGATCTATAGAGTCTAAATATGGGAGGTATATGTTTCATGACCGCTGTATGTGGGGGCTCTATGGTACATTGCATGGTGAAGACTCTTGACTCTCGTACCAGATGTCATGGGTTCAATCCTCGCTGGGTTTTTATATCTATGGCATGCAATTAAGGAATTAAATATAATTGTTCTACATCAATACAAAATATATTTCACTTTAACTCTTTCAGTGCCGATGTCACGTATATGTGATAGATAGACTTGTCATTTTCATTCACCAATTGCTCAACCACAAGAAAGGTATATGGTGGTCAATGTATATCAAAATTTTGAGCATAAATCAAGCATTCTAAATATATGATTATAATTATATGCTACCGTAAACATTTTCAGAGAAAATTGCAGATTAAAAAAAAGATATTACCTTATTTCAACATTAAACAATAGTAAACAAATGAGAAACCAAAAAATAACAGACAAAAAAGAAACTCAAATGTAATGTTCAATAGTTCTTAACTTCTTATATGCATAAAGTTGGGTAAAGTAATAATGTTTGGTATCTTAAGAAATGGTAATAAATTTCCTGGAAGTTTTGTACACAATATTTTATGAAATAACACATAGATAATGAAAGTGCAGATATTTGAAAATTAAGCATTGATCACATTTTGGTAAAATTTTGAAGAGAGCTAAACCCCTTGGCACAGTAAGAGTTAACAAATATATATTTATCTTTTACAAAACCATTTCATTCCAGTCAATATGTATTTTCACTCCTTACAAATATATTTCACTTTTAACAAAAATTCATTTCACAATTTACAAAATTACATTTCACTTTTAACAAAATTTCATTTCAATTTTTCACAAAAATCCTTTTCACTTTAAACAAAATTTCATTTCACTTTTCCCCAAAATACATTTCACTTTTCATAAAAAATTCATTTCACTTTTCATAAAAAAATTCATTTCACTTTTCACAAATATCCTTTTCATTCAAGTTCACAAAAATTCATTTCACTTGTCACAAAAATTCATTTCACTTTCAAGAGGAAATAAACTCCAATTTATAAGAAATATGCATTCACTTTATAGACCTATTTGTCTCGAAACAACTTTGCTTGTCATGCATCTAGACCCCGATCTAGACCTGCGTGTACATTGCTCACGTATAGTTTACATGTGCGTATTGTGCGTAGAAATCATTCCTCTTTCACCAAAACCATTTCACTCTGATATAAACCATTTTACTCTGAAAAAAAATATGCGCGATAGTGAAGATATCAATATTCATGAGCTATCGGATAGTCCGGGGTTAAGCAAGCGCAAGTGTGAAAAGCAAAAAAATTCTCAACCCCGGCTAAGCACTTAGTATGGGACTAAAAAAACAAGTGTGAAAAGCAAAAACGATAGTCCGGGGTTAAAGGAGAATTACGCTTAAAAATAAAGACGATAGTGTTCAAAGGTGTTATTTATTCCTACTTGTTAGACTATATGGCTTCGCGTCAAAATATACGAGATCGATACGAATCAATTTTTCTGAGCAAAATTTACCATCTGCTAGCAATATGTATCATCTGCTAGCAGCACATGGGGGCTGCCATTTTGTTTATGTGTATAAGAAGATTTTCTTAATCCAAATGCTCAATTGCTTTTTTCAAAATTAAAAACCCATTTGAGATTAAAAATATAGAATAGATATGTCAATTTATTTTTAAACTGAAGATTTCCTTATATATTTCTGTTGAAAATCGATATGCGCTTAATAGAAATCTATTTTCTCGATACTGGACGTATGGGACGGAGCAAATTAATTCAAATTTTATGGATGCTTCTTCCCTGAGCATCTATAGCGGCAAACTATGCATTCACCTGCTTTCGGATAATGGACTTGAAAAGTCAGAATGCATGCTGCATATAATATGTTCTGCTCTGTTTGGCAAACCCAAGAAAATAGATTTCTGTTAAGCAAAACCAGACAATTTAAAAATATCATTATAAAGATTTAATTTTTATAATAAACACCCACTTTATATTTTCCGTCACATATGGGATTTTAGGTAATGAAGAAATCAATTTAGGATTTGGATTCAAAATATCTTCCTGACTGGAACATTTCTCAATGGTTCATGTACAACTCCAAATCAGCAAGAAAATGGCAACCCCCATGTAAATGAGTAGGAGACGATACCGGGTGTTGGAATATCTTTATTTATACCCTTTTCTGATATCTTATTAGAAAATGATTTAGGCCAATAAGTAGGAATATATTACACCTTCCAATATAAGTAAATTTGTAATCAGGGCTTAATTCTCCTTTAAGGATAGTCCGGGGTTAAGAAAAGTAAGTATGAAAAGCATATTGGAGTACCTACATAAAGAGAGTAGCGACAACTCATGATTTGAACGCCATTTTGTTTCCTCTGCTATGCAACACAGGGACCGCGGAACCGGGGGTGGGCTGGGGGGCTACAGCCCCCCCCCCCCCCCCCACTTTTTTCAGTAAACACATGCAAACGTATGGCAGTGCAAAAATATGGTATACACGCAGCCCCCCCCCCCCCCTAAAAATGATTTAGGGCAATAAGTAGGAATATATTACACCTTCCAATATAAGTAAATTTGTAATCAGGGCTTAATTCTCCTTTAAGGATAGTCCGGGGTTAAGAAAAGTAAGTATGAAAAGCATATTGGAGTACCTACATAAAGAGAGTAGCGACAACTCATGATTTGAACGCCATTTTGTTTCCTCTGCTATGCAACACAGGGACCGCGGAACCGGGGGTGGGCTGGGGGGCTACAGCCCCCCCCCCCACTTTTTTTCAGTAAACACATGCAAACGTATGGCAGTGCAAAAATATGGTATACACGCAGCCCCCCCCCCCCCCCCCCCCACTAAGCCCCTCCACTTTCCAAGACGTTCCGCGGCGCCTGCAACATTTCTATTCCTGGGTGTTCTCAATAGAAAGAATTCAAACGCCATTTTGTTTCCCGAAAAGTCAGACGTCTCTGTCGCTACTCTCTATATAAAGGTATTCAGCTGGTAGTAGTATAGGAAAAAGAAAGGGGAAGGAAAGATTTAAAAAAGGGGGGGGGGGAGAAGGGAAAGATGAAAAAGAAGAACAAATAAATGGCATTATTTTTGCTCGCTCTCGCAAGAACACTGGAATTTTAATACTTCAATATTAAAGGCAATGGGTTGCAGCCACCTCCCCCGCGGATTTTCAAAGTTCCGATATTCATATTCGGGTAGCAAGGTGCTAGAATATCCAAGCAAGGTTCCCAGATAATAATATAATGTAACTTGTGTATGTAACTTCTGTACATTTTCCCTACGAAAGCAAGATTTTGCTCGCCTGCAAGAACACTGGAATTTTAATATTGGGGCAAAAAGCGTCCCCCTTCGGCAATGGACTGCAGCCTCCCCCCCACCGAGGATTTTCAGAAGTTCCGATATTCATATTCGGGCAGCGAGGTGCTGGAATATCCACTTTTTGTAAAGCATTGCAAGGTTCCCACGTAGATAATAATATTAAAGTAGAACGTTAATGATTTTAAATATTGGCTTAATACTTATTATTGCATAGATGGCATAAATTAAACAAGGTTATCCAAATTCAACGCTTGGAAACATTTGTAAGTAATGATTATTATCAATTATAAAACGGTAAAATACAGCCCCCGATATAGCAGCTGAAGAGCTCCTCGAACGCTGCTGAGATATGTGACGACACACCCTGGACCAGTCCTGTCTAAGCAGACGATGTCCCATAACATCTTACACATTTTTCAGAGCCTATTTTGTCATCTCCTCTTCACTTATTTCTCTTCCTTCACTAGCGTCAGTCTTAATGTTAGTCTGTTGCCTCACTCTTAACTTCGTGTATGGTATTATTTTGATGAAAAATGCAGCGTTAAAAAAATAAAGGAATCAGTCACTTGTAAACAAAATAAGACGCCATTGTATTTTCAGCTGCTTGCACCGGGGCATGTTCGGCGTTTCAAGAGGGAACGAATACCATCCTGCTATTATTCGGAGGGCTTTTCAATTTGAAAGTGGGGTTTATTTCATTGATCATTGACCCTTCTCCTATGTATTTACAATCAAACGGTTTTAGCTATCAGAATCAGTTTCACTTTCCCTTTATAATGGTGTGAAATAAGGTCATGTTTAAATACACCAAACTCTTTATAATTTGATAAATAATTGCATTGCAATTACGTTCATTCATTATAGGACGTCGTCTGCTTAAGCAGGATCGATCCCGAGTGTGACGACATCAAAACATCGCTATATTTCTGGCGAATCCTCGGATATTCCAGATGCTGAGAAGAGCTTTTATTTGTGTTGTTTTTATAATCACCAGATACGCAGTTGACATAAAACTTATAAGATTGCCATCTGTAAGCTTCCCAGTTTCTAGTGATACATTAATTGCCATATTTGTGATTTTCTTTGAATATCTACTTTAAGCACAGGCGTAGCCAGGGGTTTTCAATAGGGAGGGGGCAGACGTGAAGGATTCAACCGCGTAGTCAGGATTTCATTTTAGGGGGCGCTTGTGAGCACGCGAAGCGTGCTCCCCAGCGGGTGGGTGCAGGGAGTTTTATGGTAAAGTTTAGAGAAAGATAACGCCTCGTAGCACCTATTTTAGGCGGAAAGTTAGTTCGACGCCCGCCGTGCTTTTCAATTATTTGGACGCATGCACTGCATGCAACAGGGGTGGGTGCAGGGAGGGGAGTTATTTCCCCTTCCGGGGAAAAACTTTTACGTTTTAGCAAATTTTGATAGAAAGATAACGGCTTATAGCGCCTTTTTATGTTTTTTCTCTCACTTCCCCCGCTTTTTCGCTCTCGCTTTTTTAAGGGGCTGAATAGGGCCCCCTGGCTACGCCTATGTGTGTATGTATCTTCTGCGCATTTTCACAACGAAAAGTTTTAAAACAAATTTGCTCGCTCGCTCGCAAACAATTAACACGATAAAAACTACTTTCGAAAAATAAACTCAAGGCAATTTCAAAAATCCTATTGTACTGCCCATAGAAATCAGGTTCGGATTATGTAATACGCCATTCTAATGTGGACACATTTCTAAAGGTGATACACAGGGCTATTGAAATTGCCTTCAGTTGATTTTTTTAAAGTAGTTTTTATCGTGTTATTTAGAAATTGAAAAGTTGACATTCAAGGCTTCCACTACGGCAATGGCAATGGGCCCGTATGATCAAGATCTCTACATCTGCAATTTCTTTTAGTATTAATTGATGTCTGCATTCATCTCTCTAATTCTCTATCCTGACTGGAGTTCAAAAGTGGACCCTTTTTATAATATAGGCCTCATGGTTCAGCAATGTATAGGAAGATTTGGGAGTAAGACAGGGTAGGGGCTGATTTATTGGTAGAGGTGCTGGTATCTTGAAATGTTTATATTGGTCAGGAAGTGTTCTGGGAGGAGGGGATAAGGGGAGATTATGAACAATTGGTCTGGGGATGGGGATTAAAGATAACATCACTGTGGGAGCGTGGGAAAAAGGCTCTGAATACTACCAGTGCGGATGGCTCTGACTACTAAAAGTTTGGCCAACTCAACAATAGGCGCCATGTTGTAACCCAAAGACCGCGCGCACTCGCGTTGTGTGTATGGGATATGGTGGGGAGCCTTTGTCTGCGCACCGGCTATGATTTTGACCTGAAAATGAACAAAAATTTCTTTAATATTCCTCGGTAGATTAATTTAATATTATTCCTGATATTCTAAAGAGTAAGTTTGCAAAAAATAACATCAAAATTAGAGAAAGATGACATTGCCATTTTCACAAGAAATGGGCCGTGTTATTTCCACATTCATTACACGCAATTCGGGAGTTTTGCCTTAAAAGACAACATTTTAAAGGCTTGTAAATAAAATTTCTTAAATAAGACACCTTTTTCCAATATTTTTGACTCGTTGGATGCATATCAATTTTGTAACAGGTGCATAATATTGGTATATTATATCGATGTTAATCTATAGATTAATCTTGCAAAGTTATTGCAGCAAAATAATCCATTTTATAGACTCTGGTAATTTTGATAAATAAATTATAATTATTTCGAAAATATGTCAGCTTTTGAACACTTTCGGAATTTATCGTCAAATGACTTAGCATACCTGAAAGGCCCAAATTCATACTTCACCGGGTGCAGTAAATTTGCATATTACTTATTATGTTGTTGCACAGCTATGAAATTTCAAGACATGGTTTTCCTACCTTAAAGACTGCCCTGCTCGTGTCAAAGTTGATGCGATTCACCCAAGACCGTTGATTGACTCCGTATGACGTAATCAATATATATATATATATATATATATATAATTAAAACAAAGTTCACTCAGAGCTCTCTGATTGAACTTTATTGTAATTCTATTTCATCTATACGTTCTCCCATTTAAATCTCTATATACTATATACTATATATATATATATGATGATTACAGTCCACGTATTGGCAAAATTATTAAACAAGTAGAACACAGTAGAAATGCATTGATTGCCAACAGAAAATTTATTAAATTTTCTGTTGGCAATCAATGCATTTCTACTGTGTTCTTTGCCAACAGAAAATTTATTAAATTTTCTGTTGGCAATCAATGCATTTCTACTGTGTTCTACTTATATATATATATATATATATATATATATATATATATTTAATATACGAGCACTAAAGAGAGAAAAAGAATACTTATATCAAGAATTTATGAATAACATTAACCACATGTGCAGTACAAAGAAATATTGATTTTAAAAAAGACGGAATATGTGTACAAGCAGTTCTCAAACTTATCTTTGTATATATACCATGATACCTATAACTGGCACAGAAAATTTTAGTAACAACAAATTTAAGACAAATTGTGGGCTAATTATAGGAGTTAAAATGATTTTTATTGTTCAGAAAGTTTTACATCTTGTAAAACCCATCTTCTGTGTATTAAGCACAGGATTTCTCCTTCCAAAATTGTACAATGGTGTGCAAAACATCCTCAGACTCAGTGTGGTTTATTCTATGTTGAATAACAATTTATATGTTCTACACCAATCCATATGTCATTTCTTCACAGAAATATTTTAACCTTCAAAAAGTTCAATTTAATTAGCATCAGGTGAATTAAATGTTTTGATATACACAAACCATGATTTAGTGCCTTGAACTTTACTCCTTTTCTTTATACTTATTACAAACAGTCTTCTATATCAAGTTCTTATTCATATTTGTTCCCTTCCCTGAACAATTAGAAAATCCACATGCAAAACATCATGGCATTTTGAAGTAAATCGACAGCAGATTTCACGATTCTAGTTCTACATCTCACCGATAGTATACGCAGTGCAATACAGTGCATGCATGCTAGCTATTATGCGCTATGCAAATATGCAGTTGTAACTCGCGGGCTCACACTACATTGGGACACAGCATGGCGCCTGTTGTCACGTGATCGCAATAAAACTCGAACCGGGTTGGCCAAACTCACTGACCTCTATCAGTAGAGGTCAGTGACCAAACTCTATAATATGGATGGCTAGCGCACCTTGAGGCCGAGAAAAAAGAGGAACATCATTTTTTTTCAGAGTGAAATGGTTTTGGTGAAAGAGGAATGATTTCTACGCACATTACTCGCTGTATATTACTAGTATACGAACATACACGTATGGGTCTAGATCGGGGTCTAGATGCATGACAAGCAAAGTTCTTTCGAGACAAATAGGCCTATAAATGGAATGCATTTTTCTTTTAAAGTGTAATTTATTTCTTCTTGAAAGTGAAACGAATTTTTGTGAAAAGTGAAATGATTTTTTGTGAAAAATGAAAAGGATTTTTGTGAAAAGTGAAATGAACTTTTTGTTAAAAGTGAAATATATATTGGCTGGAGTAAAATACTTTTGTAAAAGAAAATATATTTTGTGTTGATGTTAAACAATTATATTTAATTCCCTAATGGCATGCTATAAAAGGACATTATTTTCTTCCCCACATGTCCCTCTCCACCCCGGTGTAAATGGGTACCTGGCAATTGCTGTGGTATTGGTAATTGCCCTCAGAGAGAATAGCACTGACGCTGATCTGAGTCTTCCCTGGGTAAACAAAACTATTATAATTATTATTAATAAATATGGAGGTCGGGTATAATTATGTTACATGACCGCAATATTTCTATGGGTTTGTCAGTTCCCTCCTCCAATAAGTCATAACTTCTTATTAAAAATCATGTGAATCACTCTTGTGCTTTGGCGCATAGCAATGGGTACAGCCATTGACACAGGTGTCATAGGGGAGGGGCACCGGACTTACATGTAATAGGACGTAACAAGGTCGTCGATTGAGGGGGAATGGGGTTACTACTGGAGAATTAGGGGACCAACGCCGAATCCTCACCCCCTTTGAGACGAATGCGGCATACCTTAAGTACACAAAACTTTAAATATATTTGAAAGAATGTCTGTTATGTTGAAAGAGCTTAGAACAAATGTCACGTTGTACAGGAAACGCACACGGGATACAATGGGCCATGAATAGGAGGGTTTGATAAACTGAAAACATTGGCTTTTGTAAAGTATATATCCGGAAACGGGGCATGTTTCTTACAATAACTGAAGAATAAAATCCATGTACAAAGAACAGGTCACACTGTTGACCAATGGTATAGTTGGGCCTTGCTTTGTTGTCTTATGAAGATACGTTGGCAAATCAATGATGAAAAACAAAGACCCATCTTTCCATTAACAAGTACAGGTACAGCTTATATTTCAATGAACGCCGAAAACAAAAACAGGGATGTGAGAAATATAGGCCTGCACGATCTACTAGTATGAAACACAAACATTCCCTTGAATGGCACATTATACAGTTATATATGGGCCCCATTTGCAACTATATGCAAAGTATATTTCGAAAACATTATTTTGCAGAGTAGGGCCCTCTTGATGGTTATTGCAAGAATTCGATGAGTCTGGTTCATTTGTTATTAGTATTCTTATGATAGACCTATTATGCTAACAACAGCGTTCTTATAGGCCTCATGCAAGAGGAATATTGCATTCCTGATCCGTCGAGAGAAAAGAACAAGCTTGTATAATGAAATTATACTGGTAATACGAAGCCTATGCATGTAATGTTCTATATTATTATTAACCAACCGAAACCCCATATCCATAAAAGAGTCTTACTTGAGGAATATTTGATTACATTCATTTTCATTGAAAAATGATTGTCTAATAAAACCATTATGACATTTAAACTATATACACATGTATCTGTTTCCTTGATCGTGGCAGGAAGAATCATTACTATTGGAAGCTTTTGAAATCGATGTTCATTTTATTGCTGGAGAGAAAGAAGAGATGATCACATCCATGACGCATGCACATATAGCAGGCTCTTTGGAAAGGTAGTACGTAAGGAAGATTCAAAGCAACATTTATTTCACATATAAAATCGAAAGTTTGCATGATACATATATAAAATATATAAACAACACAGGAACAAAATCAAACAAAAACAATCGAAATGAAGCAGAATTTAATGAAATTTTGATAAATGATCTTTATTGTAGAAACTATAGGAATACAGATCCAACCACAGAGCGAAGAGGGAAGGGGTAAAGTTATTCCCTAAAATTATATTCAGGGGGGGGGGGGGTAACTGCCCCCCCCCCCCCCCCACC
This sequence comes from Heliocidaris erythrogramma, assembly GCA_025617745.1. Taxonomy (NCBI): domain Eukaryota; kingdom Metazoa; phylum Echinodermata; class Echinoidea; order Camarodonta; family Echinometridae; genus Heliocidaris; species Heliocidaris erythrogramma. The sequence continues at coordinate 15,919,761 of CM046859.1, forward strand.
GCCATGATCGCCCCTCCCTGGTAAATACCAACACACCTATACGGAGAAAATGAATTGAAATTTTCCTTTTAAAATGTGCAATCACAAAGCTATTATCGAATGAATCAAGTATATGTAGATGCACCAGGATTTAGGTCAGGAAGAAATTAAAATGCAATTGTTAAAACACATGAAAATAACGTTGAAACACTATTCCATTCTGTAACCACTGGATATATACAGTATACAGTATTAATTGTTCTTCTAGATGGGGTATAAGAGAACAATATTCTATCTCCCAGTACAGTTGTTGATGACTGATTCATCTCAAAATATATTGTATTTTGTTTTGTATCATTTTTAAATGATGCGTCACTTGTGATTGATTTTGACTCATATTGTAGATAAAAGGAAGGAGTGAATTTGATTTGTGAGCTTGCATATATACTTTACGACATCAACTACTTCGTTCTGTATAAGATGCATAGAAACAGTTTGATTTTGTAAGAAAATAGACCGTGATGTGTTTATAGTTTGAAATGACGTGAGTTTGAATATGATTTGAATATTCATAATACTACAAGAAGCAACTCTTCAACATAATTCACTCCACCTTTCTTGCTCCTTGTGCTTAGGCCGCCCCAACTATTGTCTAGACAGTCTAATAACAGCAGAACACTATGTAGGTTCAGAAGTTTTTTTGTTGGACTGGTTCCGTCTGCCAGGAGACGTAAATGAAGAGAAGCGCCCTCTTTCAGGCGCAGTTGTCTTCCTGGAATATGAGCCCACATCACTGAACTCTACGTAGTGTAGAGTTCAGTGGGGCACACATGAGTAATTCGAGGCCCCATAGAAACACTTGTTAAATTGAAGCAGATCAAAAATTCATATTTAAATAATCATTTTCACCTACAAAATAGCAACAACACTGCGGATACTACAAAATTAGGCACTTTATTTGGGCACGTAATTGGTTAAAACAAACACTGTGAAGGCTGAAACGGGGGCTAATCACGAACTGCGTCTTTCGGATGGTGACGTTAAAGGTCGGTCCCAGACGTAAATAATCATATCTGATTGATACACGTCTGTAAAAACCCAATTACACACACACACACACACACACACACATTTTCGCTACTGAGAAAGTGGAAATGCGCTGCAGATCAAAATTCCTCTAAAATATACACCAAGGCGTTCAAGCTTTCACATAGGGTGAAATATGAAGGAAGATGACTTCAAACATCATTTCTCTTGAATAGATATAAAACAATTGTTCAATTATATATGAATATATTTGATCAACTACCATCAACCGCGTAGCTAGAACTTAATTTTAGGGGGACGGATGTGAGCACGCAAAGCGTGCGAAATTGCTGATGAGCGCCTCAAGCGTGCTCCCGAAGGGGTGTGTGCATGCAGGGAGGGGGAGTCCCCCCCCCCCCCCCCCCCCCCATGGTACAGGGTCCAAAATGCATCGCGAGTGGATGAATTTCCTATGCAATACATGCATGTAATTTTTAATATGTTCTTCTCTTGGGTCGCATTTTCATTACCAAGAATACTGCAAAAATGGGAAAACGGATAGATTGAATTTATAAGATGAAGAAACACAACACTTAAAAGGAGAAAAAGAAGAAGAAAAAGAATGCGGAAGAAGATGAATGAGAAGGAGAAGAAAAAGAAGAAGAAAGAAGGAGAAGAATGGGTAGAATTAGAAGACAAAGACGACAATTATTAAGTGCCTTGACAAGGTGCTAAAAGAGAAAAATAGAGAGAGAGAGAGAGAGAGAGAGAGAGAGAGAGAGAGAGTACCCGAAAACAACAACAAAAACAACACAACACAACACAACACCAACCAACAAACAAACAAACATTACGACGGCAATTAAAGGAGTAGAATGATATGGGGACTAAAATGGATAAAAATATATTGATGAGATGTCGGCCTCTCATTGAATGAAATGATAACTGAGCCTAATTTATCATTAGGATGAAAATGTCATACTGAATCTAAATTTGATATTGAGTTAATTGCAATGCGTTACTTTTCAGGAAACATGTTTCTTTCCACTTTGTTTCTAATACAGATGCGGACTAATCAGCGAAATCAGAAATTCGTCTTTAATTGCTTCTTTTTTTTTCCTTCCCAAATATCTCAGGTTTTGGTAGGTCGTCTTTATGATAAGTTTCAGAAATGTCAAAATTATCAAAGACAATTGCCAATAACGATAATTTTAGGGATATTAAGTAAACTTTTTTACTCCGTAAAATAGAATGCGCTATTAATTCATTATGTGCATTATCAAATGATTTCGTGTTCAAATCAATATCTTGACATATATACATGTATATATATAAAACTATGTCATCTGTGTGTGGTATTGTCAAAATAAAACTGCGAAATACATGCCTGTAAGATCGATGCATTTCTGACAGAGGCATACTTCACATACATTTGGCATTCTATTTTGAAAGTATATCAAGTATTATAGTTCAGAAAATTAAAACATGACGTTACTTTGGTGAGATATGTATATAAATTCAGTTGAAACTGACTGAATATGATCACGTGTCCAATCAAACGAGAGCTCTGCCATTCCAGTCCCCTCTCCTACGATTATATAAGACATTATCAAAATTTGGTTTGATTATAATCGCTTGAGTTTGTTTTAATTTTGATTGTAACGCTCGATTTCTTCCTCATAATGATTGATAAACTTTATACTTTTTGAGACTATCAACACAACTGCTTTGCCGTAAATATTCACGATTGAATGACGTGCGCTGCTAAAACCAGTCCACAACAACAACTTGGTTTGCTTTTATTTGGTATTTTGGAGGGCTGCATTGAATTGTCCCTGGTCCATAATTTATGAGCATGGGATCCAGAATGAACCATTCGTTGTTGGTTCATTCATATTCCTGTCTGAAATATTATTATTCCAGGTGGATACCAGTTTCAGTTTCAGAAATAACAATGAAAACATGTTCCAACACAGAACTAAAAACACCAAATCTATCATTGAAACATGTGTTTTAAAATTTACGTTTTTAGAAATTATTTCTTTATATACCTATATATTATGGTCAAATCAAATGCAGTCAATTATCGCCTGCATCTAACTTGAACCGTCGATATATAACAATGTTGCAATAGACCTGTTTACTAAGTGATTCAAATTTTATGCATACTTTTGAAACAAAGGTTGTTCTTGACAACCTTAAAGCTTGCCAGAGGCTTGTCAGACATAGCAACAAGTAATGTATGCAAACTGGATTCCAAGTATTGTAGTTCATTCATTAATAACAGGTTAATGGAATACCTCGTTACTAGGTCCCCAGGAAAGAAACATCCATAAATTTGAATCACTTAGTAAACAGGTCTATTCCCTAGACTACATATCGGAGTCTGAACTGACAACTACGGCGACGAACGCACGTCGGCAAACTTCACAGGAAGCGGCACACATTGTTATTGTTATTTACTTATGTTAATAAGGCTTAATTGAACTGAGCATGCGCAATAGGGTATTTAAAGTGCAAAAGTGGACATGCGCATGCGTACTCTGTCCATGTTTCACACTTCTCTACATGCGATCGGAGGTCGGATCGAGCTGGCGGTACGGTAGAATATAGTCGTACAGTTCTACAGACCGGCGGGATCTCCGCGTATAATTTTCCCAATGGCGGCAGCCAAGCGACATTGCTGCGAATTTTCGCCGCAGAATGGCCATAGATTTGGCCTTGCAAACTGTTCAAAACATAAAGAAAATGGACCCACATATAGCCCGGAATCTTTACTAGACATTAGCGCAAAGGTTGTGGCGCTAAATATTCCTTTTCAGCAAGTGGAGGAGAGATTTTCTCGAATTCCAGAACCTGTGCAAACGAGAATAGTTTTCTGGTCGTTCCCTCGGAATGAAAAGGATATTTGCATGTATTCATCTCTACATCATTCGACAGTGAGCGAAAGTGAATATCAGAAGTTACCTTTTCAAAGAGGAGTAAGATTATTAGAAAACGGGGCAGTCGAAAATGTTCTTCAAGTCGGTAAGTACAACGTTATGTGTATTGAATATTGGCTTGCGTTATGCGATAGTCGTATTGGTATGTGTGTGTCACTTTGGAACTACCGTGTGTTATGTGCGATTTGTGTGTAGCGTAATCATTCATTCTTTCGCCTGATTCAAGCGAAATTGTTAATAAATCCTCAACATCTGGTAATAAAATAACGGAATTTAGTCAGTAATTCAAGAGAGTATCTGTGGCCATACGCCCATTGCGTCATTGCTTTAAATGGCTGTTTACCCGATCAGGTACAAAGCTATAGAACGTCCTCGATTCAATACTGCGGAAGAGGGAGATTTTATGTATGCTAATGCACATACAGAAAAGCCCGTGTATTCTTCGCCATTGTAGCGTACTGTGTACACGCACTATGCCCGTAGCTCTGCGGTGAAGTGACCCGCATTTTCCATCCATTATGAGACTGGGGCCGAGAGAGCCCCACAGGCCAGCGCTGTTTGTTCTGCCAGCTCGTCTGAAAGCAGAGCTTAGCTGTCGCCAACGACAGCTCCGCTCGATGAATGCGCGCTGCAAGAGGTGTGTAAATTAGTCTTTCTCTGTGGTTGGACAAGGTCTGTGGAGATTTTTTGTTTCCCCCAATGATGGAGGGTGATCGTGCATGATTTACTCTCCGGTGCAAAGTTACTTTGGTTGATTACTGGCGCGACAATGTCTCCCTTTGCTAAGCCTCACATTTCCCTGCTCTGCTAGGCATGCAGATATTTTACCCTCTCCTTCCTTCTGCTTCAGAAAATCTATCCCCAACTGGCCTAGATTGCTTTCTCTTTTGGTTCTTCTGTTCGCTAGATAGCATGACTGCCGAGTCAAGGAAAGATAAAACTCTATACAGGAATAATAAAATCTACTCTTGTTTTCGTTCAGCCTTGTCTTCATACCCCAAATGCCATTTTGAAATTAATCACCTCTTAGTAGATTTGCCTGTTGTGTTGTGATATTAGGTTCCCGAGACTGAAACCTTCCCAGTCTCTTGTGATCTTTCAGTATCCCACTGTGTTATGGCATGTGTCCCTTTTTCCAGCTATCTGCCTTTTCTCTCAGGCTTGGCACAAAAGCAAATGATAATATCATCTGCTGAAAGCCAGAAAGGGGTTAAAGCACCCTTTAACACAGACTTAACACCCTTCTGGCACTTGACAGACAGTATAATGCCAACAGGGCCTTTGAAGGGATGCCTTTTGGTTTCAGCATGGAGGTTTCAGGTTGCCCCTATAGCCGCCCAATGACAAGGCCTTGCAGCTGTTCCGACCATACTGTTCCTGTGGTGAAGAGAGTGAGGTGTGTGTGCAACCCCTGTTTGGTTTGAATTAGGAATCGTTGCAGGTTGGGAGAGATTGTGGGTGGGTTGGCAATGGAATAAAGTATGTTTGAGGCTTTAAACTTTAAAGGGCAAATTTAAAATTGATATTATGCCCTGTTGTGATAAGTAGTACAACAGGAAACTGCTATCCTTGAAGAGAATATAGATTTACAATTCATTTAGTTTTGTAGAGGATAATGAAACTACCATGCCGTGTGTTAAGAGCCAGAAGGGTGTTAACTCTGTGTAAAAACATGAGTTAACGTCCTTCTGGCTCTCAACACATGATGTATGTAATGTAATCTAATCATTCTAAACTCATTCTCTTCTGAAGGAATAGAAATTTTACCTTGTAACTACTTATGTATACATGTACATGTATTTACAAAGCTGAAGTCTTTTATGCATACATGTACATGATGTACCTATCACCAAACTTTCTGTTTGCAAATCGAATGTTTTGATGAAACATGAATAAGAAATGTTGATGCTACTAGTATTTGAGAAAACGGGATGACTCCTCAATGAACTTGGAGGTTGAATAAGGGATGATGTGCGTTTCATCAGGCGAGAGATCTTGGTAATCGTTGAATGAGTAGATAATTGATACAGTCATCTTAATTGATTGACAAGTGATCATCCACACCTACATGTATAAATGTACCTGTACTTGATGTGCTTCAACTTTAACTCTTTCATTCTTAAGACTTTCCTATCTCATCCAATCATTATGTGCCTCACATCTATGGGATTGGCAGAGTTAAGGAGGAAGGATATCTGCTTCAAGCTGCTGAGTGCAAACGCAAGGGGAGTGTGTCACAAAGTGACGAAGAGATAGCTCGGCAACTAACCCCTTCAATCTTTAAAAAGACTCTGAAAGGAAATTCCTTATTTTTAGCAGGGCTTGTAATATTTTTTGCCTGTAATGCAGGGCTTGACAGCTCGATGTTACGCATATGATTGTCGCGCACCTCCTCTATCGATGAATAACCATTTGTCAGAATTCATTGGCAGCAGATAATTGGGATCCAGAGTAACCTTCCCCTACCCACACGGGTTCCTTGCACACATGCTCCCTGAGATCAAGATTACGGTAGAGCAATCTTGTGGTAGATGGAGCTTCAGAGAAATGTCAGAAATGTATCAACTGTTCATGTCTTTCACTGAACACGAGTATTGTTTAGCAGGCAGGGATGCTATCAAGAATACACCTGTCCCCTTTGTTGTGACCTAACATAGAATGTGCATACAATTTGAAGCCTAATTAGTATGAGGCTACTCCCTATCTGTATCAGTAAGTTACATGTACATGTAGATATGGAGACTCAGTTGTTTATTTTGACTTCTACATTACTGGAGGCAAACTTAAATAAATTTGTTAAAGAAATGAAAAGAATAGAGATTGACCAAAAGCAGATTCAGACTTTGCTCAATTCTAGTAAGGCTGTACACTCTTAATATTCATTTTTTGGGTAAATGGTAGAGCTCTGACACAAACAAATAGCAATGCAGCTAATGAATCATTACTGTGGACTATAGTTTCTAGAGAGAAACATCTGGTCACCATTTATATCAAAACTATTGATATTCCCTGATTCAGAGTGCTGTTGTCTTGTGCTGATCATATGTAGACTACACGTACATGTAGTACCAGCTACCAGCACTAAACCTGGCCTGTCTGCTCCAGATTGCTCTACCCCATATTCCCTTTCCCCGCAAGATCGACCAGGCAGTACATGTACTTCCTTCCAGTTCTACAGATTAGTACAGAGAGTGATCCACACATTGCTCTACCACAATCAACCCTGACCAGCCTTCGGTTTGGCTTTTATCTCTTCCCAAAGTGGATATGAATGCTCTGTGCAAGCCATGTGAAGGAACGCTGGCACCAAAAGAGGAAGTTTATATAGCTGGAGCCTGCGTTGGGTTTATACTTGAAACAAGGACCAGTAACACCAAAGCCAACAATAACTTGATGCCTTTTTCTATTCCTTTGTTCCAATTAGATATGAAAGAGATTCTTCAAACAGTAATGTTTCACAGTATGTGAGCTCGGGAAGAGATCATAATGTAAACATGATTTGGCAGTGACTTTGTAAAACGAACACTGCTGAAAGGGATTAGGCCTATACATGTACATGTACAGTTCTATGATTGAATTTCAGATGAGATTTAGTCTCTTTGTGATATATAATTCAAAGAGAAAACATGTGCTATTAAATTCTTTAAATTTGGGAATATATGAACCTTTGAATATGGAGCATACTACTTCAAGATATTAGGTCTGGTATTAAAAGTTCAGCACTGGTCTTTATCAAGTTGTCATCATGTACATGTATACCTAATCATATTTAGAGCATTCTCTATTTTTGCACTCTGTGTACAAAATGTAGCAGATATGAATGCATTTAGGCCCACATTATATCTGTACAAGTATTTTCTGTTCTTGTATTGAAATGCTTCATATGCATCCACACATGAGGGGGCTTCACTAAAGTAGGCTATTTGCAAAAAACTTATATTATCCGATGTCGATATCTTTGTCTAGACTGACAAAAAAATATGTACATAACATAGATCTTCCATTGTAGAAGCTGTGTACAAACACAGTCATGTTTTGTGACTCCATGCATGGCTGTTTTTCAGATCTTATATTTTGTGGAATTGTGGTGTATCTAGAGGGGAGGAGTGCTCAATATGTAGACCTTCAATAGAATTGATGCGATCATGAATGAGTGCCCTCTGCTCTGTACGAGTGAGGGAGGTAAACATCGATTCTGTGTGTGGTCACGTTTTGTGTGGCCCAGCCCACTAGCCAACCAGACCTTAGCCTGTTCTATGTCAGCCAGCACTGGCTCTAGCTGTTGGTGATAATGCACGCCACTCATCAATAATACCATTCTGTCTATAGATATAATGTGGGAGGACAGCCTTTCAGGTTAATCCTCAATGCAAGCCACTGATGAATTGCAGTGTTGGTCTCGGTTCCTCTTTGTGCAAGCAAAGGCATTGGGTCAGAAGAAGAATCCATGAGTGTGCTTTTATTGCATTGTGGTTTGCTTCAGTAAAAAAAAGAATGTGATTCGGTCATGAAAATGGCCAACCAATGCCAATATAAAGGCGGATTCAGGCTTGCAGTCAAGCAGTGATGCAAGGAAGTCTGTAGTTTGGCAACAGAATAGACTCCACATTCCTTTGTGATTGGATATTTGGGAAATTTCAGAATAAACAAATTGCACCATTTACTTCCATTTTCATGTGTTTGTCCATAGAATTCCTGTTTTCCCCCCGGTCATTGAATTGAATACAAGCTGGCAGGAATTAACATTCTGATGTTTGAAATTTAGAATAGTTACATATATTACTGTTAGCCTGAGTGGAAACGGTTTAGCTTTGAAATGTTTTTGAAATGTTTTTGAAATTCTGTTTCTGCTCTTTCAAACATTATGAATTCAGAAAACAGAATAGATGAAGAATGGACAATTTACATGTACCGGTAGTCCTATGCATGTATTCTGAAAATACTTCACATTTCAAGACTCTCTTCAAGTTAATGCTTATCCCTGTATATTACTATTATGAGGATAAAAGATATTGCCCCGACATGGATTGTACATTGTACATTGAGGTAGGGCTGCATTATGTAGCATAGGCCTACAGTACCACACATTTGCTGTGCAGTGTATATCAACATAAACATGATGGCTTCGTAGTCGTTCCCCATATGGGGGAAGCTCCAGTTTATGGCTTCCATATCAAGTGTGTGCTGGGCCATATATCTCAGCTGCTGCTGCATTTGCAATTTCCTACTCAGCATCCATGGCTCATCTGAAAGCGGCTGAAAATAGCATAATTGGACAGCTCCCCTCAGCTAACCGGGAGAGAAGTTGGCTTGGGTGCGAACCAAGACACATGTAGAGAGAGAGCTACACTGTCGATGAGGCTTATGGGATTAAAGACAAAGGGAGGATCATACATTTTAAGTGTTTGCACAGAGTAGGCTATCCTTGCATATGTTTTCTGCACTAAATGTACAAATAGTGCATTGTTTCATGCTGAAATCTGTAGTTGTGTTGTGCGTAATTTCAACTCCTTTTAATAATTTGGGATTGTTTTGGGGATTGTTTCTATTTTAATGAACATATCAGCTTTACGGTGCATATAGTACTGCATTATATTAATGAGCAAATTATGAATTAATGAAGCATGAATTTGCCTCCGTTCTTATAGTGTATGCTGTTAGAGTATTCTTTTTAATGCAATTCTTAGAATTGGAATATCAGTTTTTATCTGATATCCTGCAATGATTTTCCATAGATAAAACAGCTGGCCTGCATTTTTGTACATCATGGCACTGATACTTATTCACTGAACTAACAGGAGTAGTGAATGTTGCTTTTTTCTTGGACTCTGTGAAGACAATCACTGGTGAAAGTCAAACAAAATCGCTCATCCACATGTCCATCAGCCCCTAATGAGGATGTTGATAATGTTATTATTACTATAATTATCAGCAGAACAACACTTGGCTAGGTATTTAGGCGGAGATCCTGAAAAAAAGGCCTGACTAGATTTCTTCTTCCTAGAAGGCGCAGCTCCTACCAGCTACTTCACTTCCTCTCACTCCCCCTTCCTCTTGTAGTGCATTTCCTTACTTTAATCAACAAGCATTTCCTCTTTCAAATTGTAGCCTTGGAATAAAATGGTCCAGATGAGGGTTGTTGATTATGATTTCCCCTACCTACCAGTATCAGCTTCTGCATACAGGGAAGTCCTATGCTAGTCACAACAGACTATGTTTACATCTAGTCTGTAAATCACAGACTTTTTTTGTATTCATATTCCCAAGTTTAGTGGCATATCATAGATAATTTGAAATTTAGATATTTGATGTAGAGGATTTTATGGAGGCGATGTGGCGCAGTCAGTTAGTCGTCAGGCTCTGACAAAAATGATAGTAGCAGAGTTGTGTAAACATCCCCCTCCCCTCAGTTCCCGATGCAGACTTGGGTTCAGGGGAAAACACTGCGTTCCTCGGACAAGAACGTTAACTGGAGGCCCCGTGTGAATGAGAGTCGCACCCTGGGCACGTTAATACGCTACACTTCTCGCAAAGAGTAGGGTGTACACCCGGTGTTTAGTGTGCCTGTATACACATAATAAATAATGCACAGTAGCATTCACTTTCATTTCATTTTGATCTGTTTTATTTCATAATTTTATTTGAATGCTTGTGTCTTTAAAGCAGACCATTAAGTTCCTCATTTGCTCTCTGTGTGACCCCCCTCTCCCCAGGAAATCATTAATCTAAGAAGCAGGTCGCAATCAGAAAGCCCCTGCCCTGATGGGCCAGGTCATTGTGTGATGAAAAATGCCATGTGCTGAACTGTTCAAACATGTGTTCATCATTATATTTGAGTGGGACTATGCTCAGCAAAGTTGGGCAAATGCTCTGTATAGTTTGGAACATACATAATACATACATTTTGTATGAGAGAGTCTACATTTTACTTTAAATCTAAATATATTTAGTCCGTGTAAAGCAAGTATTCATAAATATTAAATTTATTTTATTTCATATCGCTGATATCTAAATCAATAAATGAATATGGCTAAGCCATTTTGAATATATGAGGAAAATATAAGCCCCTTCCTCACAAAAATTGTTTGCAAATGCTGTTTTGCAAAGATTGCTGTTATCTTAGGCTCACTATAATTCAGCGCATGCCATATGGATGATTCTCTATGCATTCTGCTGGCATTGTTTACCGGCAAGCCAATCATCTGGATAAACAAGACAAGCATGTACAAGGCATCAAGCATCCCACACTGTGTGTGTGGGGGTGAGCCTGCCAACATGGGTCCCATGCATAGTAACAGTGCACATCTCCATCAATATTCAAGATGTCTGTCCTCTTTCAGCTCGAAAAGTGCAAGTGCCTCTGCATGGCAAGGACAAGAAGACATCCCATTTCCTCAGGGCTTTCTAAACTCTATCTCAGCAGGAAGGTTGATAGACTGGGTCACTTTCCCATAGCCCCTCTGCTCCCCCTAGCTTATATTACTCTATCAAGGGGAACAGGCAGGAGAGCCTTGGATTGGAGGGGCAAAATCTGCTCTGAATTTGAGGTAATCTCATGTTCTAAAGTCCCCCCTCCATTTCTGGTAGGTCACCTGACTTGGCATTGGCCTTTGCATTTATTTAGAACATGATTCCAATTATAGCTTGGACTGTGATGTTGTTACACATGTCATTTCCCATTATGAACGTTGACTCTACAACTTTTGTTGTTTGGAGGCAAGTAAGCTCTTGCCTTTCGTTTGTATTGAAATAAACTTCTATTATTCATTAAATTTAATTATATATTCGAATAATGACATAAAGAGAGAAGTGGCAACATTGTTTTAACTAACAAGTGAAAATCTGCCATTTTGAATGACTGTACCCCTTTTGTCATTGTACCTGACCACTCCACACCACTCCACTCTCTCAAACGGACAAATTCCCCCATTTATTATAGTTTCTCCTTTTCCTTCGTCCTACTGGCAATGAAACTCCAATTTGCAACATTCTACAGTGTGCGTCATAAGGGGGTCCTGCGTCCCTGCGCTGCACGGAGTCGCATTGAAAGGTAATCTGTCTTGGTAAAATCTCCTTAGATCTGAAACTTGCCATTGAGGTAGAGTTTCTCAAATTACTGGAGAAGGCATGTGCCCAGTGGCATACACGCACAGGGCCTGCACGATAACCTTTTGGAAAAGTGCATTCACTGTCACGCCCACAAGGTATTCCCTGTAAGGAGATGCAGTCTTTCTTTGGCTACCTTTCTGTTAACTCCTCCAGTCCCTAAAAGAGATTATCTGAGTGCAGCGTCAGTAAGGCTGTATCGACTGGGGAGGGAGTGAGTTAATGCCATGGTGATGAGATTCACAAGCTTTTCTCTGCATGACTGTGCATGAAGACAATTCTATATCTTTTTCATGTTTTTCCATATCATTTAAATTCATGTGCAGCTCCTTGGATTATTTCTGTTCATTAAATCAGCTGGTCTGAAAATTCTCAAGAATTTATCCATCTCTTTGCCTGAAGGTACCTTTCTTTACAAGTACCTTTCGTCTTTTAGATTTGGAAGGGTATTTCAGTCACTATAATTGCATTCAGACCGTGCAAGCATCCTCTCAAGCTACACTTGTTTCAGCCATGATTGAGCCCCAAACGGAATGTTTTTTTTTTTGTGTGTGTTAATGTTCAGGTCATTTATTGCCAATATCTATATGTAGTAAAAGATACAGAATATCAAACCGTTCAACATGTTCGTGTCCAATTTAGTGACCGAAATTGTCACATGGGTACTTTGTTTTGATGTTTGATTTGATATTTTGATTTTAATGAATAGTGTCAGCTGTATCTTGTTGCTATGTTAGGAGTTTAGGCCGTCTGTACAGAAATGGTCAGTATAATACTGTACATGTAGGTTCTTTCCTCCAAGGAAGAAGTAATGAGCTAATGAATTTAGGCCTGTATCTGCATGTACATGTAAAAGTAACGATTCATTCAAAATTATTGTTTGAAATACATGTACAGTGATTGTACATAGAAATGGTTGTGCATTTCTCTTACTTATGTATATTGGCATAATGGAGAGTCGTTATCTGTATTCTGTTTGAATATATTTGAAGAATGGACCCTCTGTCTAGAGATGGTTAGTATAACATATTCATTTTTTCTTTCAAAGAAGAAGTACAATATGTACTTGTACCCAGCTGATAGGGTGTGAAAGCTTTTAAAAAAGAGGTCAACCCGATTTACAAACCAGACAACAGTTTCCTCAGTATTGCGCGATTTTGACTCTTTTTAGCCTTTTTATATTTGAGCTTGGTGTTGGAAGATTCTAGTCAGACTATTCCTTCCTATGTCTCAGATGCTTTTAGATTAGAAAACGCTGATGCTGTAGGAATCATACATTTACATTTTGTTATTTGAGATTATGCTTCCTTCGATAGCATGTTAGCAATGAAATCGGAGGCCTGTGTTTATTTATATAAAGTCAGTCAATCTTTTGTCTAAACTACAACCATGTGACTTTATGAGAGTAATTAAATTACAGGATCTTACACCTTGTTATCTCTCCTGGAAGCAGCCTTTCTGAGGAAAGCTGTTATTCCCAATGAACAGTTATAATAATGCTCTGTCTAATGTACAGACAGTCAGAAACTGAGTCACTGTGATAATGTTTGAGCACATAATGATTGTGAATCACACATTGCATACATGATTGTAGACATTGCTTTATGTGTAATAAGCATGTCCTCAATTTGAAACAGACCAGTGATATCAAACTAAACTGCCTGGTTTGTCTTCAGACTCTGCATAGGAGGCATAAGTATGTACATGTAGCTGAGGCATGCCAAATAGCATCATGATTTTGTAGGGTTTCAAATCAGTTGTCACTGAATACTCCCTATAATTGCTGCAAGTTTATACCTTTATAGTGCAGATTTGAGTTGAACTTTGGGGGAGGGGGGAGGATGGAGGAACAAGAGCTTCATTTAATAGAAGGATCATTTCCCTTCTGTTAACAGACTGAATATTATCATTTGGTCTTTCCAGCGAATTGTATCTGTAACAGTGCCATGGTTTTTCATAGCAAGTCTGCAGTATGTCGGGATAGGTTCCTTGTAGAGCCTAATGTACTCTGTAGTATCTTAAGGAAGTTTGGTGCCATCGTCTTTGTCACCTAATTAATGACTTCACAATTATGTTGAAGGCATCGCCCCCTCCTGCACCTGATCAGTGATGTTAAGATGCTAATGACTAATGTGGATGTGTGAAGTCTCTCTTATTGCCAGAGCTGATTTGTCAACATCATGAAACACAGATGATGCGATGGCAAAGTGACAAATATGTCTTGTGAATAATGTTTTCAATAAAGACCACAACCAAGGCTCCTAAGAATAAAGGAGTTCCAGTCATTTTGACTTGTAGGGCCTATCATTCACGGTCCTCTAGCCAAAGATTTCGATTTCTGGTTTCAATTGTCAGCCTGTCTTCATTCTCTTCTTTGAAATGCATTATGATTTATGAATATACATGTATGATGTGTTATGTTTTAATCAGCTAAAAGAGGAATCAAACAACAGTTAATTCTACTCTCCTGGTAAACATATGACCAGGCCCCCCCCCCCCCCTTGCATAAAACTTGTCATTAACGGTAACTTTGCCATCAATGGCAAACCATGGAAACCTTGATTTTGATTGGCTGTTTGAATGATGTTACCATGGGAGTTACCATTGATGGTAAGTTTTATGCAACTGGGCCCAGGTCCATGTTTCATAAAACTACATACATATATAACTTTTAAAAAAAATTCCATAGCATACATGTATATTAAATATTGAAAATTGTTATTGATAACAGGGCATAAATGGGGCCTACCCCTACAAATTTGTCCAACTGAGTAGGCTCTGGTTGTTCTCTAGAATCAGGAGCTGGGTGAGAGCTTGGAGTCAGTAAAAGGAGAGACTATATTGGGTTCAGATCAGATCGAGAGAGAGAGAGAGAGAGAGAGAATGAGAGTGTGCAACTTCGGAGCATGGCAAGGCCATGAAGACATCACATCAACGAGAGGAAATTGTCTATGACACGCCTGGTGTTCCTCGGATACAACATGAAACATGGATTTCTTACCTTACTGGAGGGACCAAGGAGAGCAGATAAATGAAACTACTGCTCTCAAAAGTCATACTTCCACCTTTCTCTCCCGCCTTCTCTCTCTTCTACATGTATCTCTCTTCTTGCGTGTTAAGCTTTTAAATACTTTCTGTATCAAACACTCTATTGTGAATGTTAAGACTTGTTACGAGGTAGGATTTTGATTGAAATGGAAACCATATACATACATGTACATATTCTTTCTTCGTGGTACATGATTCTCAGCCTTTCCTTTAATTTTGCTTACTATAAATGTAGAAAAATCTTCCTCCCCACAGAAATATGATGCTTGCATTGTCCATCTATTCCTTGTCGATGAAATAGATTATACAGTACATGTACATGCATATAAAAATGTACATAAAATGATATGGTCAATAAATTTCATAAGTTCATGCCAAGCTGAGCTTGATTTGGTAATGTGTGGCAATGGTAGTACCCCCCCCCCCCCCCCCTCATTAGTAAAACACTGCATCTACTCTGCTGTGCCCAACAATAGGGATATGGGTTGTGGCTTTATGTATGCATCCAATCCTCTGAGCATATTATTTTCTTGAGAGGCTAGGAGACTCCGGAAGGAAACCGAGATAGAGATTAATCAAGACTTTATCATATATCTACCCATACTCCAAACTGGCAAGCATTTGCTACAATAGCCCAGGCACACATCAGTGGTTCTCATCCAATCTTTTTATTATTACTTGGTTAATAGTGGACAAACACACTTGTTCAGGCTAGACGCAATGGGTAACCATGTAATATTTGGAATAACTTGCAAAATTTGTGAGTTTTCAGGGAGTCTTTTGTGACTGCCCTGTATTATCTTTTCAACATTCCTTTGCTATACTGCATACCCAGTGAACTCATTAAATTATCAATGAAGAGAGACTTTTTAATAGGCAGTGCAGAATCAACTAAGGGATACTTGGAAAGGGAAAGTGAAAGGGTCATGCCAGAATACAGAATAGATCATGCTGAGTAGAACTGAATCATTAGGCCCTGCAGAATTACTTGTATTCTCTGTTCCAGTGAGAGAAAGAAAAGAGAAGATTCAAAAACTGAAAGAGATTGTGGGAATGAATTACTACCTTAGCTTTACTGGGAACTGACAATGGTCACCCAGATCTATACTGCCAGTAAAAACCCAAGCTAAACCCCTACTTATTCTCTACAGTACATTATAGCAGCTCTTTATTGAGCTATGCCTTTTTGTATGCCTGCATATATCGAATCCTGTGGTTTTCTCTCTCTGTCAGGTTAGTTTCCATTTGTCCCCTTCCACAACCGCTACCCACACCTGGGGGCGATTTCCATCAGTCCTCACCCCCTCAATCTCCTGCTCGCTAAACCTGAATGGCCCCACAAACAGCGGGCATTGTGAGCTGGCAAAGGGTTTACTCCGAATACACAGAAAGCTCCAATGAACAGTTGCCTATGGAGTGCCACGCTCTTGTGCATCGATAATCAATCGGAATTAACAGTGTTTTGTGTGGACCTCTCTGCAGTGTCCCCCAAATGACAGAAATCCTCTCTTCGTCTTGATGCTTCACATACATGGAGCATTCATTATCTTGGTATTCTATAGCAGCTGAGAGGATTGGGTTTTATGCAGAACTGCCCATTGATTCTGTAAAGATTTTATGAGTTTTAACTGTTCCACAGAATTCAGACCACATTGTACAGTTGTGGTTGAGGGCTAGAGGGTATGGTTTAATAGTAACTTGTTTATGACAGCCAGTATATGTATTGAAAATGGATGCTGATCCCAATGCAGCTGGCATTCCTATACAGTAGGCCTCTGGGCCTTCATCATAATCTGGATATCATTGGTTCACCTATGATATTACAATGACTTTTCAGTTTCTAATCTGGTGCATGTAACACCATGTACTATTTAATTAATAATATTTCATATATCACAGAAAAGTTGGAAAATATCTTTTCTATCAAAATCGAGACATAGCACTTTTTTCAAGTGCTTCCAGGCCGTGTTTTCCAATGTACCTGTACATCTGAAGTCAAGTTTTTTTTTTTTTACCTCACGCTTCTCAGTTTTGTCTTGCAAACTGTAATTTGAACAAACTAAAGCATGATAAAGAGAGCCTGTGCATGCACTGCTGTCGGCCTGATGTTGCATAATGGTATCACATGATATCATGTCCATAGCCGGCAGCCAATCAGAAGTCAATGTGCTGCTCATGCTGTCCCAATATCCCACCATCTGACTCTACTTCAATATTTTTCAACAAACAAATGGCAAGTGTTTCCCTGGGAGGACACAAGCTGTAGCTTCATTCCACTACGTACATGTACATGTAGATCTTCTATTCCCGATGTTTGCACTTGATGCAGACAATAGAAATCCTTCGGCTGTAATATTTCCATCAGTTTTTATTCTAGCATGTGCTTGAATGTACACAGGTCGGCAAGTATGCTGATAATATAGCCCTAATTGAATGGTTTTCTGAAATATTTACTTTGTTTGGTCACAGGGCTTTCTTTCCCACAGTGTAAAAGATCGCTGTAATGGAAAATGTTTATTGAGTCAAATCTGAGTGTCTTTATAAAGACACTGCTTTCTGAAGCTTTCTCTCTAGTATCAGATATACTTTTAGATAGAGAGATATGAATATTATTTGCAAAGTATGGTATCAACCTTGAAGTTCTACTCTAAGAAAGAGGCACAAATTGGAAAAGCAATGGATTTAGTCTTGAAAGCCCAGGCTCTTTATGGCATCATGCATCATCCTTGCATTACCATGCATTAGCATCTGTGACTTGAGGCAGTGAAAAGTGTTATATTTGACCTCTAGGTGAACCATAAACAGGAGGCAAATTGCAACTTGCCACATGCTGATAGTGGTCCAGATATATGAAGGCCGCTGTACCAAATTGGGTCCATGTGTAAATCTTGTTTTAAGACTAGGACTATGACCCCCATTACACATACCTCTGAAAGTGGACTGAGGCCGTCTCCGGAGGTGGCTTGAAAAAATGAGGTTTTTTTTTCAAAGCAGGACTTTGTGTAGAAGTTTCTGCACCTAGTATGATTGGTGCTTACCAGTAGCTTAAAATTAGTTTGTTTGAATAGTGATGACTATCATTTTACTATCTCAGTTCAGTAGCCTAGTGGCCCTTTAACCTGTATGAATAGACCACAAATTGAAAGTCTTTCCAGATTTTATTATACATTTACATTCATATACATCCTGTATGCCAGGTGCAAGTTCATGAAACTGAGCCTTGTTGAGGGCTGTGGGCCCTCTGTGGAGAATAATATTGTGATGATACAGTGTACATGAATATGGAGGGCTGCACAGACTGTGTTTGTGGCTCCTAATGCACATGCCATTCCTGTAATGTTGTGCAAAGTACATGTAGGCCTTCAGCTTTTGTGGGACATATGACCTGCCTGCTGAAATACTTGCATTGTAATAAACAAATTATGGGATCAGGAATTCCTCTCTCCCATTGAACCATGTTAAGATTGAGATATTATCCTTGATCTTGGTGTTCACATTATTTCCTTTGCAAAACATATTGTTTTTGCATAGAAATGTTTTGTAGAGGTGATTCCCAATAAAGAATGACATTTCTCATTTTCTGTATTTATGTCAACTGTCAAGTGGATATATGGGCCTACATGTCCATGGCATTTTTTATATTGTTGAAATTCTTTCAGTCATATTAAATCAGGAAATCCTGTCTCACATTAAATGAAATATGAGGAAGAGACAATATGGAAGTGATCATACACATGTATATAAAATTTGTTTCCTGTGCACGATATATCATTTTGATTGAACAAAAGGTGAATTATTGAATATCAAATCCATATATATTCAGTCATCTATACTACATGTACGTATACATACATGTACATATACATACATGTACAGTATGTAGGCCAAGTATTGCAGACCCTTGTCAGCATTTTGGCTAGCCTTAATGTTGGCTCTCTGCCTAGAAATATACATGTATTACTCTCATTATACCCATAACTTTGTTGCATTCTGCTCCATAAATTTGGCATATTAAAGCCTGCATCTTTGCAACCATGTTGATTGAATTATCAAAAATTTCCTATGACTTTGTAAATGTTCTGTGTCAGCATCGTTTTTGTATTAATCCTTTCCTATCCCATGACAAACTGTATGTTGAAAGGATTTGTGCTGATATATTTACCTCTCTGCATTTCGCTGTCGCTCATATTCTGTTTTCTGTGTTGGAGGCATAGGAGTTGAGATGAAGCTATAGTGCTCTGAGCTTTCGGGATCACCGTAATCTGACTTTTCCTGGATAAGTTGATCCAGAGATTGAATCAAATTAGGATAGGTTTGGATTAAAATATGCGTGCAGAAACGTGTTGGGCGAGATACATGTGTGCATCCTATGAACAGTGATATGTACACGGCAAAGTTTAGACTTGAAATGTTGGTCATTTTGCACAACGTTTTGGCTTTGGCTTGAAAGCAGCATTAGGATCGGGTCTGCTTTTCTTTGAAAACTGCTGTTTGGTTGATAATTCTCTATGTGATACATGTATGTACATTGTATAGGCCTACATGACTGTAGGCCTGCATGTATGCTAGTGTAACACGTAATAATGTCTTGAATTTTATAGGTCTTCAGACTATGGATCGAGAATAAGAAAAAGACTACCGTAAATGTGACTTTAAAAAAAAATGACACATGTGGCCTACATGTACTTGTTTTTTGTACGATGTCCATTTATTTTCTGAAAGCAGGAAAGACGAATTTTTAAAAACAAAATTTATAAGCCCTAAAGTTGTTTTTGTTTGCTGCCTGTGTTGCTATGTATATTGTATCAAATGTCTTGTAAGGAAGACCTGTGTGAATACAGTAGTCTGCAATCCAGACTCTGTACATGTATCTCTTTTATGTTTACTACAGTATGCCAGAGACAAATTACATACATGTATGCTCAAACAGAGAGCTTCTATGAATTGATAAGGAAGGACTCCCTTCTGTCTTGTCAGTGCAAATCATATGTTTAGTCTATTTTACACCATACTGCCGCGTTTGGATATGATGTTTAATATGCCAGATTCACATGGAGGTGATTTAAAAGGGTTCGTTTTCCTGGACTAGGATACTTCTAGGAAAGGCCTGTCTGCAGTCTAGACTGATAGCAATGACCCCAACTGAGGTGACCTCCTTCTGGTGACCTCCACTGTGTGTGTGTGTTATGCTCCACCCATCTCTCTTGAGAAGGATATCACTTCTCATCTCACTTCAATAAGCTATGCAACATGCATTGTATTAATTACTACATGTACTTAATTTCCTTTGAATGATATATTTCATTCTTCTAATTTGTTCTCTGTATGCATATAATGCAGGATTGCATCAATTGCCCTGTGAGGTACATGTATCTGAATATTTCACACTCTGCCTATAAATATGATGATTAGTAATTTAGTATTATCATTATTATTGATAGTATGAATGATATTGAAAGTCAATAGTGATATTTTTTTGTTTTTGTCTCTTTTCGTTTCTTTCTGTTTGTCTGCAATGTACATGTCCCATTTATTTCGCACATGAATTTTACCCCTTACCATCAGTCGTGATCAATTCACCTTTCTCTTTTTTGTTCAGTTTCGTTCTATCAGAGATCTTGCCCTGAATCTTTTGAGATACTTTGTTTTCTAATTTCATTCACATGATGACTATAGATGGTTAGATACCATAATCATTTTTTTAATTACAAAATAGAAAAGAAAATCATAAATACAGTGTATTTCAAATGGGAAATAAGTTGCAGAATTCAAAAGAAAGAGAGCTGCAGACTCTAGAGAATTAATTTTTAAAACTAATAAAAGATATTTGGGCAATTGGTTTGAATATAGTCATTAAAATCTGTGAACCATATTCTCATTTACTTAAAAGAAGGGCACTACCCTACATATAAAAAAAAGACAGGACCAAAAGCCTGGTAAAAAAGACAAATACATGGAATCCTCTGTCCTAATCTACAACACGAAGGCCCATTTGTATATGTGGAGGCAGGCCTGGCTACATATGGTATGCAAATGCATACACAATGTATGAGCAATCAATCTTTCGCTATCTGACAAATTGATAGCTTGTATTCTGCCGGCTGCCATATGTAGCGAGTGATAACACAGAGGGGAATGGTGTTTGTCTAACCAGCCGAGGAGCCCTGAGCAAGCCGGGTCGGCCTGCCAGGGAGGCAGGGATCGTTGACGCCAGCCAGCCAGAACGTTGGCTGCACGTAGCCTCAGTATGCTTTGCATTATCTCCCATACTGACTACCCCTGACCTCATGCACACACAAACTCAATAAAACAGCCAGCATCTATTCTTTATTTCTCTCTCTCTCCTCTGCCCTCCTTTCTTTTCCTTTTCACTAACCATATATTCTAGGTTTTGTATTGATGTGTTATTTGCTTCCTTCATGTATACCCTTTAGCTTAACGTTAGCAAACAATTACAATGTTTTCTGTGATTCAAACACTAGATCTTATATTGAGGGTGATATATACAACTTGCATTCTAAAAATTTATTTAACAATGAAATTTTGATTATTTTATTATTCCTCCATCTAAAGATAGGTTTCATAAGCATATCTGTATGATTAAAACCCAAATTTAAATATCTTTCATTTCCTTTTCCTGCAGTCATTTTGCATTTCATTTCCAAATAGGATTACGGTAATTTTTCTTTCTCTCTCTAGTCTTTTCTGATGACATCCTTTCCTTTTGCCTTTTTCTCCTATTTTCCTTTTGCCTTTCTCTCTTATTTTCCTTCTTCCTGTGTCTCTCCTACCTCAAGGTTCATCCCAGCATGCAATCTGTCATGCATAAACCAAGTGATCACAAACGTGCTGCTAGTTGCAGCCAGCATATTTCCCCCTGCCTTTTATCAGCATCACAAATGAAAATAATGGTTAATCTCATAAATGGAGGCCTGAACAGAAAGGAGTGTTTGCGTGTGCACACAGCCCCACAGTATGCGGCTGTACAGGCATGGAGTGCTTGCTTTCAGCTTGATAATGCTCGCTAATAAAATTGGTTCCCTGAGAATCAATAAGCACGGAGCCATAGTTTGCTTGTGCTCTGGAAGCAACATAATTTGTCCCCCTCTATTTCTTCTCTTGTGCTTGCTGTGTGGTGGCACTGTTTTTATCTGCCTTGTGGTATGTGTATTTTCTCACCAAACAGCGCATAGCCTTCTCTGACAGGCTGTTTCTGCTTCCCTTTATTAGATGAGCAAGAGAAAGCCACAAAGATGATTTATGCTGGAGCTTGATATTAGTTTTGACAAGGCCTTGTATGTTCAATTATATCTGATTATTAATATCTAGCAAAAATGAAAGTGAAAATTTTCTCAAGTAAATGAAAATTAAAAACAATATTGTGGAAACTGCTCTGGATTCATATTGAAAGGATGGGTTATATTTTTGAAAGTATTAGATTTTGTGACAGTTGTTGGTTTATTCAGAATGTTGCCTTTTTATTATTTTCAAATGTTTTTCGCCTTCTATAGAAATTGTGGAATATATTTACCTACTAGATGGTTTCCCTAGTTTCCTGCATTCTTCCAATTAGTACAGCAATGTGATTAATTCATATTGCAGTCTTATAATGCATACTTGGTAATTGTACTTGATGCTTGTGCTCTGTCATTGATTACAAGTATTTATTAGATGATTTCATAGGGTTTATATGCCCTTTGAATCATGTCAAATCATGAGAGTACGTATGTTCCACAGGGTCACACTCTTGATTCTGTTCTGATCATTGCTGCGTGAACAATTCATTTTCAATGTCAGCCCAGAGTTGCTCTTGAGTGTGAATCATTATTATCCCTGACCTTGGCGATTCATCTCTCCTAATTTGATTTTATCCTGACCCTTTCGGTCTTTGTGCCTTATCGCTATCATCACACACCACTGGTTCCTTGACTGCCGCTCCTCCAGAAATCGTCACATTATTCCCTCATCTCCGCTGCTCCTTACTCGAGAGACAGCCGCTGGTTTGGTGCAGGCGACCTCCTGACCTTGACAGAGGCACAGTCTTCTGACTTTTGTTCAGAATACACTTTTGTGGAGGATATACGGAGAAGGGTAGATAATCTGGTTAGAGCTGATATGACTTTCAGCTTCAAAGATATTAAATCTTTATACATGTGACCATTGCAGAAATATGATGTGAAGGGCAGATCAGAACAATAATCAGATATTGGCATTCACAGATGCATGTATATTGTATTGCTTTATCTCCAGTCAAGTCAGAATCTAACTTGAATGAGGTGATGTTGGACAATAAAAGATGGATTGTGTTTAATGCAAGGTTTGATGTTTGTGTACATGTATGATACTCTTTTTTGGTCTGTTTGGGTAGAAATTATCATGATTGTGATCTTTGTAACCACAATTCAGTGTTGTGGAGATAGATAATTACATGAAATTATCAGTCAGCACATTGATAAGGAAATTTCAAAAATATTGGAGTATGAAAACAAAATGCCAATAACTACAGTACAGGCAATGGCATACATTCTGTCAATACATGATTGAAGGGTGTGTGTCACCATAC
This sequence comes from Heliocidaris erythrogramma, assembly GCA_025617745.1. Lineage (NCBI taxonomy): Eukaryota > Metazoa > Echinodermata > Echinoidea > Camarodonta > Echinometridae > Heliocidaris > Heliocidaris erythrogramma. Next base: position 15,943,425 of record CM046859.1, read on the forward strand.
AGCTGAATATGGTTGGCTGTTGGGCCAAGGCTATCTACATGTATTATGTCAGGCTTGTGGAGGCGTGAGCTACATGTAGGCATCCCTCCTCCCTCTCTCTGATTGGTCAAATTTCTAGATCACATGACTTGTGTTTCTCATGTTCGCTGTTATTTTGAATCACTCAAGCACGCATCTAATTTTTATTAATGATTTTTAGCCTTTCTAGTTAAGATATAGTGAAAATAGGCCTACAAATTACACTTTGTATTAAATATCAATTACTCCTTGGTAATATTAATGGTTCAATTTTCATGTACAGTGGTGTACATGAAAATGCAACTATTCTGGTTTCTGATGTGGAAATGGAAGTGACAGTCAGTGGAGTGGATCACTAGTCTAAGATGAAGAATATGTCTTCTACATTTTCATGTACATGTGAACATAAAGTCAAATGTGTACTTCAAGAATGTTGGACCACACATTCAAAAGACATGGCCTGAAGCAGTCTGCATTGATATGATATTCCCTCAATGGCTAGCTTGGAATCCAAGCAATGTTGCTACCAAGCAAATAATAACTCCTACAAAATTATGATGCACTAGGTACATGTATAATGCAGACTGTTCATTTTGGCTTTAGGATTCTCAATTGCAGTTTCTTTTCAAATTTATCGGAATTGCCATGAAATATTTCATGGTTTTTATATAAGGAGACATAGCAGTTCCCACTTTCGAAAGACTCACTTCCTGCATCATCTCTGTGGACAGTGGCTTTGCTACATTGTAGCTGAATGGTCTGTATAAGAATTCTTTCCCCGTTTCTGAAAGGAACGGGGAAATGTTGTCTCTCTTGTGTCCTCTACACAGTTCCCACAGTTTGTAAGACTCTGCCTGCTTTTAGAGCCCTTCATTCAAGAGAGAGGCTTTGTGGTCCTGAAAGGCCCATCCCACACAAGGAAGAACCAACCCAGTCTTATCAAACTGAGAAAATAAACCCTCCATATTAGCTGGGCACCTCTTTCACTCTGTACACAAGACAGCTTATTTTCTTAGGCTGCATCATGCAGTTTGAAAGATGCATCCTAAAGAAAATAAGCTGTCTTGTGTACAGAGTGAGAGAGGTGCCCAGCTAATATGGAGGATTTATTTTCACAAAGGCTGTGGTCTAACTGTTCTCAGGTCTTAGAGTTTATCTCTCCCCATCTTTTGTTGACAGCTTAGGCCACACCACACTTAACTGTTCAACTTCCAAACAAGTCTGTTGACAATAGCCCAATGGAGGACAATAAAGATTGTGTGTTGAACATGGAATGTGGCTATTATTAAAGCTGTGGATAAATAAATTGAATGGCCTGCTTAGATTCAACTCTCATGAATATCCATGAGGACGTGCTGAAGCAAGGAAGATGGTTATTGATTAATGACTTGTGTCTATGGATGAGACAATAATCGTCACAAAGGCTTGAAGGTGAGATGAGCAGGTGGGCCTAGATTGATCTATTCTCTACCCCATTCCCTCTCCCATCTTTACCTTTCATCACCCACCTAGTGGGTATGCCTTCTATTCATTCCCAGTTACATACTTCCCATGGCTCTCATCGTCAATGTGCACATCCATTCACCAATTTAACTTGTTTCCCTGCCTTTCTCTCATCTACCACTGGACTACATGTACATATACTGGGTATGTGCCTATTATATGTAGAGTAGAGTCTCTTGTCCTATTTCCTTGCGTGACAACAACTCATCTATAGATTCCTCTTCCTGTGGAGCATTCATACATGTACATGTACCTAAATATATACTCTACATTGTACATACACTTTGTGCATCATGCTTCAAATTTCTACTTTTAATGGGATGCCCATTAAGATTATTGTTGACTGCATTATGTTTGAGATGCATTTCCTGTAAATTGATAACAACTTAATCCTGATTTATTGAGCATGTACATTGTGTTAACAAAAGACATCTTTACAGAAGTCCATGAATCATTAACCCCTTCCATGCCTCCAAATTTTTGAGCAATTGTCAAAAATGAACTTTCAAGAGTTAAACATAACTTTCAATGGGTTCTTTTTTTGAGCAAACTGGGCAAAGATTTATTGCATACATGTAGGAATAAACATATTGGAGGGACAGGTTTCTGTATGAGGAAGAATTTTCAAGCTATTCTGAGCCTAAACAAAATGTTCAACACTCACACTTTTGGGTGCGATTAGCTGCCCATGGCATGGTAGGGGTTAAAGTATGCCTGCAGAAGTTTTCTGGTTGTACAGTAGTCATACACATGGTTTCTACTTCCAAAAACTATTTCCCTTGTCTGTAATGTTGCTCTTATCAGTGCCAGTGGTTTGTGGCTGAATCTTTGTGACTTGATTGTAGAACAAAGGTCATCTAAGATCTCCCTTATTACAGTCATCTGGGAATATGGATTGCCTTCCTTTTGTCATATTCTGTATGATTAATGTTCTATAAGAGGCTGTAAGTTTCTATTTAGTCTTTGATAATTTTCACCTCTCACAGGTTCAAATGAATGCTGTAGACTTCCCTAAACCATAGAGAGGACCCTCTTTTTTTCAATAAACCTGGCAACATGAATTCTTGACACTACCTTTAAACCACAAATTGGGCTCTTTTGTTTTCAATAAAACCTGGCAAGATCAGTTCTTAGTACTACCCTTAAAACCACAGAGAGGACTCTTTTTTTTTTTCTCAGGAAACCTGGAAAGATGAATGTTGGGTACTTACATGTACCTTTAAACCACAGACGAACTCCCTTCCTTGTCACCCAAGGGTAGTCATGTCCGAAGGTGATATCCCATTCATGTGAGACCCGAGGGGTAGACACCACACTCCAATCTACTGTATATCATGCAGTCCCACATGTACAAAAACAGGTTTGCAGAGTGTCAGTGTCACATTTTGAATACCCATTTTACTGGCTCTTATAGAATTGACAAGTTTGGGTAAAATGGTGAACCTTTATGAAAATTGCATAATATAATCTTAAAAACAGACTCGAAAAACAAATCAAGAAAATAATCCAGTTTGCTACCCAAGATTTTGTGTATTTTTGTCTTGCTGGGAGTTGAAAACTAGACTGAGTGTATTTTCAGACTAGTTTCTCACAGCATTATGATGTTCAGCAAACCTTACTGGTTAAAAATCTCTTTAATTTGGTCATTATTCATGTCATTTTCTCTTAATTCGCGTAGGCCAGTGCTTTTATTGTACATATTTATTACCTTGCAATTCAGCTGTAGTTTGCCTTAAAGCTTATTTCCACAGCAACCATACCATCCCTGTAGTGCCTATTTTGGGCCTACAGTGTATATCTGTGTAATATTTCCTGCTAATAATAGTCAATAAATCATATATAGTTCATGGGGAAATATAAGCTGTTTGGAAACGAAAAGTTTATCTTCTGCGGAATTCCTCATGGGTCATTTGTGGTGAAGCAGGATCAGTATTATGGTGGGTAATAATGTGGTTTTATAGTAATGAGAGTTTTTCTCTCTCCTCTGGTGTAGACCTCTGGGTCAGAGTCCCCTTTAGCTCCCTTTTTTCACTGCAAATAAACAATTTTAAGCTTGAAAGGACTTATATTTTATATCATTGAATAAATGAATAAGCAGAGCATGAAGTGGTTCATAGTCATATGCAGCATGCACACAAAAATATATGATGTAGTGACGTACATGCTCCGCTTTGGGGCTAGTGAACTATAACCATAACAACTGTGTGGGAAGTAGTCTTATTTTGAACTGTGCTATTGAAATCAAAATAATTTTGGTTGGATGTTGAAATTCGCTTGGAGTTGAAATTAGATTGGAATGATGTGTTGAATTTATCAGATGTACTGACAAGAAAAAACACTTTTATTGCTGCGTAGCCATCATAAAATGTGGAAAAATAAAAGAAAATACCTCCCCGGAAGCAGAAAAAAGACTGGAGATGCACATGTATGCATACAAAATAAAGCAATTGAACCTTTTGACTCTGAGTTGTATAGTCTCAAAATGTAGACTTTCCTTGACATTTGAAATGAATGATTGCTCTATTTTATTTGTCTTCCTTTCGGGCAAAGCTATTGATAGGTCAGGCATTTGTGTGGCTTTGTATACATAATGGTACATGAGGTTGCTTTCTTTTTTTTAGCATAGTCTTCTGTTTCAGACAGTTGTATAATCAGTATGAAATCAGCAATAATGTATATGTGTTCATATTTGTAAACTAAAGTGTCAAGCGAACATTGCTCCCCAATTTTTTTTTTCTTTTCCATTGACAAGCGGCGAGTGATAAAGGATGTAATTGCTCCGTTAGAGCGTGAAAACTGTTTGTTATTATCAATAGGTTCTTTGTATTTACTGACAATAGAAGCTGTCTGCCGTTGGGTTTATATACAATGATCAAGCTCTCCTCTTTGGGGTCAAAAAGCGTGAATAACCATGTGGGTGACATGCCCATAGTTTTGGGGATACGTCATCAGCGATTCCAAGGAAATATATTTTGTTAAATCTGTTGTGCTGAGGGGAGTACATGTACTTTTCACTAAAGGCTGCCTGAAGAAAGCATTGAATGATTTCATTTATTTGCATTCTAAGTTATTCTAATTTCTTCTACAAGTTGTGTGGTATTTGGTAGAGCTCAGTTTTCTGCTGTTAAATATACATGTGAATGGAAAATGTATTAAAGTGGAAAGAAAAGATTATATTGCTTTGCTTATAGATTCTAATATTTTCCTGGGGCAGCATTTGGTTCACACTAGTTATTGGATTCAAGAAATGCTTCGTTATATTTTTCATGGGAGCATTCCAAACATTTCTGTTTCCTAATCCTTCAAAAGCTTTCATAAAACGTGTTTCTTGACGAGGTGGAACTGGTTCTAATGGTCTATAGTTTCAATTGCTTGAGGGAAGAACATAACACAAGCTTGGTGTGAGGTTAGATGAAATCAATGAGTTTGCTTTAATAATACAATGTCTCCTTTATTGCTCTTGTCCTCTATGAACAGGTACATGTACTTTGTATTTCTGTCAATGTACATGTACATGTATTTCAGTTTCCTTCTGCAATTTTTATTGTCAAACAGTTTGACCTAACATCAGTTACATTCATGTTGTAAAATGTAAATACATGTAGTATTGTAATAATCAAAATGCTTGCAATACACATGACAATTGTTTTTCTAATCCATGCAAAAATGATTCAGTGATGTATGATGAAATATCCCACTGTTTAGTCCAGTTACATGTACAAATGGATCACTGAAGCTTGGGAGGCTCTTTGTTTACATTCTCACTCACTAGAGGAATGCCCAATGGGGTCACAGAAAGGTCAGCTATGTTTGTAGAGACTGCTATTTATAGAGCAGGGATTTGCCAGAGAGAGAGAGAGAGAGAGAAAGGCTTGGGAAGCCAGACCAATGTACATTAGTTCATGTGTCATTATGATCATGACTGTGTTGATGTTTCTATAACCCCCCCCCCCCCCCATTTCCTCTCGTTGCCCTTCTTTTCCTCTCTTTGCCCTTCTTTTCCTACCCCAATCTTTCTCTTTCTCTCTCACTCTCACTTCTGTCTTTCCTTGAAATATTTGTGAATACAAGTTGATAACTAGTACATTGAAGTACATGTAGTTCATGTTTTTGTAACGTAATGCGATTACATGTAGTTGGAATTGCACTGTAACCACAAAGAAAAGTGCATTTTATAACAGGTTTTCATCATTCGTTTTTATTAATGAGGCATAAAACAAGCACAAACACTATTTCGACCATATACAGCCTATAGTATCCTATACAAGTCATGTACAATGTATATTCTGTACTTGTACATGTTCATTATGTATTTATAGTGACTGAGCCGAGTCAATTCCAAGTAATTTGTTGTGCTTTTATGGACTTCCTCTCTCGAAATCTAAATTCACTCGCCACCTCGTGGGCTCACAGACTCCCTCGGCCCAGAGAGCTGAGTTAATATTTCACCAAGATAAGGATCAATAATATTGAAGGGAAGGAAATTATAATTCAGAGTTTATTAATCAGAGACATCTATGCAAGTCAAGTACGTTCATAAGGGAATGAAAAAAAGAATGAGAGGGGGAGAGGAAGGGAGAGAGATTGTCCATATGTAAAAAGAATCATTTGAATAACAAGATAGAAAGATACTGTCTTAGAGACAGATACATGTAAATGTAGGAGAAAGAGAGAGTTGTGAAGAAGTAGTTTATGAAAACTGTTGCTTGGCCTTTACAATTGTACTGATAACATTAAAGTTGGACTGCAATTGAAATTATTTCTGCCTGCAAATGTGACAAGGTTACATTTGTTTTTTCTTCTTTCAAACATGTCTGCAGTCTGTACAGTGCATAGACTTGATTTAGTTTTAAAATGTTGTATGCATATTAAGCGTAACTGTATTTGGAGTTGAATTTCGATGTTCTGAGAGTTATAAGAAAATGTTAGTGCACCATCTTTATTAGGTCATGCAGATGTTGAGTGTTGTGTAGATCTTGAACCAAATATGAAAATTTATACATGTAGTTAGAATAACCTCCATAAGTGAAGAATGCATTAGTATAAAAAGTACAATCAAATCATAACTTTTGTTGTTGCTCAGTCTCACTTATATGTAGATTCTTTTTGCACTGAAAATTGCATTAGTTAACTACAAGTGCAGGTTGAGAGAGTACAGAGGGTCAAGGAGAATATCGGTGTGGGGTAGATTGTCTAATTTAATCACTCTCCTCTTATATGGAAAGGATGGTCCAACGCAAATTGTATGACTGTGGACCATTTTAATTTGAGAAATTAATCATAGATGCCCAGTACTGACTGTTAGACAGAAGGCCATCTATGTTTAGTTGAATGTTTAGAAGTAATATGATAAAGACCTGACCTTCACACTGAAGTTACACTCTATTCCTAACACGCAAGTATTCTGTCGTCCTTGCACTTGTTGAGAGTTGATGGTATTGGACAGTGCTCTTCATGGGGTTGTTCATGTATTTCTGCACTTTGCTAATCCTGCAGAGTTAGTAACCTTCTCCATGAAAGTGTACAAAAAGGGTATATAAAATAAGTTCTTGGTTGTCCGACATACTTCCAGTATCTCAAGATAGGGAAGGCTATAGTTTGGGGTGGCAGGTACATGACAAAGTTACACATGTACAGTGTATATTCTGTTTGTCATCAGGTAGAAGCTTTGGTATCAGACTGAAAGGTATAAATGAAAAGTGACCTGTATTTAATGATTGATTTCCTGGGTATACCTTTGTGTAGGGCTCCTTTATCAGAGCTAAAATTATCAAGGTTTCCTACATTGTAATACAGAATATCAAATATCAGTATGGGAATTCATATTTGATTTCTGGGTAAGCTGTACGCACTATCAGGAAAAGAAATATTTGTTGAAAATTTAAATCATTTTTTCAGGTTTATGCATTATTCACGTTATAATGTTACAATGTCAGTGCTGAATAATGATTCAAATTTTAACACTATGAACCTGATGGTCAAAAAGGCATTGATGCTGAAGACATACATTTACATGTAATTGAAAATGTAATATTACAGTCTCTGTCATTATTATGATTGTTTGTCAAGAGTTGGGACATTGCTGCTTGGTTAAGATTTTTAGTCCTTCCTACTTACATGTACATTACTGTTTAGAAGCTTGCAAGTGGAAGGGATGAAACTAAAAATAGTATTGGTTTCTTCCTGACCAGTGTGGAAGGGTTTGCTGGGTTGATCCCACAGGTGTTGTAGAATGTGAAGGTGCCTTATCAGCCCAGGTCAGACATTCCAAGGATAGTCCTCATGGAGATGGTCCATTCACACCAGACATAAATACACATCCATGGGTAGTTGCACATACAATGTACAAATACATGTAAGTGCAGGTTACAAATTTGGCACCAGAGCATGGATGTCCATTTCCATGTTACATGTGGGGCTATAATCTAGTTGGTATTTATTTTGCAAGAGTACCTGGCACTGATAAATCAAGAATTGTCAGAATACGTTTTTGTTTAAAGGTCCATGCGAACCACCTTGGCCAACACACTGTTTAGGAATTCTGTGTAGAAGAAAGTTTCATTATTTTGTTTTTATTATGGCTACTCATCTCCCTTGTATCCTATCATCATGCCAGAGCCAATTATGCAGAAAATGTTCTCAAATAATGTGTAAGTTGGCAGGGTAACCTCGCTAGTCATAAGGACTGCTATCCATAAGGCAGGACTAAATGAATAGCGGTTTAGTATGAATAGCGGTTCTTCTAAATAGCGAGCAAACCATAGACAAATTACCTCGCTATTCATTAGGACCACTATTCATAATTATTCAAAAGGACTGCTATTCATAATGCGTGTTAAATAAATAGCGGGTTTCTATGAATAGCAGTCCTTATGAATAGCGGTCCTTATGAATAGCGAGCGGACCCGTAGTTGGCAGTTTAGAGAGAACCATCATGTAAATTCTTAAGTGAACAGACAGGCACCAACACTTCAAACTGCACGTTATATTTCATGAAAGTTACCTGAGAAAGGAACAAGACCTTTGCCGCAGTTTTTCGTCGAGCTCGAGGGATGAGAATGACTGACTTTAGGGTCAAATGAGGGTGAAGAATTGGGGTCCATAAGACCTTTTGGGGGTTGTCTTTTTCCTCCAAGGGAGGAACATTTGCTTAAGTGAGTCATTTGAAGACCACTGACCTAAATCCAGGTACTCCAAACTGTCAGGAGGCATCATAATCCATGACAAGTTTTACTCTGACTCATGTTTTCTTCACCGGTTAGTCCAACTTGTCATCGTAAACCATCAAAACAGTTGTGTACTATAAAATCAGAAACATTCGCAACATGAAACAACAAATTGTAAATGTCCGCCATTTTCACAACAAAAAACTTTCGCCAATTGTAAAAAATCAGTGTTGTGTCAGTTCAAGGAACTCCTTGGTCAGTTGTAATTTAATAATTTCGTATTAACATGAAACTTTAGTGAGACAGAAACCACTCACGAAATTTCCGAAAACATTAGATGCACGTGAAAGTTTCTCGTCTTACACAAGGCTCTACATACTTTTTTTTAATTGTGATGAAACATCAACCTAGAAAATTGCCTGTTCAGATATATTGTTTTGTGATGAAGGGAATATGTTCCATTGATGTGTTAAACCTCAGTTAAATAGATAGAATTGATAGAAAGCTTCATTTATTGAAAGGAAGGAAATTATGGTAAAGGCTGTAGTGAGTAGTCTTGTTCCCAACTTCAGACTCGTAATATATTATATCCCTTTAGATACATGTAGATGGAATAGTATTTTTTAATGTCTAATTGTTGAATGCAAATCCATATAAATTTACGGCATGTTTTTGTCTTTGATCTATGATATAATGTTATGTTCAATTGCTTGAAAACTAATTTACATACATCTCATTGTTATTATAGAGCAATAGGTCTATAATTAATAGAATAGTCTGCAAGGAATGTTGTATGTTTACATGTACATGTAGATATGCTTTTGCTTTGAGATCATCACAGTACAATATGCACAACATATGTTGAGTATACAGATAGTGAAGTTTATCATAAAGTAAATATATTACAATGGTAGAAGAATCTACCCTAGAACATGCATTTCCAGATCGACTGTGTTATGAATGAGCGGAAGATGATAATAAGCATAAATGAAGCATTTATTCCACTTGAACTTCTCTATTCCTACATCACAGTGCTTGGTAGCTTTGAGCTTGACAGGCTATACATTAGCGATGAGGCCTTGCTAGTCAATAGCATGCATTCAGAGCAGTCTTGCAGATGGTTGGCTTTATGAATCTGGGCAGCCAATCTCGGAGATACCTTGAGAGTAGCGGCTCCGCCAACCTGATCAAAAGTCATTTCCCCAAGAGGAATAGAGAGTAAAAAGAGCAAGATAGAGAGAGAGAGAGAAAAAAAACCAAAAACACGTAGAGCGAAAAAGCTATCGGGAAGGAAGAACGAAAGAAAGAATATTATTTGCTGGGAGCTTTTTATCAGTTTCTGTTTGGCTGGGTCTTTTCAAGCGCCACCCTGCATTACCCACTGAGGTCATGCATTAGAAGTATTTGCAGACATAACAATATTCCCCACTATACCTCCACTACCATGGAGCAAGTAGACCAGCGAGAGATCGCCAGATGAAAGGCCTCCCTCGCTTGCTTGCTCTCTCTCTCTCGCTGTCTCTCACAGTGCCACTTTATTGGTATGCCATGCTGGGAGCAAAGCAATGCCTGATTGGACTAACGAACGAGTGAACGAGCGTTCTGAAGTATTCAGCTTGGTGGAAGAGATCGTCTTTTGTGCATACCAACCCTGCTTCTTCTTGCGCTTGCCGATCCTCTCTCAGTCTCTTCTATTTTGTCTTAACTTTCTCATACTTCTCTCAGCCGTCTTTATTTTGCATCATGATGTACATAGCTTTTTGTACTTACAGTACTCTCACATCACCTTATCTTTTATTTCTCTCTCCAGTTAATATCTTTTAACTTACTGGTAAGTTACTAGTAAGCTTCAATTCCAACACTCTGGATCTTTAAAGATTTAACTATTCTCCCTTCTCTTTTTCTTTCTCACCACCTTTGCCCTGTCCTGTATGTACATGTAGCATACATCCATCACTGCTTCTACTTACTCTCTCTCGCTAACTCTCAAACATGCTGTTCCGCCTGTTCTGTTTCTCATTTTGCCCTTGCACGCACGCACCAGTGAAGGAGTATGGAGCTCTAAAAGATTGAGAGCTTGCGTGACTGCCACAGCCCCTAAGCACACACACTTGCCCATAAAATCTCTCTCCCTTCATCTCTCTCTGCCCATCCTTCTCTCTCCATTTGATGGATTTGCATTCATTTGTTTGGGGTAGGCTGTCACTAAGAGAGAGAGAGGGAAAGATGCGGTGAGGGTGTGTGTGGTTTGGTGTGTACCACTGGGTGATGCAGCCCAGTTGTACTGGTAGGGAAACGGACAGCAGCAGCCTCATCCGGCCTTTCCTCCTGCGACAGAACAAGTAAAAAGCTTTAGCTCCCCAGCCATGACATAGCCACAGGGCCCGTCAGATGTAATTCGTGGGGCTCGCCCCCGGGCTGTATAAATATTCCAATCCGTGGGCTGTTTTCTGGGCAGGAGAACGCGCCGCTCTGCCCACAAAATATGTGCATATGGAGAATTTTTCAAGCTTGAACGGACCATAGGCAAAATAGTTGAAACCCAATTCTAGCAGTGTTCCATATCATGCACAAAACCATTATAATTAACATGAGATCTAGCGTGCAATTGGCAACTTGATGGTTGACTGTAGGAATAAGAATCAAGAGAATATAGATGTAAAATGTATTTTTCATGTACGTTCTGGTATAGGCCTATTGGAAAATTGCATATTTTTCCTCTGCATGTAATGTGTGCTTTGACTTGGGAGAAATATACAACAAAATTTTGTGTGAATGAGAGATTAAAACAAAACATGAAAGAATACCAGTCAGTAGCCTAAGTCTTGAACTCAGTCTAAGCTACATATCTCTAATTTATGATTAAAAAAAAAATAATAATTAAGTTAATTTAATATATTTTTATCACAATTGACTAAGGGATTCCCATCATTGAGTGATGATCATGTTTTACTGTGTGTTATTTGTCATTCCCTAGAAGCGACTGTTTGGGAACAAATGCAAAGATGCATTAATTGAATTTGTTGTTTTGGTTTTGATTTGTCAGTACATTCATGTAACTCTCAATGAATGAATGAATGCATGTATGTATGTACATGTACATCTTACATGATTACTTCAAACATTATCTGACAAATACATTTGTCAGATATCTGTAGTTCATAGAGATAGATGCGTAAGCGAGAGCAAAATGCTCAATATTCCTTTATTCCTTGAAATGCACTTGCGCTGAATACGGCTGCCGGAGCTAAAGCCAGGGTAATAATATCCAAACCCTTTGGAAGCGCATAGAGACGTATGTATCATATCAAGAACGGAATATTATTATTTCACAAACTATAAGTTATTTGTGAGTGAAACAGTGTTTGGATTGCAAAGCCCACATTGTTAAGAACTGTTTAGACCTTTAAGATAAAATTTGTCTTTCAAATTGGATAAGATTGATAAATAACATCATTAACATTTGTAAAAATGCGTATTGGCATTACAAAACCCTGTTTTTTACACTTTATGTGATACAGAGTCTACAATACATTTGTCAGATATCTGTAGTTCATAGAGATAGATGCGTAAGCGAGAGCAAAATGCTTGATACCGCTTGATTCTTTCTTGCTGTGGATCTTTCTGTAAACCTTGTCTATAATAGTCTGTTATTCATATGTAGTTTTAATCCATCCAAATTCAAAAGATATCTTTTCATTTTGGATTGTTATGATAAAAAAGAATCGCATCTACATGTACATGTAGATGAATGAGTCAAGAAAGGCAAGAAATCTGAGTCCATTCATCTTTCATTTGAACTCTTATGATACTAAAGAAAAGGAAGCTAAGCGGTATTATGATGGGTAGATATACAAATGCTTTGTATTAGCACGGGTATGTAAGCGAAACCATGTAGTAACAAAAGCCGTAAAGCCTTAGATTACTTTGAAATCAATTACAGGAGATAGATAAATGAGAGGGCTGGTATTGTGTCAGTGTGGGATTTTCTCACAAATGTAGTCAACTTACTCATCACAAATTTGTAAACACACTTATAATTTGTAAGCGCATATATCTTTGGTGTCTCTGTGGTTTTCTTTGTGTCCGTTGCAGGGATTGCATACTGAAGAGATAACATGACTATGGTCATGATTTTGTGATAGTAATGAACATGATGAATTCTTTACCAAGACACATTTTCATACACTTGTTGAATACATATCTCATGTGCAGTTTCATCATGAAAGCACTATCATCAATGAAATAAGTATGTAGTCCCATAAGCGTCATTTCATGTAGGATTAGTCTCGGCATTCATCATCTAATTCACACAAAGACGGTCAATATCTGGGTGTGTCTGATTTTCTCATGATTAGTACAAGACAGTATAGGCAGCAGTCAAAGTTTCTTTTCAAATGAAGAATATCCAGAAATGCTTTTTGTCTGCATTTTTCAATGGAGTAAATGAATGGAATTAAAAGGAATTTACAACTATAGAATGGAATTAAAAGGAATTTACAATTTTAGAATGAAATGTCAGGAAAGAACTTTTGCAATCTTCTGTTTTTTCCCATATTATCATTTTCATTTATCATATTTTTACATGTTATAAGTTTGTGAACTGCTTATTTTTTTAGTGAACTGGTTATTGGAAAATACTTCTTTTCACTTTAAAAAATAATCATTTGACTTCTACTTCTGCAAAATAGCTTCGTAATGTACACACGTCTCTGTTATTAATGTAGAATAGAATTAAGCTTATCATGACACCACCAATGTCTTTCTGTTACACTTTCACAAAAATTACTCTCCTTGGAAAAATAAGTTCTAAAAATGATACTTGCCAAAACCAATATTTCTTGTTAGCTTGTTGAAGTTGTTCTTTTTGGTTGTATTAACCTTCGTGATGTCGCAAACCTCTTTCTGTATTGACTTTATACATTGTATTCCTATCACTCTCACTGATAGGGTGTACAGCTGTATCTGAAAGTAGGTTGACTCTGAGAGTGATGCAAAGTATTAGCAAAAGAAATAGTAGTCTGAATGTACAATGATACCATGCACTGATTACATTCCAATCAATGTAAGGAAACAATCCTATTTTACTGTCAACAAATTAGCCTAAATATTGTTTGAAGTAGGGTTAGATGCTTTTCAAGGTTGTAGAGAATTGTCCTGCTGTTGTGAATGATTTAGATGTGTGCTTTTGTGTGGTTTTAAAGCAGAACTTGTCAGGTTATAAACCGACCCCATGAACTAACCAGTATCATATATAAAGATGATCATGCTTTGCTGTTTTATCTTTTTATTGTGCAGTTACTGATACCAAATAAATAAATGAGAACTATTTCGAGTATGAATTATCATTTGTGTATTGATACTTACATGTACAGTGTAGTTTGGGATAGACTCAATTTACTATGACTACTGAAGCTCATTTTTATTCAAATATCACATTGACTGTTTATATACAATTTTCCCCTTCCATTCTTTTGACATTGTATGCATAACATTGAAGTGAAAGACTAGATTAATACCATGACAGATTGATAATGATCTGCTTTCATATAATTAAAATACCTTTTCATATGATAGCCATATGCTGGGAAAGCTTTGTTATAAAAAAAGCTTTGGCCAAAATATAATTACGAATGGGAAATGAGCCTATGTATATTTTGAATGTACGCACATATAGGAGGTTAGAATTTATTCATTCATTTTCATTCATTCATTTATTTATTTCATTCCTGAAAAAAGTACTAACTGTTGTACGTGGCAAACATATATTTTATATTTACAATCACAATTTAAAAAAAAATCCCAACAACAATTAGATATATGAGTATCAGTTAGCCTACATTATGTATTGCATTATATAATAAAATGAAATAAAAGAACTTAAAATATAACTGCAATTGGCCTTGTGGCACCAGTCCCCTTTTTGTAACTGATGTGAGGGCTATGTATAAATATTGGTAATTCATATTCTGGACAAAATTATATAAAGTTGAGGGGAAAAAATATACAAAACAAAATGTTTCTTCAGAAAATATTTGGGATGAGTCAATAATGTACAATATGTAGCTCTCTAGAAAAAAAAAAGGAGTATTAAAGAATTTGTTTTCTTCATTTTTTTCTTCATCTGTCTGATCTTTCACAGTTTTGTGGTATGTTCTTTATGCTTGTCATGATTGACTACATGTATAATGTATCTGTCACTGACTTATCCTTCTGTTAGTATTTCTGTGTCCCCCTCTGACCTCTAGAATTCTCCTTCCCAATATCATCTATCAATATATTGTTGCCATGGTAATATCCCCTGTATGAGATACTTGATGATGCAAGTAGCTGGAATTGTACGATGTCTGAAGAATATTGCCATAAGTTCCCTCCTCTTCATACCATAGGCGATGGAATAGACCTCTTCTTGAATATTCAGATAGGTGATGTCCAGTCGTGGCTGCATGAATAAGTGGGAATGCAATTAGAAGAGACCTCGATAGATAGGAAACTGAGTCAGAAGTGCTGTATTTGTTGTCCTCTTAGCAAAAGCTCTTTTCTTTGCCTGTCCACCGGAGAGTGTGGGCGAAAGGCTCTCCCCTCTCATGTCCATCCTTCGTAGAAACCCGATCTTTGGATGGACCTAGAGGGTGTAGTCCGATCTGGACCTGCTTGTTGAAAAGCCCATCTCCGCTACATGCCCTTGCATGTCAGTTCGGTCTGCTGGCCATCAGCTAGCGTTGGAGTCCATCTCAGCGGTATTGATTTGGGCGTCCGAGTACCCTGGAAAGCGGATCGGCAGGCCGCATGTGCAGGAGGGTACTTGAGAGAGGCGAGCGGCCGCATTTACATGGGGTCTGGAAGCAGCCTCGCTGGCCGCTCTCTCTCCCCCGCCCGGCAAGTGGCGCTCTCGTGCTGCACTTTCGATTTTCTCTCGAGGGTGATACTGCCTCGCATTTTAACATGTGTGTATTGGTGTCATGTGGGTTCATGTTCTCACCAGGACAATACTCGCAATCCATCTCATATTCTACAGGAATCTAGTTCCTGTTCCAGTATTTGAATTATATAGTTACATAATCTGTTATTTCTTTGTGGTTGTCCTCTTGAAAAAAAAAGGTGTAGAATGAAATAACTTCATTGAACTCCTCCCACGTACGATTATTAGCATAACATTACCAACTATGAAGCCATAATGGTATGTGACTTTTTTCTGCATCATCATGAGGACTTGGAGAAAGTGGACTTCTAATGCACTTAAAATTTGATAGACACCCAGTAGCCTGCTTCTCCTATTTTACTGATGCAAGCAGGAGTTCAAATAGGATCCAATAAAGTATGTCCATCTGTCCATCTGTGCTCTGGTTTACCATAATGGTTCTCTTTTCATCCCCCTTTGGTACTCCTCTCCACTGCATGATGGGATATTGCGTGAGAGGGTGCGTAAATCTGCGTGACTGTAGGCATGTGGTCTGATAGAATTACTAAGCTGTCTTAAAACACGAGACCAGCTGAAAGCATACACTTGCAGGGTGAAGCTCTTAAATGCGTTCTATTACTAATCTGGTTCTGAGGGCAAGATTAGCAATGAGTTTTCCCCCTCTGTTAATCTCTTCTCTTTCAAAACCTTGGTTTTGTATGAGTTTGAGTAAAAGTAACATTGAAAAAGTGCAAGGCACTGACTTTCCTCCCAATCTTAACTGTAGATCTTTAGTCCCCTTAACCACTCTGAAATTCTCATTTCCCTTCTAAAATGCTTTTGCAGTCTTATTCCTGCTTGAGGAATCTAATCTCTTGTAATATTTTCAGTACATGCAAGGAGATATGCATGTCCACTCATACTTGATATCTTATTTTTATCAAGATTTTTGTGTTCACATTAGAAACCATAATTTAGCAATTGTTTGGAACCGTACACGTGAAAGGCTTTAGTGCAGGCAGTTGTCAAAGTTTATCCATATAAAGACTGCATCTGCACACATGCTTTATTTCAAGTGTGAGTGTACTAATTTGTATCTATCTTTTTGGTGTTGATATACTGGTATTTACTTTTGTCAATCTTTCTCTATTCATCTTTGTTATATGAATTTGCTTACATGTATTTCCGTTTCTCTTTGTAGTGTAAATGCCCTTTGTTGAAATCATCTTTCGTGTGGGAATGTATTCTTCTGTCTACATGTATGTTTCTTGTGTAAATTTGCTATTTTCTGTATACCCTTGTATTGTGAATGTGTTCTGTACTATCAATCTTTCTAGTGTGAATGGCACCTCTTCCATCATCTCAGTGTAAACCTCTAACCTCCGTGTACTGGGTGTAACCATGGATGGCGTAGCTTGTCAAAGGTCCCCTGCCAGATTTCAAATCTCGCCTGCTCGGTTTTCTCAGCATTACCTTGGCTAGATCTTGGCTTCAGCCCTGTGCAGGCCGGTCTAGGTTCTTGGCTTAAACTCTGGGCCAGTTAGGGGAACCTGAGATTGGGAAAGGGAAACAGGGCGTGTCTTACGGTATCACAGTACCTGTCATGGATTAGGTGACATGTTGGAGCTTTAGAACACGTACATGTACATAAAGCTTAGGCATGCTGATGATTCAAACACGTTGAGTAATATGTTATGGCAGTGATTGAGCTTTTGAAAAAGGGCATTTCTTGTCATAAATTTTAACCTTCAAATATTGATCACTCTACAAGTACAACAAAACTTTTGCCAACATGTACCTTTGGGGTTTACGAGGTACATGTATGAGTTCAGTTTTGATAGATGTTTCACCACTGTGCCAGATGCTCTGAAATTCTGGAAAAATGATTTGTTTATGCTGTAAGTACGCTTTTCAAATCAATGAAGTACTGCAGTTGCTCACTATTGATTTTAATGGAACATGAACATAGCTTGTGTCATGGCCATGTCATGCAATCTGTTTCATAAAGTTTGTTTGTGCAATGTACATTCAGAAGATATTTGTTCACCACAACAACCCCATACACCCCCCCCCCCCCTCTCATCCAAATCGAGAAAGACTTCAAAAGATATGAGATTTGCCAACAGAATAATTACCGGAGTAATAAAACATATGCTTTGTATGTCGGATGATTATTCATGCTAAGTGATTTGATGAAATTCAACGATCACTAATAATTCTTTGGCCTCCAGCTACAGCTGTAGTAAATCATACTTTTTGCAATCCCCTGGCAGAATTATTGTTCGCTAGAGAATACTTATACCATGCAAATATGAAAATAGTAAATCATTCCCAGCCAACGTATAATAAATGAAGTTTGCTACTCTTTGATTTATAAATCATGTTATTCAGATCAACCTCTTAGAGTCCTCTCGGTTATAAAGTAGTCTTAAATGACTTAATTGAAGTAATTTGTCATTGGAGTTTTGTTGAGATCTGAGAGAGAAAAGTGGGTGGGGGTTGAGAAGGGGAGAAAAGGAGAAAATAGAGGAAGAATACAGAAAATGATTGAAAAGGTATGTTACACAAAAATAAAATGAAATAGAGATAGAGTACAGGGACCAGGGAAGTGAAAATCATTTTCTATATATGTTCAAATTTCTCAGAATTTGTATTGCATTTGAAATGCTTAGAGCAGAAAAAGGTGTTTATGCTATGTTAAATGATATCAGTGAACACCTTTCTTGCTCTTCGCAGAAGATTTAATTTGCCCTGAATTGATGAGATTACGTCAGTTTTGTGCCCCTTTCAGCAAAATATTTCCAGGAACAATTGCAATATGTCATCTGAAATTGCCATTCTGAAAGCATGCTGGTTGCATTCGGTCCCCAACTTTTGAGGTTCACAGTTACACATAGACGTTTCGTGATGTTGCCAGACTCTAATTCACACAGACCCTCAGATAGTGCCTTCTGCATGCCTTAACAGTGCCAGAAAGATGCTGGGATAAAACAGACAATGCCCAATGGTATTTGCTTTATCATGGAAGAAATGAATTATTGAAGTGATGCCAGTATGGATTTGCTCCAAAATCTGTTTCAGTTGAAATATTCCATACTATCTGACAGTGAAAGATGAGGCATGTTTTATTAATAGACTTATAAAATGTTCAAAGATATGTGCCATTTGGCATGCTTGAAATGTTTGTCAAAACTGTAACTTTGGTTGCTTTTATTTTTCCTCTTGGCTCTGTTAACTAAAAAATGCTTTATCCATAGTCCATCAAGCACAGTCTGTATTGCATACACGTACTTACATGTATGTTATACTATATTTATGATTGTATGTTTAATGCCATTTCAGTTTCTATCGATCAAGGAGATTAATTTTTGTAACAGAAAATAATGGCAGAGGAATTGTCTCCTTGGGAAAGATACTGGATACCTACATCAATAACAATTGCGTTAGTGTATCCAAATCACAATCAAGATCCTTAACAATTCTGTTCTTATTTTCCCACCTCAGGCTTCCATCTCAGCGGTACGGTCAGTGAACCCAGTGGTCAACTCTACGAACCGGAGCAAAGGCATCGGGTATCGATAAGCTTTGATCGCTGTAAGATCACGGCGGTAACCTGCACCTGCGGCAACCGCGACATCTTCTGGTGCCAACATGTGGTGGCTCTCTCACTTCACAGAATTCGGCGGGCGCGGGAAGTCCAGCTACGCTTACCTATCTCCGAGACGTTGCTCCAAATGGACCGGGAACAACTTCAGAAATTTGCTCAGTACCTCATTGCCGCACATCATACAAATGTCCTGCCAACGGCACAGAAGCTCGCAGACGAGATCTTGCAGTCAAAGTCAGAAATCAACCAGCTCGCAGGTAACTTGAAGCTTCTGTTTTACAGATATTAAAACTTGGGCCCTTCCATAGCAGTTAAAGTGCCTTTGTTCTCTGGGAATATTTGGCCAAGGAAGGTTTGTTAGGAAGTATCAGATAGAGAAACCACTTGGTGTCTGGAAACTTCCTGACCAAGATCGGTTCAGGCCTCTATATCCTCTCTTCAAATCAACAGACAGCTTTCCTGTTTGGTGAAAAAGAGAAGAAATTTAAGTGGCTAAGTTTCATTTGTAATAACAGACAATTGTAAGTAGACCTTGGTGAACTCTCCCATTGAAACCAAAAACTTCCAGACATCTAATACTTTAAAAAATAATTACACTAGTGTTGCGGATATGAAGGACTATCATAAAGGCTTATAATATGAGGAGATGTGTACAGAGCTACAAGTACAGTGTATATATGGTAAATTGTATTTCCTAATTTTCTCAAATTTATTGAGGAATGTAAAATGATACCACAAATGAAGGCTGGTTGTCCATCTCAACACTCCCCTATTCCCCCAAAGACCTTGCTCTACAAACCACCCCAGTATGTTTTATGATTAAAGCAGTGTACTATAACATCATCAGGATGCATCAAATGGGATAGGGGGGTGAAAGGGCCTGCGGAAGATCCCCCAAATCGGCAGGAAATTACTGGAAATGGCTTGATCAGCTGGCGCACTCACAGAAGCTGTACCGTTCCGACACGAGGAAGATCAATGTAAAACATGTCCTTGCTTCGCTAGCTGGCGGGGCGGCTTTCTGCCAATTGCCAGTTCCCATCTTTTCTGGGTGATACAGAAAAAACGACAAGGTCTAAGCCTCTGTTCAGTGATCACAGGTGTAGTGTGATGATACCTGCGAGGTTGCTAACAGTAAGGAGATTGATTTTGTCGTACTCTGAACTCAATTCTTATTCAGTCATGCCTCTCACCAGATCTAAATTTAAACATATGGTGACATGCTGTAGAATGCATTTATATACTAATGTAGGTCACATACAGGGGCACTATTTATAGTTTTTATTGATAATATGGGAATTGACACAGTGCCAGTGAATTATTCCATTGCAATGACTCTAAATAAGGGCAGTATTAATGTTGGTTTGGTTGGATTATTTGCTTAAATATGATTTCATTTTAGCCTCAATTGAAATTTCAAATAGACAATTCAATGGAATTGTGGATATTTCAGCATTATGATTAGAGAACAAAATTATAATAGTGCTTTCCTATGGAATTATACAGCTCTTGTTGAAACCATTGATTTATCTCTTTGTTTAGGCTTATAATTTCCCCATGCTATTTGCTTTAAAAAGGAATTGAAAAGGGTCGAATTACAAGTAAAACCAAGCCTGTGTTTTCCTTGAATAAATACCATATTCCTTGGAACTTAAAATATCCTTCCTGTTCCTCAATGACCTCTAGCTGACACTCACTTTTCCCTT
Source organism: Heliocidaris erythrogramma (assembly GCA_025617745.1). Lineage (NCBI taxonomy): Eukaryota > Metazoa > Echinodermata > Echinoidea > Camarodonta > Echinometridae > Heliocidaris > Heliocidaris erythrogramma. The sequence continues at coordinate 15,964,326 of CM046859.1, forward strand.
CCTTCCTGCCTGCTTCACTTTTACTGTGATCAAGTAATCTTGAAATACAGGCAGAAAATCCTGGATGGTCTTCAGTTTAGGTCAATGGCCGATACCTTGGCATTTCAAATACAAAACCAGCTCCTTGTTTTGTACCGTCTGAGCAGTAAGATGGCCAACCAGAAGTAGATATTGAAAATAAAAGGCCTTCACACCATTGTACCAATGCAAGCCATTGTGCTGCATTTAGAACTGGAACTGGAACGGAAAAAACGTGGATTGAATGAGAATATCGCAACGAGTGACCCAATTTGGCCTGACTTTTTTTGTACGTTGGTAAAAGAGCTGTTCCGTGCATGCATACATGTCCGTTCATTGATTATGGAAGGTACGTTGAATACCATTGAGAGCTGAATAGAGTGAGGCTACCTTGGCATTTTAACCTTCCTCTGGCTTCATTGATTCTCTTAAACTTTGCCTCAATTCTCTCTTTTTACTCCTTATTTAGAGCAGGGCTGACGTAACAATAAATACATGAGCAGTGTGTTGATATTTCTAGATATGGAATTTATTATGTGATGCTTATTTCAACTCCAATAATGCAGATGTGGTCAATAGCAGTATAACTGCATGGTTGCATGTACATGTATGGAAGGAATTGCTCCATTCAGATTGGAGGGAGGGTACACATTATGTGCAACCTTGAAATTCAGTAACTAGTACATGTACATGTATGTGTTTGAGTCACTTGGAGTTGGTTTCAAAAGTGATACAAACATATTGCTATTGCCTAATGTGAAAGTCTTCACTTTCTTTTAAAAAGGCTGTACATGTATGTACTGTTCTGTAGTTTTAAGTGTTTCGACTTATTAGTTATTCTAGTGTTTCGACTTATTAGTATGTAAAGTTGTTAAATTGCTGGAAGTTGGTTTCGATTGCGATACAAACATACTGTTATTGCTTTACCTGAAAGTCTTTAGTTTATATTTGATAGAATTGCTTTGTGTAAGTTGTCTATTGTTTGTTTGAAGGATTATTATTTGTAATTGCCCAATCTGAAAGTTTGATTTCTTTGTAATAGTACTCTTGTTTTGATAGGTTTACCAACATTGTTGCCCAATCCAACACTTTTATTAACAATGCATCTTCTTGCTTGCCTCAGGTGCACCTGACCCTACAGCTGGAGCCAGTATTGATGACGATAGCTGCTGGCATCTCGACGAGGAACAAGTCCAGGAGCAGGTTAAACTCTATCTTCAGCAGGGAAGCTATTATGACTCGGGGAAACAACTAAACTCATTATTTGCCAAGGTGAGAAACATAAGCCAGTCCTTTTTTTTGTAACCAATGCATTTAAAGGGAAGATTGAGTTCTGGGAAAGTTAATAAATAGTGTGCGAGCTTTCTCACTCTTATTATGTTAGTTTGAAAGATTATCATAGTATATATGTCCCCTGACAAGGATTGCTCTGCAAAGTGCCCTCACATTCAAAATATGACAAGAAACAGTTGAAATGTTCAGGCCGAACATTTGGGTGTAGTCCCTTTTATACACATGTCTGTGTGCAGTGCATGTGACTCGCAGCAGGACTGAGTCAATTCTTATCATTTTGGTGATTCCAAAACCTTACAGCATGCACCAATTCTTATGTGCTATATAATCAACCATTCCCCTATTCACTTTCATGACCAGAACTCAACTTGATCTTTAAAGAATTGTTCTTGAACTATCTGATCTAAATCGCTCTTCTCTCCAGCTCTCAAACACATATTAGACTTCTCTTTTTACGAAGCACATCTTGTGCTATAATCTCATTGCTTGTTTTGACAGGTACGAGAAATGTTACGGGTTCGAGACTCCAATGGAGCGCGTATGTTGACGTTAATCACAGAACAGTTCATGGTGGATCCTAGGTTACAACTATGGAGGCAACAAGGAACACCAATGACGGACAAACATAGACAACTCTGGGACCAACTAGGTAAGAGCTTACACCCCAATCACACCACCAAAACTGAATGATAATCAACAAAGTCTTGACCATTCAGGGGTAGTTCATGCATTTATTTTGTCAGTGATTGTTGGTCTGGTGTGGGCGTCGCATTTTTAACTGGCTCATTAAACCTTTTCGGGATATCTTGCAGACATCTGAAATGTGAAATGTACTGCAGACTGGCTCTTTGTCTTCATGGTTTCTACTGACTTGACTGTGTCAAAACTCTCATCTGTTATTCTTGTGCAGAAGGGTGTTTTATTTTTAGGTTTATAAAATTTACATTAATATCTAAAAATAGACCAATTTTGTTTTGTGGTTTCCTGAAGTTACACAATGAAAAATCCTCTGTTTGACTCATTATATATAACATGAATACAATTTGTATGGACAAAAGTATAGTTCTCCCAATATAGAGTATATTTACTCTCTATTTCTGTAAAATTGGGAAATTGTTTCTTCAGACTTTAAAAATAGAATCATGCTGTACTTGATGATTACAGGAAGTCCTATGAGATAGCAGTCAAAAAAAGATGATCAACTAGATTATCTAAGATGAAATAATATACTGCATGGAGACATAAATAAACTAACCAGACTGCACTCTGCAAATTGTAGAGATAAAAATACCAACTCAATCCAAGTTTTTGACCTGTCAATATCTGATGCTAATAGTGTTAGAATATGGACTTCCTTGAAGGATGAAAAGATTCAATTTTCCGAATTCTTGGCTATGACTTTGAAGCCAAATATGAGAGCCGGTAGTTGAGTCTATTCTAGCATGACGGAGCAATTTACTTGATGGGTGTCATCGGTGTTTCATTTACATTGTTTCCATTCACTTGTCAAAAGACATCTTCCCATTGTAGAATCAGAACTTGAGTGCTCTCCAATATGTCTCTGGGTTACTAGACGGTCTTGACTGTCATGATCTTCTGGTTAAAACCGTAGTAGAATTTGAATTATACGACAGTGTGACTACATTTTCTCTGTTGTGAATTTGTCATATTCTTCATATGATTCCAAAGATGGAAAAATGTGCAAGGTTCATTGACATGAATTTTGTTGTTTCATCTACCATTGCCCTTAACTCTGGAGTAGCATACCCCAATACACTAACAGGTTCTAGCAAATAAACATGTTCATTGTGAAGTCTACAGAATATATATACTGTTAGCTGTTCAGCAAGCATACAGTACTTTGGTCTTTAAGTGTGCTCGAGATCCATGTTATTCTCTATGGCAAACCGGGAAATGGTGAGGAGTTAGAGTACAACAGACAGAACATTTCAAATTAACTACTAAGACAAATTTGCAGTGACTGAAAGTTTTATACTACTACTACTACTACTGTAGCTGGACTGATATATTTATGATGTATCACTGTGAGGGTTTCCCTGCAGACAGTGGACATCAGTATGTGCCACATGGAACAGTGTCGCCTGTTACTTGAAAACAGTGGAGACACTTCTGGCCTGAATTCCCACAATGACAAGGCAGTGGATCTCTCTCGTCCGCTTCCGCAACCTCCCCCTTTTTCCTGACCGCCAATCTTACATATGATTCAGACGGACAGAGAGAGAAGGAGAGTGACAAATCCAAAGTACGTTCACCCTCTTAAGACTTGCCACAAACCAGAGGAAAGAAAAAGAGAGTTGATTAAGACTTAATTAGCAGGGACTAATCAAAGGTGATGGCTCTGGGCCTAATCATCTTCTCATCGTGTAAGGTGCTCCGTTGGCGGGCTGCGAGCTTGGAGTGGGAGGGCGCCAAATCGTGATTCTCTTCCTGCTTCTTATCAAGATAGAGGGGAAAAGGAGAGGGAAACTTGTGAATCACTATTTGAAGGAGTTTGGAATGGGAAGTAGGTGAAAGGAGTGTGAGATTAAAGAAATAGTCCAAGAGGTCTCTAATAGAGAGAACTAGAACCAAAGCATCGCTGATTCTAATTAGACTAGCCGCAGCCGCGGAAAGACAATATGGAAATGCCCATGGTGCGTGCCCCATAGCCCATAGAGAGATGATAGGCTTTACAGGGGGAGAAAGACGAATAATCAGATTTTGGCACAAAGCACCGATCGTATTGTCTGAGTAGATAGGGAGAGGATGTGTGGCGATTAGGGGCTGTGCTCATATGGTACTCTTGGCAAGGATATTTTCGGTCAGGATGGTTTGTATTTCTGTTAGGAGATGAAATCAGGCTGCACCCATGGTTAGATAACACTCCATTTTATCACACTTTTCCTGTGATCCTAACGCTTCACAGAACTCTTGCTTTTGCATGCTTTCTATGAGAGATGAATATCAAGATAGAATTAGTTTCTTGCTATTTTCAATCTTAGTGTATCCTGATGATATGTCCATCCTCAAAAATAGGTCATGTTTGTTCAAGCACTTACAGTCTTCAAAGGAAGTTTGAAGATTTAACAAATTGGATGTAGTATCATTTTGTTATGACACACATTTCCATAAATTCCAGCCTGAGTTACATGTATATCTGGCTTAATATTCAATGGGCTGAGATACTGACTTTTCAAAGCTTTTGATAAAGTAATGATTACAACTGAACATTGTACAAGTAATTATTCCTTGAGTTGATTTATTGTATTCAAATGACTCAAATTAATTTTTTACTGGTGATTCAGCATTGTATTGAAACTAGGTTTTCTGTGCAGAAATTAATACTTTGAGAACAGGAATTGGCCTGAGTTTGAAGTAGGGGAAAGGAAAGGCCTGCGTGTGTTTAGGTTGTGACACATGAGCACACGTGGGTTGCTTGCCGGGTAGATCTATCTCTCTCCCACAACGCTAGGCTGCAAACTAAGGAAGTTGGTCATTGCATGACGTGATAGCCAAGTGTATTTTTGTCTGGCTCGAGTTTTTCTGGCCAGCATCCCTCGTTGAAGCGCTAATACAAGCCAGGCCAGAGTATGGAGCCCTTAATCTCGGCCTGCTATCAGCTCAGCGGAGCCCTTGCGAGTCATCGCCGTACCTTAAGCCAATTTGCTCCCCACGATCCCTTCTTCGTTACGAAGACCGTGAAGGAGAGTGAAAGAGACGAGCGCCGCGGGATCATGCAATCAAGCAGTGGTTTCCTGGCAGGCCTCTGTCGTTGCATATGATGGGCAGAGGCTTACCCCTGCACAGCCCCTCTCCACATAACCCACTCCCTTCCCTCTTTGCTCATCATTGTTGATTGGAGAATGACTCTCCCATCCTATTGTGTTGACCTTTCTGTCTATTATCGAGCCAGTAAATGGCAAGAAATGCCAGATTTCTTGTGCGCAGTTGACCCACAGGAAAATTCTATTAGAACCAAAGCTTTCTATAGTCATGGCTGTGGATTACTGGACTTACAGGCTGAACTCTGCCAGAATAAGCACTGTGCAGCCCCACAACCTCATATTCGTGCATGGCACAGGATTATAATTTTTTGTGTGTTTTCATGAATACACCCATACAGGATTGTATATATGATATTCACACATCAGTACTTTTATCCATAAAATGAATCTACCCCTGTCTGGTTAATTCAATACTTGCTTGTGTGAATGTTCCATAAGCTTGGATATCAGTTTGCAATCAAATTAAATGTAAGAATCCTTGTCATATCTTGCTTTTCATGAAGCTAGACCTGGCAGTCCTTTCAGTCCTTTCATTCTGGAGATTATATATTACTGCACAAGGAGAATAGAATATAATGAAAGTTCATTGTTCCTATAATATAAATATCTACGATGGCCAGAAACTCACCTGAAGCATACCACTCAAAACATGTATCAAAGCCAAAGTGCTGATTTGAGAACTCCATATGAAAGTGAGTTTGAATTTATATAAGACAGTGTTAGATGGTATAAAGACTGATTTATTATGCTTTGACACTATTGAAATTAGGAAAATTAAGTCTGTGTTTCACCCCACAAAGAAATTAGCAAGATATTTCTCTAGCAGTTGCCTTTTGTTTTATCATCATTGACTTGTGATTAATCTGTTTCACGAGAGCATTAATGACTGAAGGGGAGGAGAGAGAGCGGCCCTTTTCTCTTTCTCTTTCCCGCAATGCTCATTAAAGAAGAGGGATGAGTAAGAGAGGATTGTGGGAAGTCTCCTGCGTAATCCATGAGGAGGTGCTGCGTTATGAGGGAAGACAAGTGTCGGGTGAGGAAGCAGCCTCGAGTAGTACGCACTTCAGCTAGAGCGTACATATGGACAGCTACAACCTTCAGGCCATTGAGCTAATGTATGTAGTCCCGTGCATGCATTTACAAGTAATGTATGGGCCAGGACTGCAGTGAAATGATTATAGATAGTTAAAGGGTATCCTTGACATAACAGAATGCATGGAAACCTTCTGAAGGAAGGCCTGTTCTGAGCTCCTAAGATCTTGAAGATTAGAAAGCATTTGTTCCCAAAATGCTTATTTTTGATTTCTGTATGATTTATTTTTGTGTTTGTGGGATTCATTACTATGAGGAAATTGATGTACATGTATCTGTCGGTGCTGTTTGATTTGGGAGGTTATTACAACAAACGATATCTTTTTCTATAGATGGTGCATATATAAAGATAATAAAGTAGCTTTTGTCCGTGCTTAGTATAATGATAAATTTCTCAAATGCAATTTCATATTTCAGTTGATTTTATTCAGGCCAATTGTATGTATCTTCGTCAGTTCTCGATCCAATGGAAAACCTGTCCAACAATTTATTGGCAAGAATTGAGGTGCATAAAGAGTGGAGCCCCTTAGTAAATCATGACTGATGCCTTCTCCTCTGCCAAGCCTGCTGTTTCTACTTCACTTGGGAGAGAAAGAGAAGGCGAGAGAGGGAAAGGGGAGAACTTCATCAAAACGAGAAGCGTGTGTTTATTAGCAGAAGAATCAGCTGTCGTTAGGGCACAGTTGGAGCTGCTTGGCTTGCATCAGCGTCGCCTGGAAGCCCTGGTGACAGGGATCGAATCATGCTCGCTTTTCATTCCCCCTTGCAGATTTCCTCTTGTGCGCTCGGGCTTCTGTCGAAGGCACGCCCTCTTGTGAGCTCCTGCTTCCAGGCATTTCCGTGCCATCTTGATGACACGGGGACCCGGATGCCAGGGTACTGAGGCAGGATAGAGACATTCCATGATTAAGAGAATAGGAAAGATGCAAGTAGGAGGCTTCTTCTTCATATAACATCTACTTTGCATTTGATAATATATATGCTTTGACAACTACCTTAGACTGTACAAGCATTGTATGTGAGACTCTTTTACTGTGGCACTAGAATTTCTTTCCTTGTTCGCAATTGAAGTGCAATATGGGTATTTAGAGATCGCAGAATATATTCTCAATTCAGAGGAAAATATATTGATTTGGAGCAGGGAGCTCATTAATGAAGTATCTGTGACTGTATACTTGCTATAAGGAAAGAACATTGATGAAATTTTACCCCATATAGTATTTTAATATCACTCTGAAATTAATTTCTTGTCATAATGAAGAACAATAATGGTATTCTTGGATTGTAGAATGTATTTTATAAAAGGGATGAAAAATACACAAATTTATGAAGATACCTCCACTTATTATTGAAATGTAAACTATAAGCTGCAATTCAGCCATCTGGACTACCGGTAATATTAGATTATTACTACAAGGATGATATAGGTGCAATGGCTCACTGGTAGAGCAGTGGTCTCGTAACTGGGAGGACCCGGGTTCGATACCAAGTGGATGCGCTAGTGCCCTTTGGTAAAGAATTAATCCCCATTACCAAGTCCCTCGGAGAGGACTTAAAGCCGTTGGTGCCCTGGTTGCTTACAAGCATACACATGATAAAATAAACCCTCAAACCATCATCCACCATTATCTACCATTATCTTGTGAGAGCCAAAAGAGCCTGAACTCATATCATTTAACCTTTTAGTCATAGTGGATTACACATATATATTGTAGTCATTTACTCACTGAACTTAGTCTCAGTAAACCATCTTGCGGCATAGACTCTCTGTTGTATGAAAAATCCTTCCAAAGTATTGCGCATTGCTTCAATGCGGTTCTAAATGGCTTATGAGTAAAGATAGCACACACAAAGTTTCAGCGCCCAGTATCCCCTACAATACATTTGCCGTAGTGTCACACGGTTGAAAGTTCACGGGCAGTGAGTAATAAGAAGGGCGGTCCCGGCAGTTTAGTGACTAAAGGGTTAATGTAGAGTTAACGCCGCTCTGGCTGTCAACAGACGATTTAAATCATGTATAAAATTTTTTGTCTTATTTTTTTCTTATTTTCGCGGGGAAAAAGTATACTCGAGCTCGTACTCTCATTCACCCCTTCCCCTCATCTCTGCCTCTGCCACTGCCACCACCCCCAGCCATTAACCACACAACATGAATGGTATGACTTAGGTAAGGTGGCACATGATCCATCCTACCTTAATCCAACCTGTCTAACACCCCTCCCATCCCTCTTCCTTTCACACCTACCCCTGGCCATGTTCACACCAGGACCTCTTCCATGTGCCTCAGTTAACTGTTAAATTCTTAATGTGAACAGGAACTACATGTATGATAACATGCCCTTTTTTCAAATATAAATTTTGTAGGCCTATGCCGTCATACATGTTACAGTGGCCATCTCGCCATTTACTACATGTAGTTGTCACTTATATTGTCTCCATTTAAGTGAAAATGATTGCTTTAAAATCTGTTCAGAAGGTCACTGTAAATGTTTCCCCTCGGTTGCCTTTAGAGACAGGCTTCACCATATTTGCAGGAAGCTTTTGAAGAGGTTTCACTGACATCCCAACCTCTAAGACATTCCTTTCTCCATACGTGATGTGGCATTATAAAGTAATGCACAATCCGGCTTGCCCTAGCAACAAACAACCCACCTACAAAGACTGTAGTTCTTGCAATCCTTGATTCCTTGAGTGGTCTTTCTAGACAGGGTGGAATGTGTATATGGTAGCATGGACATGGAAAGTGTTGCAACATGATGATGACTCGCTCCTTGAATCCTGATACACAAGGGAAGGACCCTCCCATGTTAACATGCCCTGTGTACCTCTCACCCTTTTCTTTGTGGGATAATTACATTGCCTGTTGGTGGCAGCTGTGGGCCCAGTTGTTGCCCATTGGTTTAATGAACAAACGATCAACAGCGCCACTTGTCACTTATAGCTGTCGACTGGAATCAGAGGATGCACCCCGATTAGGATGATACAGTTCCTTCCTGTCTCCTTTGCTTTCTTCTGAACTACTAAACCCGCAACCAAAACCAATCACAGCTTTTCAGGAACTTACTCCAGAAAGAGAAAGAAACAAAGCACATTGGTCTTAGCCACTGATATGCTCTATTATGTATTGGTAACTGCAGAGGAGTCTTTAAATTGGTCTTGTTTGATCCACATGTGCTAATGAACTGAATAAACTAATGTATAAACAGTGTTTGGAATCATAGTATGTCGAACAAAGCAGGATTTGAAGGACAATGAAATATGCTGTAGTTATTTATCAGACACCATACTACAACACCATGTAATCTCCTTATAGATGAAAGGGTCGAGATTTTAAGTTCTTTAGTCAGATGATATTGCACTTCTGGCCGTTTCCTCTCTGCAAAAATGTATGATGTTCTGCTATTCTATAAATTCAGATATCAGTTGCAGAAAAAAAGTGTTGATGGACATAGAAAAACTGATAATCCATTAAACATATTGCCAACAAAAATTACACAGAAGAAATGCACATTTTGCCCTGATTTACAGTGCATGCAGACCACTTGTACCATAAAATACCAAATATCAAAATCTTTACCTTTCATCATGAATTATTCAATATTTCACATTTCCCATTAGTGGTCAAAGCCATTTTGAGGTTGAGGAGAAGAGATTTTTGACACATAATTTATATGACAAGGCGTATAATATCCGCTGTCGGATTTATCGAAATTGTACAAATTTTAAAACCATATTGAGCTGACCCATTTCTATACATTGAGATGAGAAACGTTTGGTCCATTTTCTCTTTTGGTCATGATAATTCAAATTGAAAGCAGCTTATAAATGAGGAATTGTGTAACAAATTCCAGTGATGTGCCCCGGATAGCATCAGATGGTTTTGATTTGAAGCTGTCTGTTTGATCAGTCATCTTAGCTGTAATTGGTTCAGCTATGTTTTATATTCAATCAAGGCTCGGAGGAGTGAGGACTTCATTACAATGGAGGTTACATGTTCACTAAATCATTCACACATGCACCCTATCTAAAGCAATTATGACAGAGGGATTCACAATTCAGGGTTTATATTTCAATATTCTATGCTATGTATGACAAAGTCTGAATAGTATACTTGGATCCATGTCATTCCAAAAAGCAGTGAAAGTTAAATAGTATACTTATCATAAAAACGTTTTGCTAAGTATCACAATGGGTTGAAAAAGTAGAAGTATCAAATGTCAATTTTCAAATGGACTTGTATAACTGTACATCTGTATTTGTAGTGTGGAAGAATGTATACACAGTCCTTTCTGCTTTAATTCTAATTGTATGTAGCTACTTCCCTAATGAGACATAAAGTTTCAAATAGTTCTTGAACAAGCTTTTGATATTAGGGCTTGATATATTTGAATTACATATGGAACATTATATGGATTCCTTTTTAATGAGACCTTCAATACCAAATCTTAAACTAGAGTTGTATCCTGAGGGTTATTTTTTTTGAGATGTGAAACAATTTTTTTTAATTGTAAATGTGCACACATGATGACTTTCATTAGGAAGACCATTTTGATTGCTTTTTTTCTGAAAGGAAAAAGTCTTCCCGACTATACAAAAAGGTTTTATTTTAAATTTTTACATCATTATTTTTAGAGAGGCAAGACATTTTTGCATGAAATTAAAAAAAATTTTTTTAATGTAGTAACAGCCATGCAAGTCACTAGTTTAATCTGGTTTAAAGTGATTCTTACTTGATGGTAAAGCTGTTTTTGTGACAAACAGAAGGAGAAATTGGCAAATGGAATACTTCTGGATTTCTTGTAAAGTATCTGAAATATTTGCTATGGGTTATATGTCTATTGCTTTAGGTTCCTATCTTTTTGAGTATCGTTCGTGCAAACTGCTTTTTCTCTAGAGCACAATTTATCAGTTATGCAAAAAGATATTGCTTGCATACATGTTGTACATGTAGGTCTGATGGTACCAGATAGTTGGTACATATTCTGGAAGTTCCCCTTCTGTATCTTCAATTCAAGAATGATACACATTTGAGCAAGAAATCAAATTAATCATAAAAAGACTCACCATTCATGTATCTGAAATCAGTGCATTTTTGGCAACAATTTAGACATATGGTTTTAATTACTCAAGAAAATTTCAATGTATTATTTTACCATAGTAATGAAATGAATGATATGAATGTGAAATTCCAATGATTTGTAATACAATATTGCAAGTTATGTTTACGATAATAATAAGTGAACTATCTAAATACTTTGATTTTGACAAAGAACAAGATGTGATCTTAGCTTTCTCACTTCGTTGAGTCAGTGTACTTTGCAAATGATCTAATTAACCTCATCCAAATCTCTCTTATGCAATTCAATTAACCTGACGTAATTAAACCTTTCCATGTCTGCTAACACTCAGTGATAAATGATGGTTAACAGTGACCAGCCTGCTCACCACCAATATTAGAAAATGACCCACCCCCCAATTAAGTGATTTTGAGATGGAACAATCCTCTTGTTCTTGATTCTTTACGATGTCAGTCAGGGATTGTTTCAGTCAAGATTCCTGGCAACATAAATGACAAAAATGATCTACTTTGCTTAATTAGATTAGATAATGCATTTAGAATGAAACCTGTCCAGGAATGTCACATGTGGGGAAGCAGTTTGTTCTGCTGAGAGGCAGATGGGTGTGTAGTCATACTTTAACATAGAGTTAACACCCTTTGGCTCAACAGACCAATTAATGTGACCGATGTAGACTGGTGACCAGGGGTGGTATTCTGAGAATTATTTTATCTTGATTTTAGCGAAAAGATTTTATTTGTCATAACAAAATCTAACTTGCAACATTTCATTGGTGTTTGCGCAGATGAATTTCGCGTTCGCAGCCACTTTTGCACAGTCATTAACCATTGATGTAAGTGTAAATTTTGTTATGACAATTAAAATTATTTCACTAAAATCAAGATAGAATAAATCTCAGAATACCACCCCAGGCCTTTCTAAAAAGGTTCTCCACGCATGTATGTCCATCTATAAAGAGACAATTCAAGCGATCACTAACTAGATGGCTTTAGTAGCAAGGTGGTCTCCATGACAGGTTTGAGTTAAATGGATACTTAAACATCTTTAGACACTAGATGATAAATATACAGCAGAATGATATATAACAGCAGATAATGGATAGCAAATAGTAGACACAAAAGGTCAAGACTGGAGCGAGAGAATTCAGCCACCTGTGTTTCATCCTAATGGCAATGGTGACAATTACCACCCAATATATGGTCATTGTGAAATTTGCATGTCTGAAAATAGACTGGTACAGAAATGGAGCCCCATTTTGTGTTTTAGCTTTAGATCCATGGATACTGTTTATTTTATGAAATCTTCCTTTGGTTTTTGTACAAAAATAAATACAGGTAGCCTACTTCCTTCCTTTATTCATTGAGGGTTTTGTTATAGAAAAAAACCCCGTATAGAATGTACAGTTTCATTGCAATTGATGTAGAGCACAGTATGATGAAAAACACAATTGAACATATGGGCCTAGTTGTCCCCATTATTCATAATTCTTAAACATGATACTACTATTTAGAATATTTGGATTAACCTCTGTATTAAATAGCCATATGTTTGTACTCTATGCATGAAGCTGATGCATAATTTGGTACATCCTATGATTAATAGGGCAAGAATGTTAATGAAATCTGCAAATCTGTTCTTAATGACTTGAACAAATTATTACATCAATTACTCTGCCATTTGTGCGCTGGTATCAAGTTTGCAAATCACCCTGCGTTACAGCAAATTATGTGACATTTCCTCCAACTTACTGAGAATGTACACGAGTGTCAGTCATTGAGATCGGGTCTTTTCCAGCTAGTATGACTCTTTCCCATTTTTTCTTTTTCCCATTTTTTCTTTTTCCCTTACTATTTTCTATCCTTTTTCCTTTTCCCATCTCATGCTTTCTCTTATTATACCCTTCACCTGTTCACCCCCTTTCTGACTGTACTTTCACTTTTTCTTTCCTTTTTTCTTTCCTTTTTGCTTGTGTATCCTTTTCCCTCGTCCACCCCCCCTCTCTCTGTCCTTTGCTTATTTGTCGAAATCAATTATCGTGTACCGATTTTTCATGACACGTTTGAGGGAATATGTGGAAGGATTCAATTAGTATGAGTTTTATATATCACAAAGTTGATCTATATTGCTGTACATTCAAAGCTGAAATGGTACATGAAGAATTCATCTTCTGTACAAAAAAAAATAGTGTCGTGTATTAAATCCAAAACAAACCTAACCTATTCGTTCTTGCAGGCCTTGTAAAACAAAGTCAATAAATATTATGTCTTTATTAAAATGTAGAGCCCAAGTTGAATCTTCAATATAAATGTAATCAGCCTTTAACAAAGACATTTTATGATAGTTTTTGACATGGAATCTTTCCCAAGATTCCTAGTATATAGGTTCATGAAAATGCTAATGTCAATAAATTCTGTTCATAAATGGCACACATTCTCGAATAGAATTCATGAACTTGTCGAAAGCATTTTATAACTCTGATAACAACCATTGCCTTTCCTTCAAAAGTGAAATACAGGCAATTGGTGGTACAACGAGAGGAAATCAAGCTTGTTGAAATTGAAACCTTCTCTAATATCCTTTTGAGCTTCAGTACAGTGGGTATACGGCCTTTGTTGCACATTGAAGAGCCTTAGAGGGTAGTTTGTCTGTGAAAAAAGTGTAGCGAAGTTGAAGGATAGTGAGTAGGGATGCCTGCTTTTAAGAGAAAAAAAAAACCCAGGGATAAAGTTCTTCAGAATCCTGACCAGCATATTTTACTGAAAAGTGAATTTCATACCCTGATATTACCCCCAACCTAGTGCTATCATGGCCCATAAGGTAACCCAATCTGGTGACGACTACCGCTCGGTTCGGTCAGCGAGAATTGGTCACTCAATAACGGTTGACCAGATAAAATTATGATGGAATAGGAAGGGAAAGAGAGGGTTATGGAGATAAAGGGACAGAGAGAGGGAGAGAGGGAGAAAGATAAATAGGAAAAGAAACTGATGGAAAGAGAGAAAGAAAGTTATGCAGAAAGGTTGAGAGAGAGAGAGAGAGAGATACACACATACACAGATACATTGCAGAATAGAGAGAAGAAGAAGAAGAGAAATGGGGGGAGAGAGAGAGAGAGAGAGAGAAAGCTCAAGCTCATACTGTCCTCGCTTCCCTTATCTCCCCCAGCATGCGTGCGGCGGTTGATTAGGAGTGCGCGTTCTCAACCAAAGCGGACCATCACCAATAGGCTAGAATTACGCTACCCTCCTTCATCATAGTCGCGGTGCGCATAGCGTGAGAGGGAAAAGGGAAAAAAGGAATAATTCTGTATACGCAGGTACCATTACCTCTGTGCTAATCCCAGTGGGAAGACTGGGTTTCATATCGATGTGGGTAGTATCATTTTCTGATTACGACTATTTTTCTGCTCTCTTATCTTGCACATCTATGGTGAATACAAACACGTAAATGGATGCACATGTACAATAAGCAGAGACCTTCATACATTATCAGCCAGAAGCACTGGCTAAATGAATTGCATTTTTCTCAAATATAGCACTTCAAAAAGAGATCCCTTAATTTGGATTATTTTCATTTCATTATTTTAAATGAATTATGAATGTTTTGAAGAGAAAAGTTTATTTTTTCCTCACATTTTGCAAGCATGAAACTACAAGACGTCCTTTAGTAGCATTGAATCATAATAGGAACATTAAACTAATAATTTCTTGGTACTACAAAATTTCAATATGGCACAAAAAAAAGACATGATAACGAAGCTTTTCGACCTGCACTCATCAGGTTATCACGCAGGTATATAACAAATATAGTTGATTTTGAGTAATTTGTTATATACCTGCGTGATAACCTGATGAGTGCAGGTAGAAAAGCTCTGTTATCATGTCTCTGTTTCGTGCCATATTGAACATTAAACTATATATATATATATATATTACAAGCATGTGGAGATCGATACTGTAATTCGAGCTCCCAATAGAGATATCGTTATACTGATTAAAGTGATAAGAGGAAAATAAAATGACAAAATATTTCTTTGTGTCTTTGTAGAACGAGAAAATCACAAACCTTTTGACCACTGCCGTAGACTTCAAATATCAGTATTCTGAATTATATCGCAAGCTTTTCCCCTTTATAAACATCACAAGTAAATCTCTTTCCAATTACTGCCAATATGCAGCTTGTCATTTATTCATGGGAAAATTTGAAGAAAATGGTGAATTTAAGAGTGGGCTGTGTCATTTTCCTGACAGATATTTGCTGCGTGACTCAGTCAGTTCATGGTAGAGAGATTATACAGTCAGCCAGCTTCGCAGGAGGCAAAACCCCAACCAAATTCTGCCCCAAAATTGCAAATAATTCTAGAAACAGTTGTCTGAGCAGTAACTGAAGGAGCTGTCACATTTTGTGCAAATTTTTGGGCTGCCGCGGCAACCAGCACTCCAGAATGTCGTCATTTATCATCTTCCACTCAAATACTCATTCCCTCTTCCTCTCTGTCTGTCTCTCTCTCTCCGTGTCTCTCTCTCACTCACACACACACACAAACACACACACACTTTCTTTCTATTTCTCTTTCTCTCTTTCTCTACACTCCCTTCCTCTTATCTTTTTTCTCTCATTTACTCTGTCTCTTATTCTGTATTCATTTTGATATGCTTGTCATTCCCCAGACAGAAACATTAATAATGTCTTGTGATATCCCCTTTCTACTCTCTCTCTTTCTACATTTATCTCTTCTCTTTTTCTATATGCAGATACTGAGTGTATTGAGCACTATAAGGAGAATAAATAAAAACAGACATCAATTTCTTGGTCTGTTGATGATGATGTGGATTTCACACACTTATTTGAAGACTCATTGTTATGCATTGAAAATGTGTGGAGATTGATTAGGGTGAAATTAGAAAGAATAATCATGGAGGGAGGTGTTTGAGAGGGAGGAGTAGAGTGAGGAGACTGTCTTCTCATTTACTGATGCCTTCCTTCAGACTGGCTTTGTTTGTACAGGATTGCTCTCAACCAATGCACATGATGCTGGGTGGACTGGAATTTGCATTCATTATTCCAAGAAGTCGTTGGAATGGTTGAAAGCCTGGGAGATAAGACACAGGATCTAGCACCATTTTAAAGCCAGATTATATCTCGACATCATTTGAATAATGCACCACTTGGCCGCTCCGTCACATCATTGGAATTTGAGCAAGTCTTCTCATTTATCAAGACGACTGACTGAAAGGCATCCCTCCATCGGAAAGGTTGTAGTCCTCCCTGCTGACAAGTGGAAACCTCAATATGCGCAGTCCATGTAAGCTACTCCATGCCCTGTTTGTGCATGCATTAGTAGCAAGGCCCTCCCAAAGTTATCATTTGAAACCAAACGCTGTGACCAAATACATCACTCCCAACCAGACCGGTTGTCACACGGGGGGCATCGATAACGACTGCGGAGAGGGAAATCGCGTCTAACGATAATACAGCGCGCTGCAAAAATGTTGGCTCTGGCCCCCAAAACTCCTCCGGTTACTCGGCGACGTCCAACGCATTTGCAAATAAATGAAAGCGGCTGCGATGCAGGGGTACTTCATTATCGACGAGCAAAGCGTTGCTGCCCGCTTTAATCAGTATGCCTAATAACACTGCTTTGTCACACAGGCTCATGGCACCTGAAGCATACAGTGACTCTTATCTACCTAGCCTTATCTCAAGTAGTCAGACCCATTTATTGTTACTTTAATTACGCAAACACACTTAACACACAGGCATACATTTGATGATGTTTTATCCACATCTCTCTCTCTCTCTCTGTCTTCCCCATTTGTTCTGTAGTCTGCCACTATTGTCAGGCTAATTGTCCAGCCATTGGTATTGCAGTTATGAACAGTGCTATACTGTTGAGGCATGATAAAAGCAAATGTCAAATATATACTTCACCAGTAAGCGTTTCATCATAATTGCTTTGTGTGGTTCATAATGTACAATTGTATCAAACAAAAGCAAGCAGTATTGTCTCTGGATGAATACCCAAATCAATATGGTATGAAGGATTTCTTTAATGAACTGATTTGGGGACAAACCCTGTTTTATCAATATCTACCATTAGAGATGATTTCCTGTTGATTGGTTGCATGTTTTACATTTAAAAACTGACATTTTTCCTCAAAAGTATAATCATAATAATTTCTTTTAAAAGCAAGTCATTAGTGGATTTGAGCGTAATTTCTAGATTCTTTTAAATTCAAGCATTATTGCCCTCCAGGCTATCTTTCCCCCATAAAAAGAATTGTTGTAATCATATTGGTGGTAGATTTTATCACAAAAGTGGCTGGTGTGAGGAGTCTATTCCCTGTTCTTCATGCCCTCGTGTATCACCATTGATTACTGACGCGGGAGTGCTCATTTGAATAATGAAGGTACGGTCTGACTGGTCAGGTTTATCAGTTAGCAAGAACTGACCTTCTCCCCTTGGCTCTATATCCCTAGGCCTTCGCTTCTCATTTACTTTATTGAGAAAATTATACAGAATTTGATGATACAACCGGTCATTTCATTGCTTAGGATATTACACACAAATTGAATAAAAGGAATTAATCATGCTGGAACTTGGATAGATGATATTGTCATAAGTTTACATGCAGTACCTGTTACATGTGTGCTTAGTCAGTAAGACAATGGGTAGGCCTATATTAATTTCCACCTGGCTTTTTTAATGTCCATGTACATCATGCATGAAGCTTATAATTTGCTGAGCACTCCGTGTCAGTTTTGAAGCCTGTATTTTTGCCTTCCGATAAAAAAGTTGTTTGGCCGAGAATTTGAAGCTCCAAATGTACATGTATTGTGTACATGTATCCTCACCGATACAATGGGATTAGTTGTTCAGTACTTTCTATTTAGGTAGCTATTGCTAAGTCAGACAAGCATGGAACAAGGTATCTTAGCAACGTGCACTCAAAGTATGACTAGATTACAAAGTCATCTTTTTAAAAAGCCCTTTAACCCCTTGCCTACTGTAACCGGGTCTTCCCTGTATAAAGTCTATGGGAATGAGAGGATCCAGCAATTAGTATTGAAGCGTCCCCACATTTTGAAGGTCCCAGAGACCTTTTGGGTTGTAAGAGTTTGATATAACCTGTCACGTTGCTTCTGCCCTACCCTCTCCCAGCCCAACTTCTCCTTCTTCCTCTTGCAGGTAATGCTCTCTTGCAGGAAACTACAACCCGCCCCAACAAAAATTAGGGCATAACATGATACCCAGCTTTTCTGATACATTACCTCCACCTGTAGCCCCTTTGTGTATGGGGGCATCGATTCTGGTGGCAGAAGATTTACAGTATTTTTGTTAATGCTAAAATGTGTACGGTCCTTAGACCTCCTGCACAATTTCAAAGAAGATTAAAAAAGTCACGGCTGTGATGGAATGTTTATGACATTCATGATTGACATTCCCATCAAATAAATATCTCTCTAACTTCCTTTCCCCTTCTCAAAAACACCAACAAACAGAAGTAAAGCTGGCCTGGGGGAGTTTAGCACCAAATAGTTGGATAAGACTGAAGCAGGAGAGCTCGAGAAGGGGAGGCAATAAATCTGAAGAGGTTTAAAAATCTCCTAATTGATACCTCACCCTAAAAGTGTCTGATCTTATTTGATTGAGTAGGCTGTACTTCATAACTGGTACATGAACTTGGAATACCTCTAGCCCAGTTCCCTGCTTTCCTGGCGCAAATACAGAGTGGCTTGAGAGAAAATAGATTGTAAAATCCTATCTGAAGTCACAGTTCAAAGATTAGGATGAGGGAGTGTTTGGACTTCTGGTGGAGGATGTTACCGTTTGAAGACACATGACAAGGTTCGTGTTTGAATCGTGACTCTATCAGAGAAGGGGTCTGCATGTTTGAGATCAGTCATTGGTAGTTATAGAGAATGTATAGCTCGGGAGTTCAAAATGTATTGCGTGAACATTTTCTCCACTTCTGCCTCCATCAGGTTCCAAATGAACCTTTTCCTTTTCAGCGATTATAAAATTGCTCATGACGTTGTGTCAGATATACATGTACAGCCTCTTATTAGATGTCTCTGTTGGCCTGTTGTTTTGATACCAGTCCCATACTGAAATATGGATATTATTGTATGTGATTTTAACCTAAACTTTGTAATATCCATATAATTTTATAGGTCCAAACACAACTTAAAGCATTATGCCATATGAATCAAAAATCATAAAGTGATGCAAAAGTGGTGTTGAAACACAGACTTTCACATGATAATATAAAAAAGGAAACAAGTGTTTCCTCTGATACTCACCATTGTATCTCAGCCCCGTCGTTTCGTAGCTCTACAAGAGCAAGCATCTGTCCCATGAATTTAAGACCAAAGACCGTGAGGAAATTATCGGGTGGGGTGCAACTTTTACGATCACCATGTTTGGAAATTCACCAAACACTGTGGAACACAAGAGGTGACAGATAAGTGAAGATGGCGATGTTTGTTAGAAATAAAACTCTACTCTCTGTGAAGCAGGTGTACATTAATCAATTGCATGTAGGGAGGAAGAGAGATAGTGCGGAGGGATGGTTTCTGGTGCTGTATCAATTTTCTTCTATTCTCCTCACAACATCTTGCAAGATAATCTTATCAGATACGACCAGTGCACTTTCTATTCCTCTTCTGATTTGTTTGTTTTTCTTTTGTTTCCCTTCATCTGTTGTGATGTGTTCCATGTTATTGACAAGTGCATTGGTGGGATAGGGTAATATAGGGCAAGAATGACGTGCCAAAAAGCAGAAGGGTAGTTTGTTGCCCCTTCCGTGACAAACTACGCATTTGTCCAAAATTCAGCGTGTTAATGCACTGACATATCGTCTGTTTGGAGCCAGAAGGACGTTAACTCTTTTCAGATGATGGGATTTAACAACAACCTTCTGGCTCCAAGCAGATGTTTTTTTATTTTCCTCTTTTCAGGAGCTCTGTGCAATCTATTCATTCATCATCAAATCATATTGTAAATGAATTTCTGCCCCAATAAAAAATTATTATCTTTGCTCTTATTTTACTTACTGTATATTGTTATCTTGAGAGCTAAGTATATAAACATTTCTTGTACCTAGTTTCAATTGTGAAGATATACATGTAAGTAGCTAGAACAAAGACAATTTTACTTAGGAGTGTAAACCTTTTGTTATTCCATATTTGACTGAAAGTAATGTATACATAGTTTACAAACATTATCAGTTATATGAAGAATGGTACTTGAAATAAGATGCAAATGCAAAATACAGAAAATGATGGAGTTATGATTTTGATAAGTAATATCACAGAATCTTAAAATGCAAGTTGAATTAACATTTCAAACCTTATGATGATGTCATTTTATTTTATATTTTTGCAGGTTTACTGTGGATGGTGGTAGTAATGAATCCAGGTTACTCAAAACGAGATAAAGAACTCTGGAGAGTGAGGTTACGGCAGTGGAGTTCAAACGACCTTTGCCCTCTAGAAGATGCGGACGCTCGCAGTAATATTCCTAACCCAGGACCAGGTGCAATAAACAATGTGGCAGGTAATGAAGATATTTACATGTTATCTTGGTTTTTGGTTTGTCAGGCAGCAGCGATTTAAGCTTGGGAATTACTGATAGTTCAGTGTAATATAAATTACCCTGCCAGTACCGTTCTACAGGTCATCCAACAAGTTCTTCACTGGACTTGGTTCTGATATTATAAAATGAAATACAATGTAAGATGATAGATGATGGGTTGGAATAACAGTTGTCCAAGCATTCTAATTCACCGGTATGTAAAAAAGTTTTGTGTTCAAATTTAGTTTATGTAGGGCCTACGGTTTCATTTACCAAGGAGTTTAGCTCTTAATGTACATCTAATCAACGTGATTGACTATAGGCATCTGAAATTTTTCGTCGATATATCATGAATATTTAGCTAAAGTTATGGTTTGATACATACGAGATATAACATGCTTCTGTTTATTAATCGTAATTATCTTTAATGGAAATATTTAAAGGAAGATCTTCCTTAAACAGAACTAGAGATTTATGTTTGAGTTTTTCTCCCGTTATTTTCCCCAGGACCGTCCGTTAATGGAGACAGGCTGCGGACGATCTTCACAAGGGCGATAGAGGCGTGCGATCTCCAGTGGTGTGACAACCACTTACAAAATGTCTTAAAAAAAGACTACTTCATGTGTGTGCATCATATCAAAGATATGGATTATGGTCTGTTCAACCAGTCCGCCTTCCCACTCTGGTCAGGTAAGGCTACTTTTCAAAACACTTTCAAAATGTTTTTTCTGTTTTTCTCTCTTTCAGTTTCCACTAATTTGATGGTAATTTCTAGTCTGGGTCACCCTTCTGTTGCATTTTGTATGGCTTCACCTTCCTCTAGTGGTCTGTTCCGCATCCTCATTTTTCTTTGTCTCTTTCTCTGTATTTCTTCCCTTTTGCTCTTCCTCACTGTGTCTCTCTATCTCTCTGTCTCTCTGTCTCTCTATCTCTCTATCTCTCTATCTCTCTGTCTCTCTATCTCTCTGTCTCTCTGTCTCTCTGTCTCTCTGTCTCTCTGTCTCTCTATCTCTCTGTCTCTCTGTCTCTCTGTCTCTCTATCTCTCTATCTCTCTATCTCTCTATCTCTCTATCTCTCTATCTCTCTATCTCTCTATCTCTCTATCTCTCTATCTCTCTATCTCTCTATCTCTCTATCTCTCTATCTCTCTATCTCTCTATCTCTCTATCTCTCTGTCTCTCTGTCTCTCTGTCTCTCTGTCTCTCTGTCTCTCTGTCTCTCTGTCTCTCTGTCTCTCTATCTCTCTGTCTCTCTATCTCTATCTCTCTATCTCTATCTCTCTATCTCTCTATCTCTGTCTCTCTGCCTCTCTGCCTAATCTTCATTATTTTTTTTTCTCACCATCTCTTTTTTTTCCCCTCCTAAGTCTGCATTCTTTCGTCTGCCGTTCTCCTCGTTCCCACTGTGTACCTCCCATTAAGCCCAGACCGGTATCCAATAATAGAGGGGGCAGGCTATTACCCCGGTCCCACTGCATAATTCTAGCCCTAGGAGGGTATTACATTTAATGAGTAGGGTGGCTGCACTTTTCAAAGGTGTGGAGAGGAATACTCAGTGGGGCTACACCTAAGTTCGGTACCTGCGTGATACATGGACACCATTAGTATGTAATACACTCTTCTCTGGAGTCGTATGAAAAATGAGCCTTTCAGTTTGTTCCTTGACAATGAGGGATCAAGCCACCATGTCTCCTCCCCTTCCATCATCTAAGCCTGTGTTCTACATATTTTTTTAAATATTGTACACTAAGATCAATTGCCCTTCCTCTCTCTCCTTCTGTCTGCCATGTACATGCACCTCAATTTGTCATGTACTCTTATCATGCAGCTTAGATCATCACTCCCATGATGCAGTGATACAGTCCCATGATGCAGTGATACCAGTCCCTCCCATCCCCTTTACCTTTTCAAACTAGCTGTTTGTTTTTTCTGATCCCCTAATTTGCTTATTGTCATCTTTCACTCATTATACTATTTTCCCCTCTTTGTTTAAATCCATTTTCTAGTATTTGTTCACCTTTCTTTTTATCCATTCACCCATCCATTCATCAGTCCATCTGTTCATCCATTCATCTCTTAGTCCATCTATCCTTTTAGCCAACCATCCACTCATTTATATATCAACCCATCTATCCATGTTTCATCTCATACGCGGATTCATCTGTTTATCAGTCTATCCATTCATTCATTCATCTATCCATCCATTCCTCCATCCCTCCATCCCTATCTCTCATCTCATCTGATGTGTGTCTGCCAGTCAATAAGTGCATTAAGGGTGTGCTGTTGGCTAGGCCGGGTCTGAGAGCCTGTCTACTGATGCGTTCCCTGGTGGTAGAGTGATGTTGTTGCCGTGAGCGATGCATCCAAGCACTCTACCACACAACCACTGGGGCATGGCTTAGTTTTAATTCGCAAACCTTTTTCCAACTTGACCAGAAATTCAGCTATTGAGTCAAACTTAACAATTGTTTTTATGCAGGCTGCTCTTTATACTGAGCATTTTTTGTATGAAATATTTGTGTATATATATATATTTTTCAAAGAAGGTATTTCAGCTCTTGTTCATTATTTTATCAGCATGAATACTGTTACAAATTGTACAATGGAAAAAAGCATAGCTTGATAAGTCAATCCCATTATATTGCCAGCAAAATCTTTTTTTTTCAGTGCATGAATATAATGTTCTAGATTGTACCATGAATTTAATATCTGGCACCACCTACCAAGCTGAGCGAACACAAAAGGGACTGGATATTAGACTATGACTTCCGATTGCCGCAGCCAATAGAAAAGCTGAGATAATTGTCCACATGATAGTCATTCAACTTGAAAGCTAATTCATTAGCATTCTGTATCAGAGATGGACAGAGATTAAGAGGATGGGAAAGGATAAAGTGATAGGGAGACGGAGACAGAGAGATAACAGGCAAAGAATGGAGACTGAGATATATTATTGCAAAGAAATATATAGATTAGATATTCAGCATGATATGCAATAAAGATGAGAGTATCATGTTATACAAGAATTGCATATTCATAATCAAATCTTGAAAAAACCAAGTCATAATACATTAGGGGAATATATGTAGAAGTAAATCAGCGAAGAGGGGATAGACAGAGAGAGAAAGAGAGAGAGAGCAGGAGAGGAGGGATAAAGAAAAAGGAGAGACATGAATAGAAAGGTGGAAAAGATTGATAGACATAGGCAGAGAAAAGAGAGAGGGATACAAGGATGGAGAAAGAGGATGAAAGAGTGAGAGGGAGGGAGAGATAAAGCGTCAATGTGAGATGAATGAAGCAACGCTAATTTTTCTTTTTGTGTGTGCGGGACATTGTTGGGCAGGCACCGAATGATTGGAAAACAACTGTAGCGTAAAGCCCAGCGCTGATGGGCTTTATGCCCACATTTTTCAAAGTAATTACGGCTCATTGCCACGCTTTAGAAGTGTTCTATTATGGATCATACTGTATTATCATTCAAATTAGTTTGTTAGATGGTATTATTTATTCACCATAATGTTTATTGATTAATGCTATCAGAAAAAGAATTTTTATGGTAGAATAGTTCTGTCTTTGTTTGATAGATTTTACATGTAGTTTTACTTATCCCGCCAATTTGAATTTATGATATATTCTTGGATTTTTCTCAAGGATTTGTGAAGAATGATATGGTTCCTACCTTGAATCATACCACCAAATGAGAAGGCTCGAAATGAAAGTATCCAATTTGAATTTATGATATATTCATGGATTTTTCTCAAGGATTTGTGAAAAATGATATGGTTCCTAAATTGAAGCATACCACCAAATGAGAAGGCTCGAAATGAAAGTAAAATTAATACTATTGTGTACCAATTCCTGTAGATTGTAAAAAAAAAAAAAACCAGAATGGAGTAATGTATTTAAGCACTACAGTGACTAATACAAGATGAAAAACTTTGTCTTTGTTAAAAGCTATTGACAAATACAAAGTGAAACATGATAAATATATTTGATATAACTTGGTGCAGGTATATCCAAAGTGAAGTCAGTGTCTACATGTGTGTTGAAGTTGTGTTCCATTTGCCTGCATACTCACCACATACTGTGCTAGACTTTTCAAAAGGTATGGATATTATAATACGGTGACCATGAGTCGATTACTGCAGGCCGCATGCCTGCCCAAGCTATAATCTCACTAACAGGCTCATTGCTATGAGTTACCTCTTTCAGCACGCTGTCCATTGGTCACAATGAGATGATGGTCATGTAAAATGGACTTAACTATAGGTGGAGGCCAATATTTCAACCTCTTTCCTGAGAAGTGAAAATGATAATAATCATTCACATTGATGTAACATTTCATTTTCTAGATGTAATTTAGGCCAGGACCATTTCACCAGTAATAACGCATTTGTATAAATTTGCACCTGCACATTGTATGTACAAAGTATTTATTTCTTGTTCTGTTTTGATGCAGAAAATTCTTTCCTGTTATTTGACTGAATATCTCTCTCTCTCACTCTATCTTCCTCTCTCTAAAACTAAAATATAGTTTTCTTTTTTGCTCATTCCCTCTTCATCTGCCCATTTCTCTTCTTATAATGTCTGAATTTTGTGTTTCCTTTGTGATAATATGAAAAACTCTGTCTCTCTCTCAGACCCTCTCTATCCCTGTCTCCCTGTCCTTTCATGTTTTATATCTCAGTCTGTGTGTCTCTTTCTTTATTTCTTTCTCTCTCTCTCTCTGTCTCTCTTTTTGGCTTTAGCCCTCTCTGTCTGTTTTCTCTTTGTCTGTTCTCTCTCAGTTTGTTTCTCTCTCTCTCTCTCTCTTTCCTTCTCTTTGTCTCCATTCTCCTCCCACTTTGTTCCAACACTCCCCTCCAGTATTCCACCTTCCCAGTAGTCTGTGTCCATCACATCATTCTCTTTTCCTCAAGGCCCTACTTCACCCACCTCTCTGCCTCAGACTGCATCACAGACAACCAACCAACCCTCTCACAGACAGCCCTCTCACAGGCACAACCAGCCGCCGTAGAATATTACACAGTGATGTAGTGAAGCTATTATAATATGTGCTTCCATGCTTGAACTTTGATAGCATTAAATCTTTGATAACGTCTAGTTTCTCCATCTCTATGCCTCATTGTCAGTCAAAGCCGGTTTGTTTCAATACATCAGAGGAAGTTCAGTGTAAATATATTATACAAGGTCTTCATCTTGGATTACATTTCTCTTGTTATTGCTTCTAACAGTATTTCTCCGTAGTGTTCGATCGTATGCCTGCAAATATAGACTTTTTCTTGGAAAGATTTTTGTCTTCAGAGAGGATATTAGTAAGGAAACCCTTCATTTGTCTAGAGATTGAATAATAATCACATTCATGTACTGGTAGGCATGTTAGGATGTTATAAGCTTTTCATTTGTGATTTGATACATTTGTTGCGTTACCGCTTGATATGGTATTTCTCAGTAGGATGCTGTCTTAAAATTACAACTATAGACATTTTTTCTTTGATAGATTGTCTTTAGAGAGAATTTTAGTGAGGAAACTTTCATAATAAATTGAAAAGTAATCAAATTCATGTAATGGTAGGCATACTGGTATTGTGTTAGGTACATGAAAGCATATTGAATATGGAGCGGTAATTATTTCTTGAATGATATTGGCAAGGTGAATGAAACTGTACAAAATAAGGGGGAGTAAATATGATTGAAATTAAGTCAAGCATACCTCGAGTCATTGATTTTTAGAAGCTAATTTGCTTCCTGTTTGTGTGCATGTTTACATCTTCCCTAGCTCAGCAGGGACTTGAACTTCATGCAGTAAATAGATCAAACTCGGCCTACCCAAACCCTTTCCTCTGCTTACGCTAAAAAGAGAAGCTCACTTGTGTATTCTCATTTATTGATGCTTCCTCATTCATTTCTCTGTTCTGTCTTTTGTAAGCAGAGATCAAATTAGCCATTGCTGGCTTTCAATATTGATTCAAGCTATTTGTGTTGTTTTAGTGAGTGTGAGTATATACATCCATAGAACAAAGAAAAAATGAAAGTGGCAAATTATTTTGTCTCTCTTCCAGCTCCCTGTATGGTCACAATAAGCTAGCAATGTGGGCCCCTCCTTTTTATAGATTTTTAAAAGAAATAAATCATTATTAATAAAAAATAAAACTCTTCAAAAAAAAAATTTTTTAATCAATGGATTTATCTTTCCAGACAGAAAAAAGGCCTGCAGTTTATTACTTCTGTACAGTGTGTACATGCATATCATATTATTTTTATATTGGCATCTTCATCAAGCAATGTATTTAGAAAGTAGAAATCCCTTTGTTTTGCATTTACGCTGGAGCAAGTGTTGTTAGCATATTGTTGTAAGGTATCACTGTTTTTGTAAATTCAAACTTAAGAACATGGATCCATAAGGGTAACAAAGGGTCAGTGTCGGAGTGCCTTCTGTAGTTAAAGCAAAAACCAATAAAAATGGATCTTGATTAAATACTTGGTGTGAACAGAGACCTTCAAAGGTCAGTCAGAAATCTCCCTTTCCTCCACTTTACACATTAATTCCAAATCTTAGCAGAGAGAAAGAGTCATGGAAAAGCAATTTGACTGGGATTTAAAAATCAGAATAAATACATCGAAGTGGTGACAAACTGGGTGACCACATTACTCATGATAACTGTGGAAAAGCTATCACAGTTCAAAGAAATCCTTGGGTCAAACGTTTGAGCGGTCTGAATATTATAAAAGAATCGGGTAAAGAATGAAAGAAATGGTGGGTGAACTTTGTGGAAGTTTGGGGCAATGGAAGCAGGAAATCCACTTTTTATTTAGATTTATCTTGATTGTGATTGAGAGGCAGAGTGGAATAGATTTTCAGTATGTCTGGAGTTGAAAAGGTTACTGGTAATGAATGCTTGGTAGTAAAAAACAGTTTTAAGATATAAGGCTACTTTTTGTTGTTTGGTTTAGGAATGTTGAAGGGAGGAAAATAGGAAAGTAATAACTGTGAAAGAGAGCGTAAACAAAGGGGTACCTGCAAATCATATTTTGATGAGCCGATTCACATCCTGCTCTTACTTTCCCCCTCTTATGTATTTGATGACTTTCCTCAGAAAAATTAGAAATACAATATTCTTAGAGCAGTAAATTGTTCTAGATAAAAGATACTGAAAAAGAAAGAAAGAGAAAGAAAGAAAAAGAGGGAATTGAGAGAGAAGAGGGTTGTTATATCATCTGTGCAATACAAAATAAATATGTAAAAAAATATTTTTTGCAAAATTAAAATGCAAGCTTTTGTTTGCAATATTTCTAAATAGAAATAGTTTCTTGTGAATGGCGTAGAAAAAGAAAGAGAGAAATAGAGTTTGGTGTATTTGAAATGAGCCAAAAGTAAACAAATATGTGGAACATTCCGAAGCATTCTTCTTTGTGATGAAATGGTCTAGGTATTCATTGGCCTCCCAGCTACCACTGCCGAATGAACCGGGCTGAGCTCCAGAGTCGTCAATACAACCCCCGTTCTTTTCTGTCAGTGCGTTACTTTTTGACCTCTGTGGCCTTAGTGACACCGTTAGCAATCTGTGTGGCGTGCGCAGCCTTTGTTACCGTTCACAATGACTGCGTTTGATTGATAGCTGGTCCAAGTTCTCTTATTTACTCTCTTTTCAAGGTTTCGCTCTCACACTTCTCTTACTTTGGTCTTTGGAGTAAGCGAGCGATGGTGAAGAGTGGAATGAGAGGATATCTTGGAGTGCTACGCTGAATGTTTTTCCACCTGTGTCACTGGATACATGTTGGGAATTTGGGATTTATGTGAAGAATGAGGACTGTAGAAAAATGATCTGTTCCCCTTTTATACCAATGAATTCTTTCCTTAGTAGTATTACTGGATTTTTGGTGCAGCCCACTTACAAGTAGTCTCTACACTGATATGGTCCTGAATAATCATTGTGCATTTTTTAAGGTCAAAGATACTATGCTTCACTTAAAATTGTGGTGAAAGCTTTATAGAAACAATATTGGTCGAGTTTGGGTCAAGTACCTGAATATTCATAACAAAGGTATTCATGTACTTAATAGAAACAAAAACCCTTAAAAAATATTTTCTCTAATTCAGTTTCCATTCTTTTCTACTTTCCTCTACTAAGTATTTTACTTTTATGTCGTTCCCTTTTTACTCCCCCACTCTTCTCTCCAGACTAAACGAGTCGTAATTTTGATGTTTACTCTCATTTGTATGTGATTCAAACATAGTTTTCTCTTATGTTCTCAGTATGTATTTGAATCTGGTCTAGTATAGAGTTTAGTTTTTCCCGTGTAGATCAGTTTCACGAATCGTGCGTCGATCAGTCTTTTCATTGTTATAATTTTCTTGGAAAAAAAAAATCAATTTGGACAAATTGATGTGTTAATTCAAGAGTATTCACTCTTAATATCCTCTTTGTTTAGATAACAGGCATTGCTGCATCTACTAGTGATGTACATTTATATCAAATTTCTTGTATGAAAATTTCATCTTCTTTATTCTCATGTTGTTCTTTCAGAACATCTACCAACAGCTTGTGCCCGAGTAGATGCTCTTCGTTCCCACGGTTACCCCAAAGAAGCATTACGTCTAGCCGTCTCCATCGTTAGATACCTCAAGAAAGTACAGCAAGACCACCTTAAGCAAGCTAAACATAGTGAGTACCATGGCACCAAAGACCCACCAAGGACCAAACGGAGACCTAAGTGGGACCCAATTTGGACCATGATGATTTATTTATACATTTCAGTTTGCTGGATACAAGTTAAAAAATAATTTGTGTCATGAAGCATTAGAATTGTATATTTTTGTCATTAATGGATCAGTTTATGTAGTCCAGGGGATCTACACAAGTATTTTTGAACAAACTTTTCTTTATAGATGTTGTACATATATTAATTGCCTTTAAACTTGGGCAGTTATAAATACATCAAAATTTACACAGAAAATGAATATTATTCCGTGAAAATAATGACTTAGATTACTAAATTTTTGTGATTATCACTAGATTAATAAGCTTTTTATAATGATATGTTAGTGCGGTGAATAATCCAGTTTTGTATATGGACATGTATATAATTGCATTATGAATATCAAAATAAGTAGAAGTATAAAGACTTTATCAAAGATGGGCTATGCAATGAAGGTTAAAGCATAAGACTGTAATACACTCATATTTGCCCCCTTCTTTCCCTCTCCCCCATCCAGGTGCCCGTAAATCAAAACGGAAATGTTCTCAGAGCAGTATGACTGCCAGTGAGGTGTTCTACGGTAGCAGCAGTAGCAACATTGCCAGAGATGCCAGTGAAGCGTGGATCGGTCATCCTCTTGACCCCATTGGTTGCTTGCTAGACACGCTGCTAGAGGCATCCAGTGCTAACCCTGATGGCATGGATGGTGGGGATGGTAGTGGTAAGTTTTCTTCCTTCTTGGAACAAAGTCCTGTTGCTTGCAACAATAGTAATGATACACACCAGAAATTGGCTACATGTACATGTACATAGTAATTGAATGCTTTAAAATATGTTTTTCACAAAATGGTCATAGTCTCAATAGTTCATGATATTTCTGACTCCTCAACAAGACAACTCAATATCTTAGATCTTCATAGTGTCTAACAGGTCTCTATTCACAGTGACTATTTGCAAGAAGCATTTTAACCCTAAATTATCTAAAACTTGGATTTTAATCAAAACTTTGAACTGTAATCAGCATTGCCGAAACAATGCAATTGACAAAGAGTCTGTAGCAACAGTTCCCAAGAAAGAAAAAAACGTGTCAGAGTGTGATTTATTTTGTAGTTCGGAGGACCTTTCTTTAATTTCCATGTAGGAAGCATTGTAAGGAAGGCCATATGCCAGATAGGGGCTTGTTCCTCAAATGGAGAACGTTTGAAGGAAATAGACATGGGCACAGATTGCTCATAAAATGATCCCTCGTACTCAAAAGAGCAGTCCTGTAGGGGTTACAGGGGGAAAGACGTCAGCAACGCTTCGCTCTTCAGAGTTTTGACTTCCACTGATGGGTTTTTGAGTGAGGATGATGTAATTTCTAAATCAATTCTTGGTGGAAACGTGGTGTGTTGATCTTGATGATCTATCAGTTCTCTTTTGGGAAAGATTTGTGTGAAATCTTGTTAAGTCAGGTTTACATGTATATGGTGTTTTGTTTCCACCTGGCAACATATGGCAATATGCTCCATTACTAGTCTCAACAGCTACATGTATTATGATTAAAAACATGTTATTCATTTTTGTTATATAGGGAGAATATCGATACCTTGGATATTGAAGGAAATAAAAAACAATATGAGAACAAAAATACAGAATTGAACTTACAAATACATGTATGACAATTATTAATACTACTGAACTTTGTGAACTGTAGAGTGATGTTGACACAGAAGATTTGTCATAACATGATCTTGTTTTTTTATTGATAACCTAACAAAACTCAAGATTCTTGTTATAGCAAAAACAAATAGTTGTGTAAATGGAATACATTACATGTACATGTAGATGTGATGTGTTCAAAGGATACATTCAGAATGTAGATCACGGATTACACATTGAGACCAAGAATCATGATGTTTACAGATGTGGATTTGAGGAGATTTTCATCACACTGTCTATCGCTTGAAAAGATATGCTTGCTAAAGGAGAATCTGTAGGATTAGTGATGTAGAACTTTTGTTTCACTCAGTCTCAGTGATTTTTGTGTGCATTTTGATGACGAAAAAGACAATGATTATGGTGAAAAGGATTTATTACAGACCTAAATGTATTATTCAAATGAATATGTACATACATAGATGACAGGAATGACACAGAGATGATAAGTAATCCTCATGAAATGAAGAAAGGAGCATGTATCATACATTTTTGTAGTCATACGCATTAAAACATCAAATGAAAAGATACATTGTTGTATCTAGTAACGTGAAATGTTTGAGAATATCTTACATGTATAGCGACATGTACTCCATAAGTCTACATGGACACTTTTGGCTCGTAACAGTTCTAAGCTTGTTAAATTTTATGTACATACATGTATTTGCATCCTTTGGCAAAGCATTGATATACATGTAAGACAGTACACATGTATGTAGTTTGCTGGGACAGGACAATAGATATCACATGTGTATATTGTGGAGTGTGTAATAACTTTTGCTCCTCTTTTATCTTCACCTGCTGCAGGCATGTCTAATGGTCCATCCACCAGTGGATCATCATCTAGCCAGTCATCATCCTCCTCAGCAAGCCACGCCAACAACAAATACCGACATGTCCGAGTGACGGGTTCCCATGACCCCCTGGAATCCTACCTCACCCTGGCCTACGAGGTAGCAGTCATTGGGCTTGGTCAGCAGAGGGTGATGCCGATGGGGCTCTATGCTCAGGACAAGGCTTGTAGGGCAGAGGAGGAACTCATCACGAGGCATAGTGAGATCCTGATGGACCATAACCTGGTCCAGGTTCTACAGCAGCAGGCTAATACCCTAATGGAAGGTGAGGTTTCATTCATGGTAAACATACCAGTGGTAGAAGGGTAAATCAGGGTGGATTGGCAGTCACAGGGGAACAGATACCACTTTAAAGGGGTGTAAATCTAGATGATTTTGCAGTCATTTGGGGTCACCATACCATTGGAGAGTAAGGTTGCAGAATCTTTGAATCAAGCAAGGTCTTTAGTTTTACAGCAGTGCAGATCAAATCTTTTGCAGGTTTTTCAAGATTTTACAAGATACATATAGTAAGGTGATGGTTAGAGGTTGATATTTATTGAGAGAGGAGCCAACAAGCATTAGAAATGGTAGTTGAGGAATTGACAGCATGCTTCCTTCCTGATGTATTGGAAATTAAACTCTGAATAATACACGTAACCTTTGTGAGTACTTGTTGAAGTTCTTGTAGAAATCTATTTTCTGATACAAGTTAATAAGTTTATTTTGATGTCCTTCTGTCAGTAGGTACAGCCAGTGGTCTTGGTAGCCAAGTGAGACCAGAGAGTTTTCCCATGCATACGTTTGGTAGATACCTCTTCCAGACCCTGCTCCCCTACAACGAGGACCTGGCCTACAAGGTTGGACTACGTGCCATGAGGTGAGAACAAAATTCTCTTTTGAAATTCATAAATAAATTCAATTTTGGGACAGCAAACTGGTGTAGGAATTTTAGGGAATGTTTGAAGAAAAAAAAAAACAACATCATTTTGATTTGGCAAGTAATTCTTTTAGAATCTTTCAATCGCAAACAAAAGCAAAATATTAATTCTAATTAGTTTAAAAAATGAGATGAATGTGTAAAAACCCACTGATAATTATGGATAATCAAATCAGCTGAAATGTTGATGTTATCCTACATTCAAGTACTTTTTCATGATTTGCTCCGTTTTGTCGAAAATAATACAAATTGTAGTCAAATCGAGGTGTTCATATGTGCAAACTAAGCTTACAAGAAGTGTTTACATTTAATTTTAATATCTCCACTTTTGATGACAGATTGCCAATCTTAGAGGAAGGAACATCGGGAGGTGGTGGTTTAACAGCCAGCAGTATGAATGCAGTCCTGATGGGTCGATATCCTCGCTGGTTTGTGCTAGGACACATCGAGTCTCAACAGTGTGAGCTAGCTAGCTGTATGATCACAGCTGCCAAAGGTAGGATATCCTGCTTAGTTAAGGTGTATTGTTAAAGGTAATGCACAGTTTTGGTAAGCCCTCAAAAACTTCAGCAATGTGTAATGCTCTTTGTAAGTGACACTGATAGTGTTCAGGTCATGTGCCTTTTAGATTTATAAATCCAGATTAAAATATAAACTAATTTCCTTTCTTTCTTCAGATGATCCTCGTCGCCTGAGGAATGTTCTGGAAGCTGCTCAGCGTCACATCCACAGTGCATCACAACTCTTCAAGCTTGCTCAAGATGCCTTCAAGGTAGCCACACCCGTCGATGGCCCCACCCACTACACCCTCCTCAAGGCCACCTTTGACCTTGGTCTGCACATCATGCGCATGACGCTAGCCAACATGAATTGGAGACGGCGAGACATGGTCCACTGGATGGTCCGTTGCGCCACGGAGATTGGCATGGGTGCCCTCATCACCGTCATGCAGTCTTGGTACACGCTGTTCTCACCGACTGAAGCAACAACGATGGTCGCGACAACAGTGATGTCGCCTACGACCGCCGTCAGGTTGAACCTTAACTTCAGAGAGCAGGAGGAGCTAGCCAGGTGTGCTCGTAGTGTGGCTCTACAATGTGCTGCAAAGGATCCGCCTTCCTGCGCACTATGTGCTTTAACTCTATGCGAGAAAGACACTGTGGCATTCAAGGCCGCTTATCAAATAGTTGTGGATGCTGCAGCGGGAGCCATGAACTCACAGCAGCTCTTTACGATAGCAAGGTACATGGAGCATCGGGGCTATGCCACACTAGCCTATGACCTGGCTGTCTTGGCCATGAGGAATCTATCTTTGGGGTACAACCAGGACACACATCCGGCAATAAACGATGTGTACTGGGCGTGTGCACTCAGTCACTCACTGGGCAAAGAGCAGCTGAGTAATATGATCCCTCTAGTGGTCAAGAGTGTCCAGTGTGCCTCGGTCCTTGCTGATGTACTTCACAGGTGAGTAAAAAATTCCTATTTTTTGTTAATGACAGTAAACCGCCCCCAAATCATCACTGATTCTTACTATAACTGGACACTGTTGCAAATTTAAAGAAGTCCACAATGTTGAAAATGTTTGGTTCCATCCTTTCCTTTTGGAAAGCCGAAGGAAGGCCTCTATTATATCTCCATTAATATGCTTTCTTATCAGTTGGATCGTTTTAGAAATAATACAATGCTGGTTTTAATTCACATTATCAATTATGAAGGGTATTGATATCTTAGATCAATGATATCTTAGATCATTTGCAGTGTGACATTGATTAATAATAAAACTTACAGTAATCAATAATAAAAAACTACTTTGGTATGTTGAAGATGCTTTTGTATATTACCTGCACAACCCATCAAAACTTATCATTGGTCGTCTATTATTTTCAGATGTACTCTAACAGCCCCTGGTGTTGGTTGCCCACCTGATGCCAAACGTCGCTGCATCAAACTCTTGCCATATGACAAAGATCCCATGCGTCAGCTTCTAGATGCAGCCATTGCTGCTTACATCAACACCGCCCATTCCCGCCTCACGCACATCTCCCCGCGTCACTATGGCGACTTTATCGAGTTCCTCGGAAAGGCAAGGGAGACATTTTACCTCGCGCCTGACGGCCACATGCGCTTCACCAAGCTCATAGATGACCTGAAGATAATGTACCGTGGGAAAAAGAAACTCATGCACCTGGTCCGGGAGAGGTTCGGATGACGCTGGGCCTTTGAGGGCACCCACTCAAGCCCAGAACAGGGCACGATGGAAAGCGGCGTGGAGGTGTTTGTGCCAGTTGTGGGTATTCTGTGGGTGTGAGCCAATATACTGCAGGGGCAATATGCAAATTTTTTTCTGTTGTTTTTCGTAAGATACTTAGAAATGGAAAAGAATGTAACCGATTCTAGCCACACCGTCGTAGTATTGTGTATTATTCATTTGCTTCATGTATCTGTTCCATGTTTGTGTAACATGTTAGTGCACCATGAAATGAACTTGTTAAGTGTTCCACAATAAGAAACGTTACCATTTGTAACTCATCCAAATTGAATCATGTGGTGATCATCAGTATTCGGATTGTCATCCAGTTACGTTTCTTGTCCTGGTCTTTACTGCATCGTAAAGAAAATACATTGTCATTTGTATTACATGTGGCATATCTTGTCTAAACAAGTTCCTTCAAAGTATTCTGAATGTAATGACGAGAGGCCTATACTAAAGACTCAACGTCCTAGCTGATAAGGGCACATTTAGGTTTTTGGTTTCTACCCCTTAATGCATTTCACATCAATTGCTCCTTCAGACAGCAGAGAGTGATCCATATGTTAGTCATTGGTCCTAGAAAAATACTCTCCCATGCATGTTTATACTACTTCCAAAGCTACATGTACATAAATATTCTGGTTAAAGTAAAGACAAGACCTAACCTTGTTGGTCTAAGACTGCGCATACCAGTATATGTTTGAATGTGTTACTTTCAATTAAACACTAAAGTAAAATACAATGTAATACATCATTTTTACATGAATTTCCTCCTTAAATTGTAAATGTAATTATAAGTGCATGAACTTAATTTGTTTATCAATTTAACCAGATTTAATTATATTCATAGCCTTGAATGTAATATCTTGTGATCAGTCGGTACATATAAATAAACCTGATCACAGTTACTGTAATATTGTCTTTGTACCCTCCCAACCATCTCAGTGCTGTGTCAGTGCATCCTATTATTTAAAAAAAATAATCAAATATGAATATTGCCAATGATATTGATAATTCATAATTCATCTCTAGAAGCATTCCCAAAGGTAGGAAATTGTCAAAGAGATAGTTCTCACGCCAATAGTAGTGTAAATTGCCAAAAGACCAGAAATATGCATGTCTCCTTAACTGTTTGAGCACAGCCACTACTCAAAGTATAGTGTGGTGAGATGTATTGGTAGTTATTATTATAATAACAAACTCTCCCCATGGCAGAGAAATGTTCATGAATGAAAAATCAGAAGCAAGAGGCCAGCGCCAAGTCACTTTCTGATTATGACCTGGTTTTTGTTAACATCCATTGCACAACTCTTAGGGAAATCATGCCAAATCAAGGTCAAATGATTATTTTCATGTATTTAATTATATTCTCATCCCTTATTCCAGTACCCAGTTTAAGGCTAAAACATGCTTTCTAGATTACTTGGTGATGTTAAAGCATAATGTCCAAGAGCAAATAGGAAATATTTCAAGTTTCTAGATGATGTTGCCAATATCTGGGAAATGGAATTAGATTGAATATTAGCTAGCAAGCTGTATATCTAATGATTTATATAGTTGGCCCATATTCCTGATATATTTATCCTTCTTTGATTGACTAATTTAGACAAGATGATTTTTTGAAGAAACTACCTCATTTACCTCATATCTAAACATGTACATTAGGACTCTTATTATTCATTACTTAATAGTTATTGCCAATATATTTAAATATTAATAATAAAAGAGACGTGATGCAGGGAATTTTGTGATGAATCATGATTAAACTAGAGGATTGATTGAAAAAAAGGAATAGTCTTGGGAAACAGAATAAATTGATTTCCTTTGCTGTTCATGCATGTATCAGTACCTTCTTATAGACTTCTAGAAAATCTACACTATACTTCTAGAAAATCTACATGATTTTTTTCATGATTTTCATTTTTTTTTAGATATTAAACAAGATTTCTTCATGATTTCTTCCCAAAGAAACTGTTTTTTATTTCCTTAGTCTCCTACTTTTTATTGATAAATCAGAATATTGTCAGAATTGTAATATTAATTCAGGGATCGTTAGGAACAAATGGAATTACA
The DNA here is from genome assembly GCA_025617745.1 of Heliocidaris erythrogramma. NCBI lineage: Eukaryota > Metazoa > Echinodermata > Echinoidea > Camarodonta > Echinometridae > Heliocidaris > Heliocidaris erythrogramma. Next base: position 16,001,667 of record CM046859.1, read on the forward strand.
TTTATTTCTTGACACAGGAATGTTAAAACTCAGTAGAAAAAAGGCCCTATAGTTTTTATCTGATTCGTTTTTATTATTTTTCTTCATGCTGCAGAAAAAAATTGATGATAGCTGCGTTAAGGAGATCATTTCATGCTTGTGTGGAAACCATAAGAAGTTGTAAAAAGTTGTTTGAGTCATTATATATTTATTTATTGTGAATGTTGTCACATAAAAAGACCTAGTCTTTGCACGAGCTCAGTTGTTTGTGGTTTATCGTTGTCATGGTTACATACTTCACACACAATAGTTCTCGTTTACGCACATTTCAAAGTGAAAACTGTTTCTTTTTATTTATAGTTTCTGAAAATGTGCATATTGTATATGTTGTAAAGCCACTTAATTCTTTTTTTGTAAAGAAAAAAGTGTGATAGTCTATCAAAGTGCACCTTTATTGGTCTATATTTAAAAGGATTTTTTTTTCTTTATCTCGTAGAAGAAAATGTGTTGTGAATAAAGATGTGTCTATCTGCTCTTAGTTGTAAAAGAGGTACTGAGTTGTTTTGCCTGTAATCATGAGTTGCTTATAATTGCTTTATAAAATCTAAAAGAATTTACTAAGAATTTAGAAAGAAATTACCACTCTGAAGAAGTGTTTTTATCGTTTTCTAAAGAAGAAAAAAAACAGTTACCTCAAGATAAGCTCAGTCACTTATTAAAGGAAATTGGTTGGAATAATACACGTATTTAAATGTTACAACTATAACAAGGCATGGCAGTTGGGTTAATGTACCTGCTGAACTTTTAAAGAAACTATTCTCCAAAGGTGATAAGATATTAGAACCATTGACAATCATTACATAAAAGTCAAAGGAATTAGCATGCGAAGCACTCAGATTTGTATTACTAACTAGTGACAGAGAGGAGTTACCGACTTGTGTCTATGTACTATTGTATGATTACAATGTATATTGTGTGTTTATGTTTTCACTGTAAATGATAGTTTGATTTAAAGGTTTCTTTTTTCTCTCTTTATTTCTGTTGCCACCACAATTGGATATGAAGTGGAAGTGCCAATATATTTTGACAAAGATTTTTTTTTGTAAGGAATTAAAGATGAAGAACAGGTGCTATTTTATGTCAAAACTTTGAGGGAATTAAGTGCAAGGAATGTATCTGTACAAAGACAAAAATACATTTATTTGATGTTCCAAGGTTTTCTTTTGATGTCTAGTGTGTAAATCGTGTACAGTTGATTCAGCTGTATGATCATATACCATATTTCTAAGTTTGTAGAGTCTAAATATGTTTCTTGTTTTTAATCTTTTTTTCTTCTTCACATGACCAAATTGTTTGCCGCGAGATATATATTATTTGTGTGATTCTATTCTTGTGTTTAGATGAGCTATTTACAGAGTTATTGATTGGAATAGGTTGGACCCACTGAGAAAGGAATGATGGGTATTTAGTGATTGCAGGGATGTCCTTATATTAGGTCGCTAACTGGTATTTTCAAAAGGAAAATAATTGCAAAAAAAGGCAATGATTTTTTTTTTCAAATTTAAGTTCATAACAATGCTTTATGGAGTACTGTAGGAATTATAAATCTTCTGCTAGGATGTAACTATTGGGCCTTTTCATGGAAGAGTTATTTTGACAAAACTTAACATTAAACACTGTTTGGTCTGCAGTCATTAAATTGATGTAATAGTTGTGATAGGCAATGCAGAAACACATTGCCCATCAGGGATTATGTATTCTAGCCTTTAACCAGCATTCTTCACCAAGCAGGAGATACAATGAATGCTTGCAAACTAGGCACTGTTATGTAAGTGGTGAGTTGTGAAATGGCCCTGCTATTAAATGATGGTGTAAATGATATTCAACCATTGAATACTTTTATGGAAATATATATTTTCCTCACTCTAAAATCCGCAACGCATGATTCAGTCTAAATCTTGATTAGCTGGTTGTTTATTTATTTGAATGTCTGCCAAAGTAGGAAAAAATAACCAGAATATTTGGAATGATTATGTCTGCTTCATTAAAAAAACAGATTTGCATAGGATCGATGGATCTCTCTCCTTTTCCTTTGTTTGCACAAACATTGATGTAGAAATTGCGATTTTCATTTTTGACTTCTAACTATTATCTCTCTGTACTCGCTCAGATTGAATTCATTTATATGTAAAATATTACTGGAGATAACCAAATCCTTTTCTGTATAGTTTGTGCACGTTTAATGTGACAATTGCTTAATTTTTGTTCTCATATGGGGACTTTTCAGGTAGATTTGAAAAGTTTCCCCAAAGAGGAGAATCTAGAAATGATGAATATTGATGAGATTTGAAGCTCATTTAGAAGATTGAAGTCTGATAATGTTTGCATTCTCTCGAGTAGACTTCATGATTTTTTTTGTTGTACACTGCTCTCACTCACAAATGTTGCAAGTTGTTTCTGTCATTTTGTAGTATTGTGATGAAAAACATATGATCATGAAAATTATAAAAGCTCAGGGCATGTCTCAATTTCCAATTGTAGATTATTTCTTGGAAGGATGGAGAAAAGAAAAACATTCTTGTGAATTTAATGGTTTTCTTGTGATAATTTATTATGCGTCTGGTGTAGAAATCTTCTCAGCTGTATGTGTAGTTAGGGACGATGTAGTGTCACTTGTCTGTTTATCTTATAGTACCAGATGGAATTATAGTAGATAAAGGATAGACGTTATTAGTCAAAACTCACTCTTGATGATGTTGATGATGATGAAAAAGAAAATGATTAAAAATGTCATAAAAAATAGAAAAAAAGTGGATTAATGCAGTTGACAAATTTTCCAGTTTTATAATAAATTATTTGAACCAAGTATGAGGAAAGGACTGTATTGATCGGAAAAAAAAAACCATGTTGTCTCGTCTTATTATTTTCAATTGTAATCGTAAAATCGATCTTTCTATCACTCCTTACTTCAGACCCTTCTTACAATCGTACCTTACTTATTCAAGATTTTTTCGTATTCAGGTACTACATATACATCTGTTTACTTTTTCCCACCCAAGTGCTAATGCGTATTAATGAATTTCTTTTCAAAATTATCCACCCCCACAATGTCGAGTCATAATTATGACAAATTTACGAAATCAAATATTCTGGAGAGAAAATTCCATATTGTTTTTCCATTTTCTTTATTGATCCAATATTTCAGTGTCTTTTTGTATAAAAACATACTGGAAGATTTTATTCAGAGATCTAGGTGCATTGTAGCAAGGAAATCATTTTTTTTTTCGGAAACCTTTTTCCTTGTTTTGTTCACGTACTGTATACATTTACCTGTGGCTAAGTGTGTCAACTGGGTAATGATAGTGGATGATGATGTTGATGGTAATGAGTCGAACAAAATGAAAAGGTTGATGAGAGATGAGGTACATGTAGAGGGCAGAGAATGATGATCACGAAGATGGGGATAAAGTTGAAAATGAAGATTCAGATGGTGAAAGTGGGCAGATGACTGAACGTGGTGTGGTGAAGATTATGATGTACTGTACTGTAGATGAACATACATGTAGTGATGATTGGTGATGATGATGTTGATATTGTAAGACCTCTTTTACAGGCACAAACATAACATAAAACACCTTAGTATTTGAAGAATTTTATTGGGTACAAAAACAAGTGCAGTCTCATAATATACAATGTACAAAAGATGCGAGATATGGGGCCTGTAACATAAAGAGATAAATCAATCTTACGATTGATATCAAACCATGTACTTGAAGAGTTACAACTGATTGTAAGATTGATTGTATCTCTTTATGTTACAGGTCCATGGACATACTAACTCAACATTACAGGGACATAACGCAAACATAAATACATGACCATAAATCTGGTAAAAATACATATATACACATGTATATATATATATATGTATACATATATATATATATATATATATATATGATATTCATTCACCGAGGCCAGACGAGTGAATGTGGCATGCATGATCCAAAGGAAATTTTCAAGGCACCTCACACCTTGTGTCCAGATGTACAGTATCAAGATCAGTGAGAGTGGCGGAACTGGCCTGATATCAACCCAACTCAGAGCCTACTTATCTCACAAAAATGCTTGACAATAAGGAATACCCTGCTATTTTGATTTTACTACCCAAATGACTTGATTGTCTGCAATGGCCTTACGACAAACTTGTGTCCATGTAATTACAACGAAGGCAAAGAGTCACAGATTAAAAGAAACGTTTAGCTCAGGAACACCCGGGACTTGTTGCACAGGGAGTCATGATCATGCAAGTTGCAATCACACTAACAGCTTTGATTGGTTAATACATGGAGTAAGAAATTTGCACCTGAACATAACTTACAACTGAAATCTGTCAAACTTGTATACATAAGGACCTCTCATGGTAAAACAGGCTTTATACATAGGTGGTCATATGCAGGTGGTTGCCAATCAGATTTTACCGATTTGTGTAATACAGCTCTGGTTTCGTCACAGTTTGCATTGATTTCCCTTCCAAAATGCAATTTATGATAAGTTTTAAAAAAATACTACCACATAATAAAAGCCGAGCCTTCCTCATCTATTCAGAACTATTCAGAAACCTCATAGATTCTAGATGTATATTAAGGTGCTAAGCTATACAAAATTTGACGTAAATCAATCCCTTTGTACTGTATACTGTATTAACATGACAAAAACTTTGAATATGAATATAAATAGTCAACTATATCAATACAACTTTTAAACAAAAATCTAATTTCAAGAGGTGCTTGGATGTCGATCTGTAGAAAATAAAAAGATTCCTCAAGCCTGATCTATTTGCTTTATACAATTAATTACAAATTACAGTTGCAACTTTACATAATGCGCCTCAGTCTAACCTAAGCCTTTTCAATCTTACTTTTTTCAAGTCTAGTTGCACAAAAATATTAAAATGAACTTTATTACTGTTTTAAATCTAAATAGAGTACATGCATAGATACAGAATTTATTACTACACTTTTCACTTACATGTATATATTCTATATTAAACTCTGAGAGATACTTACATTTTACAGACATCGTTCATGACATATTATAGAGGAAGACAATTATATTGCCTTTTGTTGCCAGGCACTGAAGCATTGGGCACATGTAAAAGTCACAAATTGCAGCCAGAAATTCATCGATTTTGACTAAAATATTAAGTTCCAAACTTACATCAAAGGGAATTAAAGAAATAGACAATGTGATGCAAGGGGAGAAGCAACAGAATTTAGATTTGAATCTAATATATAGAAAATAAAGACAGAAGAAAAACATTTGTTGCGATATTAATATCACTTATCCAAAAAAGGGCTTCATACTTAATAACAGGAAATTGTTAAGCATGAAGTCCTACAATCTTAATGATGTTCAAAGAAAGTGATAAACATGTATTTAATACAATACCACCAAACTACGACCATACCTCAAATTTTTAAGTACATCCTTCATATTATATACAGATTTTATCCTATGTAAGTTTGGTAATGTAGCCCAATTATTCAAAAAAGAGGAACCAACAGCACTTAAGTAATGCCCAATTATGGTCAGATCTCAAATTTGAAGTGCTTTCATACTGATTCCATTTTGCATATCCCTAAATGAGAGGCTGCAGAGTATTAGCTGTTCAGAACAAAGGAGAGTTATAAAAACTTTGTTTCAATAAACATTGTATAAAAAAATCAATCGTAAATCGAAAGGGCCTTGCACATGTGCAAAAAGTATTGTACAAGAGAAATTGTCCAGTGGAAACTCACTATAAAGAGGACCTTGGGACCATGAAAATGACCTTGTTATATCAGGAATCTCCTTAAATCAGGGTCAAAAAAACAAAAGAACATAAAGACAAGGGGCGCTGTTCTGAGATTTATTTTATCTTGATTTTAGTGAAATAATTTTAATTGTCATAACAAAATGTACGCTTATGGCGCATCATTGGTTAATGCCTGCGCAAAAGTGGCTGCGTACGCAGAGTTCATTTGCGCAAACACCAATGAAATTTTGCAATTTGAAATTTGTTATGACAATTAAAATCTTTTCACTAAAATCAAGATAAAATAAATCTCAGAATACCACCCCAGGGACCAGCAAAATTACCTTGTTATATCAGGAATCTTGTCATGTCAGAGCTCTTTATAATGATTTGCCACTGTATAAAAAAACTAGTTTTGGGGAGGTCAGCTGGCACCATACATTTAGTATCAGGTTACATCTTGGGCAGGGCTGGAGCATACCAAATTGCAGCTAGCTGGTCTCATCAGCACATACACACTGCAAGCCCCACCCAGTTACATGCTTTTCGCATGATACTATGTTCACACGACAAGGAGATTCTGCTTCTTTGCTGTGTTTTCATTCAAAACAACATTCAAACATCTGTTTTCCTATATGACATTTTGTTATACACTGTACAACGTTCAGGCTAGAAAAATTACTAATCGTATAGCTGTACAGTTTTTGCAATAGCTATAGGGATTTCTGGTAGACTGAAGGTGGCGTACAGTGTATGTCTGACATGTTTATAAGGTTTATTTGTAAGATGACGCACAGGTAAATGCATGCATCAATGTGAGATAGAAAGCCTTTCTCTTAAAAAAAGAAGATGTTTAATGGCTTCATCCCGTGCTATGGCTTCCTTCTGTTTTATTTTCTCCAGTTTCTATAATCCTAGCTAGATGGCTGAATAATATTGTTCTTCTATTCAGTGAAGTAATGTCCTTTCATTTCAAACACTCCCCAAGTTTTTCTGCAAAGTGGCCCATACAGCTTGTGCTGTACAGCAAGAACAAAAATCAGTTTGCAGGAGAAATGTTTACGTATTCAAATATTGAGTCAAATTTTCAATAAAAAATTGCATCTTTGTATGTAAAGTGCAGAGAGATGCTGAATATCATATACAGTAGTGATGTGTCCTATATTCAAATTACTATATCAATATCATATCACCGCAAGAAGCATTATCCAGACAATTGTACAGTGGAACATCGTTATAAAGAACACTGTTATAAAAAAAACTCTTGTTATAACAATGTAATTTTGCCTGTCCCACTTCTTTGTATTGTAGTCTTTTAGCCCCGATATAACAAGATTTCAACATAAAGCGATGATTTTCTTAACCCCAAGGAGTTTATTTATAATGAGGTTTCACTGTATTATGACTCTGACCAATCTGTGTGTTACCTTTAATGTATATGTAATAATGGAGAAGAAAAATATGAATCATGAATGTCTTTCCAGATTTTCAGGTGTATATATTCCTGTTCCACACCATGCCTTATAATGATTGCCTACTTGCAGTTAAAAAAAAAAATATATATGACATAATCAAAACAAATATGGTTTATTATTAGAAAAAAAGCTTTAGGAATTCTAGAGGTGTTTACATATACCTAACAGAAACATAGAGTTGCTTTTTTTTGGGGGGGGGGGGGGATTGCATAATGTTTCAACATTAAAAAAACAACTCAATAGCACCTTTTTATATGTACTGATTCACTTGAGTTGTCTAAACAAAAGATGCCTTACATTCTCTGTACATATTCTTAAGCAAAATTCTGCATCATGTGGAATATTTTGTTTGGCATTAACGCTGATCAGAAATTTGAATTCATGCATTTCATAAAATGAAAGACACATTTAGAAAGCTCCTAAAGAAGACCCTGTCATGAGTTTTATATATATTCTACACTACAAAGAACCTCTATGCATTGGATAGTTAATTGTCTGGCATGATATATCATGTCTCTTCCACATTCTCATGAAGAGATGCGTATAATCTTCCATTCCATTAAATCTACTCCAAAATAAACAATTCTAAACAAATCATCATCATATCATTTCATTTCATGCATTCTAATACATGTATGTTTCATAGCAAGTGATTTAAATTCAAAGCATCATAATGCTCATCATTAAAAAAATAATATCTAGTATGACTTTATGTTGGATATTAATCCTAATCAAAGATCTTCAAGTAGAACTAAGGGACATACAACACTTGAAATTACCAGAATTAAGGACTGACAGACACGAAAGATGACAGGGGTCATCAATACAATCATGTAGTCTCCATGAACACAAAATTAAGTCCTGAGGTATATGTATAACACAGGATATATTCAGAGATGCTAAAGGATACTGTAATACCAAAAAAAATTTGCGTGCATCAAATTTTTCGCGAATTCCGCGAGTGGTTGAGATTCGCTAAAGTTTCATGCCGCAAAATAATCAAATCATAATTGAAACAAATTATTGTAATTCGTGAAAGTTTCTTGCGGCAAAATTGGCTATCATTAGCAAGTCGTAAAAGTTTTATGTCCCAAAAGTTTCTGGTTTTACAGCAATATTCTTTCTGAGAGAAGCAAGCAATGTGGTCTGCCTGTAAACACCTCATAAACCAACAGAGACCACCTATACGCACATGTGCAAACCATCAAAGACATCACATTTTACAATGGGTCAAAGAACAGTTCAACCTGAGATCTTCCCTTTATGCAGTCACATAAATGACTCTAAGGATCAATGGATCCTCTAGAAAGGCAAACTGGCATCATAGGAATTATTGCTACATTGAATGCCACATGACCCTGCTGGACTTCTACAATTGCTGGTGTCCAATTTGATCAACTTACAGTCCATCCCAAATGTTCTGTTGATACCAAAGGATTGGCCTTTCTATGCAAACCATCTCTCCACAGAGGTGGCTTGTACAACATATCTGAACACGTATCAGCTGCGTTGAACATAGGTTGACATAATTATATGCAAAGGAAGACACGTTTGATGATGAAAATTATCGGATGGGTTTGAGTCTAGAGAGAGATTTCTTGACGTTGAGCATAGGCTGTTTGATCTTAGGCTTGGCCGGGAAGAGCTCAGCCTCACTAGCACTGGTTGGTAGACGACGATGGTAGATTTCAGGGTAGGCCTTCTGAAACTAAAACACAAACAAATAAAGGGAAGTAGGGTTAGCTGTTTGGTATTGAAATTAGTGACATTGCACAGGTAATTTTTCATTAAGCTACACAGAGAGAAGTCTTTTAACTCAAGATGCCAAGAAGAAGGAAAGTAGGCCTCGTTCACCTTATAATGTGACAGTGGACAACTTTGCTTACGTCATTTTTATGCTGAGCTACACAAAAGCAAATGTTAAAATCTAGTAAATGGTTTAACCCTTTAGCACCTAAGGATTAGAGGTATTGTAGTCATTTACTCACTGAACTCACATCTCAGTAAACGATTTGCAGCATAGACTCTCTGCTGTATGAAAAATCTTTCCACAGTAACGAATTGCTTCAATGCGGATTCTACATGGCTTATGTGTAAAGACAGCACACACAAAATTTCAGTGCCCAATATCCCCTACAATACATTTGCTGTAGTGTTACACAGGTCAAAGTCCACAGGCAGTTCCAGGGGGTTTAGTGACTAAAAGGTTAATGTCATTCCTTTCTAAGTCATTCAAAATATAATGCTTTCATGGAGTATATATCCTGTTTGGGTCTTATCATTACTGCATAAACAAATTGAAGTTCGTCATTAATTACAAATTTGCAGTGTGACCACAGATAGAGTAGATTGCGAGTGTGTACGAAGTAATATAGACCTTGATGACATAACTCATAATTCAGCTGTCGTGCTATCACATGATCAGCTTAGAACAATCTATTAAATAATTCTTTTCTAATCACCTACCAGTTTGAGTTTCTTTTTCTTGTCTTTTGCTGACATGAGTCTATCTGAGATGATGTTATCCAGCAGATCTTCAATGGCTTGTTGTGAGCTGACAGTCTTTTGTTTCTCATATTCCTCTACTGAGACCTGAGCACAGAAACCTGATGGCTGCATATTCTCTACATCAGCCTCGTATTTGATCTGAAACAAGAGCACAAGATCAATCTCTAGAAGATGACATGTTTTTGAAAAGTGGGTATGCAAATAATGGTGTCAGTCATGGGATATAGAAAAAGTGAAAGAAATGGTTGGAACATTGCCCCACCTCCTTGATCTGGGTAGATAACTCAACCTAGTACCTCTTAGAAAAGAAATATGACAGTGCATGCTATCTACATTTTTTCTTCCAATGGTCAATATGTTTCAATGATGATTAAAGAGGTACAATCACTTCATGGCTAAAGCAGTGCTCATGGAACCAGGAGATTCTGCATTCAAAACTTTGCCGAAGTCAGGAGACGTTTTTTCCCCCATTCATTTAAGATGCGAGCATGTATACAAGTTTGATTTTTATACAATTTATTACCTAAACACAAGACTGACTTTAAATGGCACAATATCACCTCGTCATTTAGTAATCAATCACATATCCAACAAGTGTTTTGATCAGAAATAAATGGCTTAAGGATTTACCTGGCTTCTCTTGAGGTAGGTCAGTCTTTCCTCTATGTCTGCTCTGAGTTCTTCGGGGATGTTGAAAAGTGTGACATGATTGTCCAGGAGGTAAGCAACGATCTTCATTGCCAGACACTCGTCCAAATCAACCTCTTCTACGCATCTCAGGATACAGCGTGTAAACGTCTTAAGAAGCTATTGGGAAGAAATAATTTGATGTTATGATATGGAGACTTACATCTACATGTACATGTATAATGTGTAGTTCCTATGTGAGTACACTAAACTACACCTGGGCTCCGTAGCACAATGTTTGCCATTAATTGCACATTTGAATGATTCTGATTGGCTAATGGTCAGCATTTTTTAACAATGTGTGCATGCAACGATGATCCTGATTGGCCATTGCTATTTTGCAATTGATTGCAGACCTTTGTGTTTAACAGAGCCCTGATTCTGATCACGCAATTTGCTTCTCAAATAGCAGTTCATTAACACATAGTAGCTGCTTACAGTGTGTGGTACATGTAGCTTTAACATGACTGCATCATGAATTGGAAATGAAAGCCAAGCAGAATTGTACCTGTAGATTCAATTTGTTCAATTGAAAAGGCAAATTTGTTAATGTGTCGTTTTACGCCACTATTAAGTTTTTTTACAGGGGCTACAACAGTAGCAGTGTCTTCTTCTTCTTTCTTGATTTTGAATTCAATAGCAGTTCATTAAAAGATGTTCAAGTTACTTCAATTTGAAATCTAATAACCTAACAATGACCGGCAAAGTTTTTCAAGTAATGACCTATACAATGATATTGACAGGAACTATTGAAGTAAATGATGTACTTTACTCGGCAGTAATTTTTCTTAACTGGGGTAAACGAAGGACGATTGTACAAAGATTGCTTAAAAATGCTTTGGTGCCCTACTTACAAGTTGCCTAGTGGACATGTTGGTGCACAGACAGAGTTGTTCATTGTGTTCCATTTTACTCATGAGCCTGAGTAAGAGGTGAAGCGCCCTCCGTTGGGCTGGAGGAAGCAGTAGAAGACACAGTCTGAGGGCCTCCTGACAGTAGGACTTGTCCTCACTCAGGTACAGACCTGTAGAGCAGAAAATAGCAGACACAGTTTACAATTGCTCTCTGGTTAGAGCAAGGCCATGTATGCAGCCTGCCATACTCCATCTTTATTCAAGTAGGAAATCAAAAAGTAACACCTCTTAAAATATCATGTGATACCACAAGACCGAACCACAAGTTAAGACAGAAATAAAATTCAAATAAACAGTGAAACTAGGACATAGGATTCTTGTTTGTGTTAGCTTTTATCACCACAATGTTGGAGCACTACGTTTATGAATATACATCTTCAAGAGTACCTGTAGAAATACTTAACTAGATACTCCTGATATCAGTCAAAAACGAATTGTTTGCTTCAGACAATGAAAGATTGTTTCTGTCTGATTTTCACAGAAAAGCAAAGATCTGTTTTGTATCAAGAAGGCAAGACAAAAAAAGCAAACAGCTTTAAAATTCTTTCAGAGGCAATCTACATGAAGCTAAATGCTAGTGAAAAATGACAAGCGTACATTTCTATTTTCTATAAAACGATTTGGTTTCCGTTTTCCATTGCAGATTCTAAATGAAAATCTCATTCTACTAAGTACTAACTTACTAAACAGAGGGTTTTGTAAAGAATATACTTACATGTACATGCATTATATTCATACAAAAGTAGAGATTACATATTATTACAGCAAGGTGATTAGTTTTGGGGTGGATTCACACTAATTCAGAGCAAAAAGTAAAGTGAAATTAAATGTTGTCTTTTGTATAATCTGTTTTTTAAAACAATGTATTAAATATTTTAATCTATAAAGTAAAATCACAAGAAAAATACAACTGTCACATGTACTGGTGTCAGGCTAGCACTGAGTATACATGTACATACTGTAAATGCAGAAATATTCGCAGTACATTAATTTTCACGGATTTCGCGCTATTTTCGGCGGGCGTGAATCCTAGAACTCGCGAAAATATTAGCCTGATTTCCTATGCGGGTTGAACTGCGCACTTCAGCACATTAATATGTGTGTCCAACTCATTTTGAGCATGTGTGTGTAGTTGCACATGCCGTATGCATTTGAATGGACTGCGTGTGTAAATTAATAAATGGAGTGGGTGTACATACGAGCGTGTAATTGTGCAGCGCGAATTTAAGAACCCGCGAATATGTTTTGGGGGTGCTCAGCGCGAAAGTTTAATCGCGCGAAAATAACAGTGTTTACAGTAATACTGAAGTAGGAGTTGATGAATAGAGACATACTACTTCTAATTGAGCAAATTTAAAAAAAATCATTGGGCTGTGGTATGGTTAAAATGTACATGTACATGTATTTACATACTACTAGCAGCAATGCTATGGCCAGGTTAATAAATTAGGAAGATATGAAACCTGACGTTCCCTGTTTTGATGTCCTTATCTTACAAACTCTACTGAATTAATAATATGGCTTGCTCTGAACCCCAATCCACCCCCCTCCCATTCCACTGCCATAACTACTGAGCTGCTGTGCCTCTCCAAAAATGGTATATGATGTACCTTTTCTCATTTAATAAGTAAACTAGAAATCATTTAGAAAGTACACATTCACATAATTTTAATATGTACATCTACATGGAATCATTTTATACTTCAATACTACAAATTAAAAAACAACAAACATTTCTACTAGATCAAAATGTAAGCTAGTTCTGAAAGGTGTGATGACATTTAGATGTTGCAATGGACTTGGTTAAAACATGCATGAATTAGCTGGGTGGAAAAGTGAGTTAGTAAGATTACACACAGATGTTTATCCACACAATGCACAGAATAACAGCAACATTGTGGCCATCTTATCAAGTTACAATGTAAGACAATGGCCTTCCAATGCAGCTTTAAAACCAATTTCCTTTCATGAAGACTTAGAATACTCATCGTCACAATGGCTATGATGCTGCATGGATTCTTAACATACCACCCTCCTCCCCTCCCCTTCCCCCATTTATTTATTTTTCTATCAAACCCTTTGACAATTTAGGATTCCGACAAAATAAGGTCACATCACATAATAATTTCTTTTGTTTTTATTTCTTTCATACATGTGCATATATATATATATATATATATAATATTTCATAACCGCGTGTTGGAAAAGCATGAAGAGAGATACAATGAATGAATTCCAGAGAAGACATTGGTAATGCATTGAATTCCAACTTTTATATTTATTTTCACCAAATTTTCGATCCTCACGGATCTTCCTCAGGGTAACGAACAAAGTGAAATGTGTATGTGAAGCTGTGTATATATATATATATATACACAGTCATGTACATTACATACATACAATGTACAATGTAAGCATGGCATGCACATCAATGAGAAAGTGGAACGTTACATCCTTCATTAAAACTCATGTGCAACTTTGGAAGCAAACACAACTGCAAGAAGTGCAATGACCCCCACTAATCCCATGTGCATAAAGATTTTTTGATGATTCCACAAGTGGGAGTAAGACTTACTTGAGATGCTTGTGACACTCCCTTGTCGCTGGAGTCTATTATGGGATGCTGGTTCTAGGTTCTCATACGGAGTTGAAGTTGGAATATCAGATGTACTCCCTCTACAGTACATTGACCCCATGATGGCAGATGGCATGCCAGTGGGGGTCACTGAACTTTGATGGGTAGAGATCTCTGAGTAGGATAGAGTTGCTCTGAGTGGAGCAGGATACGGGGGACTGATGTGGTTTGGATGGTGTTGGTTGTCGGGGGTAACGGTCTGTGTGCTGGCCTGGTATCCATGGCCGGTGACTGGTTCAATTGGGGACGAGGTTAAGATGGGGTACGAAGGAGGCGGGGCTAGACCTGGGGAGATGACTGGATGACTGCTTGTCACATGATCTTTCCTCATGATCTTGGGTGGAATATCCACTTCATCATTGAGCCCAGCCTGAGAAGGGGATTTCTTCTTAATGATTTTATTGAAGATTTCAGTGGCCGACCCAAACCTCTTGGAGGCGAAGAGCCCTGCAGATTTGAGGCGGGTAGGGTTCCGACTCTTTCCTGCATCTTGGATGTTGGTCAGGGAGCTGCACTTCCGAGGAACTAGATTGGGTGAAATGGACTCTGTCTTCTCATAGTGAGACTGGTCACTGACAGAACTAATCTCTGCAGCTAGATGTCTTTTGGGTGGAGCGGGAGCCATGTTGGCAAAGCCATAGTCATCTTCCTTATTGCTGACTCTCTGTGGATTAGACCTTGCAGCCCTACCATGATGAACATTACTACCAGCAATGCCATCTACGCTACGCTGATTTAACTCAGATCGATGCCTCTTGCTCTGCTTTGGTGGAAGATGCGGTGTCTCGTTCCGAAGCAAACAATCCACCTGACCAAAGCTGGTGCAACGTCGTACAATCCTACTCTTCCTCATCACCTGAGAATTCTTCCTCTCCAGGTTTGGGATGTTGGTGGATGATTGCTGCCCTCCCATGGTCATGTTCACCATGAGAGTCTCCATCGACTGAAATGAAGTGAACCCTCCATGGACACCCGTAAAGACAGTGACAACCTCCTGCCCAGGAATAATGCCACGATCCCTGCATTCCATACTGACTGTTGGGTTAAAGATGATGGGGTACACCGTGAAAGGGGGGGGGGGTAAGGGAAGAGATGGAAAAGAGAAGGAGGAAATGAATTAGTTTCTTCTTTGTGGAAAGTGGATGAAGAAATTAGAAAGTATGAGTAATGGGAATATGAGAGGCATGCAAGCACAGAAAAATAAGCAGCAATATAATAGTCTTACATCAAAAGTCCAATAACCTTATTCAGATATATATAAACCAACAAATTTACACCTGTCTGAAATGGTTCCCACAAAATAATGTTCAATATCATGTAATTATAATAGGTGCTATAGCATTTTTGTATAAATCAACATAGTTTGCAACTTGGTAGATTGATATTAAAACTGGCATACTACATGTACATAATAATGGATAAACTGAGTGTAGAATATACATGCATAATAAGTCATAAAAATAATATATATAAGTCATACAAAAATATATTTCATGGCAGGATTATTTCCCCATTAATTTGTTGTGATTTCTCATCCACATATATAAGTGTATAAAATACTGAGTAATAATTGTTTAAATAATACAATAAAATTAGTAGATTGGATCCTGTAATCGAGTGTTAGAAATGCATGTTCCAGGTGTTATACTTGTATACATATTTAGCATACCGGTATACATTGTATGTAATCATTATTGCCTTTACGGGAATGTACCTTTGGCGGTTGTTTTTCTCTCCCAGAAGAAGAGCCTACAACTACAAGCAAGAGAGCAATAAGCATTATTGATTGGCTAGGGTTCTAAATGGGTACAGGCTGAGGGAAGGGAGGGACGGGAGGTGGAAAAGGATCACATACAAACATGACTTGCATGCAAGACAACTGACATCAAAACATAAAACAGAACACAAGAGCTACCAAACTTCCCCAGAGCTTTTCTGTACTCTAATACCATTTGAAAATCTGGACTACATTTACTTGGCAGCTTAGGAACACCATTTTGAATTTTGATTTGTCAAATTTGCTAGCCTACCTGTTATTCATACTTCTTAATGACTGATATTTGGGATGTCTTAGGCCAAATGAGAATAGTGGTCTTTCGACAAGCACTCGCAAATCTAATTTCTCACTTGAAAATAGAAAATAGGGTTGTACCAACATTTGCCAGTAATAATAATATGAATATTGCTACATGTTATTTTTGCATCTTATTAGCAGTTGCAGGTGCAGTAAATATGCATCATAAGAGTACTTGACTGCAGAAATAATAAGTTGTTTAGTGGGATTATCAACCTATTATTTACAGTGTATGGCCCAAGATATCAAATTTTATGCAAAATAAGCATAAGCAACTGTAACTCTTCCATTGTTAACAGTGAAAGCTTCAACAGTGATTCTAAGTCTATTTCCAGATGTCTTATTTTCTTTCTCTTCGGTTAATACATGATGTGGCTTCATGATAACACAACTTGGAGCTATATTTCCCCACATACAGCATATGGTGTTGGGTTGGAACCAAGACCTACCAAATGCTTCAATTATCAGATCATATCTGTTGTATGTGATGAGAGGCTCAGGAAGACTCTGGAAGTAATTGCTGACAGTCTTGAAGACATCTCTCTCAAAACCAGGATAACTTGGAAGCTCAGAATCTACTTTATTAGGCCCTGGTGAAAAAGAATAGAAATAGACTACATGAATGAAAAGTCTCATGCGATGGGTGCAAACTGAAAGATTGTTAAAGGAATAAGTGGAGCTACATTTAAGTCTGATGGTAATGATATACATGTGTAAAAATCCAATAGCAACAATTTCAAAGCTCCCCCATAGCAAGATTTGCATCATAGAAATGTTTATAAGAGGCATATCCTCTATACTTTTTGTACATTTTAGAATCCAAAGTCTTGTCTACGTTTGATATTGGAGATAAGCAGTAGTCTCTTCCATAACCCCCCCAAGCCTAATTCACAGTCAATAAAAGTAACAAAACTGAATTAATTTATATCTCTATCTATCAGCAGAATCATATTTACTACTTAGCCAAGTGCACCACCAAAACAGGTAAATCTTGGTCTTCCTCTACTCCTTGAAATAATGATATAAACTCTATCATGACTGTCCCTTTTTTAAAGCATTCTGCAAAATACTTACAATTTGCAAGGCACCTCATAGCAGATAGAACCCAGTGTGGAAGATCATTGTCTTTGTTTAGCAGTTGGACTACTCCATTCTTGTTGATATGGGTGCAGTTGTGAATGATGTCAGAGGGAACAACGACGGAGTCGTCTAATAAACCATCTAGTGTTGATAACCAGAGTAATCTTTGTAGTCTACAAAGGGATATACGACGGATAGAAAAAGCAAGCACAAAAAAATTAAATCTATTCTGGTACACATATGATAGAAGATATTTGTGCCGTCACATGAAGAAATTGATGCATGCAGGAATTTACCACTAAACCTTATATTTTCATGTACATGAATACAATTTGATGAATAACTTTCCATGTACTGTACATCTAAAGATAAACAGTGGTAAACTTAGAAGTTCAGTCAATAAGACAGTACTAAAAAGAATTTCAAATGTCCACAAATGTATCCTACAGGAAAAAAAACCTGAAATCAAAGTCTCATTGATTGATCTAAAAAAATACCCACCTATTTAACGTTGCACTTTTCCAAACCCCTTCTACTTGTTCCAAGGTCAAAGGTCTTGCAATCAACGTACATCTAGGAACCTCTTTGATTTTATGCACATCATGATTATGTATCTGGACATTCACGTTACTGTTCCTCATGACCAGGGGCCTGGTAGGATGTCCATCTGTCCAGCCTTGACCGTTCGTCCGGGTATTAGGTTCAATGTTTGTATCTCTCATTGTCAGACGTCGAGGCACTGGTTGGGCAGTGCTGGCCCTACCTGTCCTGGGTGCTGTTTTCCTAGGTTTGGGACTGGGACTAAGGCTCTGAATGCTGCTACGGCTTGTCAGGGCTGAACGCAGCTTCTTCATTGGCGATACTGGCAAGAATCTGAGCAAAAGAAGAGGAATGAACGTGTCAATTCTACAGAAATCATAAGAACATAGGAGAAATACAAATTTGCTAAGAAATAATGAAAGAAGTTTGTGACACACCACATTGACCACAACATATCAATGGGAACCGTTCAATGCAAGCATACAGCATATGCCGCTTTTCAAATAAACTCAAAGAAACATTCAAAAATTGCATCATGCCAACATAGTCTTTTAAAGTTTGTATTGTCTTTAGTAGAAAAATAATCTTTATTGCCCCCTTGATAACAAACCCCCCCCCCCCCCAAAAAAAAAAACAACCCTAACTGATGTAATCAAAATATGAACATTAACCAATATTGAGTATGTTACAAGAATGCATAGAATAAATTACACTTTAAATTTCAAATTACAATCGTTACAAGGATGTGTTCAAATAAAGCTTTCACTTTCATATCCTGACTACATGCACATACATGTACATGTAAATGTACGTACTTCCTTACAAGCCTCCAAGTGATGTTTGAAATAACCTTGTTCTACAATGTACTTTCCTTACTTCCCCCCCCCCCCCCCCACCCCTTCATTCTCTTTCTACAACTATTTTTCTCCTTTTTTTTTTTACTAACTACTTCATCATATTGAAGCACTTAACAAAAAAAAAGGGAGGGGTTGATTTTTTTTACCAAAAACTTATATTTCTTCAAAACTTCTGGGGAAGAATCTACAGTACCAGTCAGCATTCATTGACTACACTATTACACTCTTCAGCCCAGAACAATAGATTTGGTCCCCTAATCCCATTGTTCTGGCTTGAATAGTATAAGAGTGTAGTCAGTGAATGCTGACTTGTACTTTAGTCTGATAAAAATGAGGATCAGTCTTTATTATATGCAGCTTATCTTAGGATGGGTTGACAAAAATCCTACAGTTCACAATTCCTGAGAAAGAAAGTGAATTTCTTGTGAACAACTATTATGTCACAATACTTTTAGAACACAATGGACAGGAACTGCTCAAACTTACACCACTATAACCACTCGTCAAGTAGCTTAAAAGAAGACACCACTGACAAATTTTAGCACTTTTACAATATTTAATGTTATAAAACTAGTCAGATTGACCAAAAAACTCATCACTCAGGTCGATAAAATCATAGATCTCGATTTTTAAAAAATAAATATTACAATATCTACTCGTACGAGCCGCAAAAATCTGTTACGTCACTGCAGCACTACTGGTTTTACCACGGCAAATCACGGTAATGCCGATTTGGAGCAATACACAGATCGCTTTCACAGCGCCTATAAACATGCTATTTGTGAGACAATTATGTATGACAAAAAGAAAATGTTATTCATTTTTCAGTTTTTGGTATTTTTGACTATTATCTGCTGAAAAAATAAAGTGCTTTAGCAAAATTTTTTCACAATTTATCGAATTAATAAAATTAAAATTGGCACTACTTTTTGTGATCGTTCGTACGTGCTTCCCATTAACGCGTGTACTTTAAGACACGCGCGGAAAGCTAATGCAGCAAGCTGCATTGTTTACGTTCTTACGTTCGCGATATAGATAGCAAGTACGACATTAACATAAATTCCTGGTTAATCTTCAAGTAAAATCTGATCACATTCTTCAATAAGCTTGTAATCTAAGCTAAGGAGATGAATGAGGGATTTTCTGGGCGAAGAAAGATTGCTTGCTTGTAAAGATTTTGTGGGAGAATATGGTTGGTACAGCGTCTGGCTTTAGCAGCTTCCTGGGTTTGTATCCCAGGCACACGGCTTGTAGGTTGGTCTCGAACGCCAAAACGTCAAAATGGTCTTCACAGACCACTCGAAAACGGGAATAAATGTACGTTTTGACGTTGAATTTGGTTGTTCCAATGTTCCTTATCCATACAGCACACCTTTCTCTATCCTTCTTCGGATCAGGGATGGCAAAAAAGGATTTTACGGGACAATTTCACGACGATTCGAACTGTAAATTGCTTGGCACAACGGCATTTTTGCAACTCCACGAATATGTATGCATGCTATATGCGCTATCGTCTGCTTTTACGGACGCGTAACGCACATGGAAACTCAAAGTGCTGCAATGACGTGACAGCTTTGGCCGACACGAGCCAATTTGCGTATCGACAGTGGCAAAAACATACTTTTTATATCAAAATATACGCACGTGTAGGCTGTTCAAAAATTACAATTTCGATACTGATTAGTTCCTAGGGACATGCAGAACAACATATTTTTTCAAAATTTGCCAGTGGTGTCTTCTTTTAATATAACCCCTGCAGGTATTTGAGGATTTGATAGCAGCTTACATGGATATAGAGGCTATAGACAATTAAATGTCTCAGATACTTGTAGGTAAAAAAATGGAGTACTTCACTGAAAAAATATTTAAATCTTGAGACCAACCACAAATGATGACCTCAGAGTATCAAAAAAATTATCAAATAATTTGTTTATCATGAACAAATTTGCATACAAATCCAAACAATCACCGTTAGTAGCAACCATGTGCAAGAAAAATGAAGTGTCTGGATTTGACATGTAGCTCCTCACGAAAAAGACTCGTCAGTTAATTCCATTGACATGAATATTAATACCTACACTGTTATTAACCCTTTCGAGACAATTGACCACATTTTGTGGTTTGGCTCAAAAAATTTTGATTCAGTGTTCTAAAAAATATACCAGATGCATGAGTATAAAGAGCAAAAAATTTCTGCACGTGTCCATTTTCGTTGCATGACCATATTGCGTTTGATGCCATGACTTTAAAAAACAAGAATAAGCTTTAAAACCTCTAAATTGGCAACACATTGAGAGGTTCAAAATCATTGTTTTTCATCAAAATTGCCAATTTTTTCAACTTTTCAACAAAATTTCTAACCACAGTAACATGTATGTATACAAGTATTGCTTTCAAAGACATTACACCTTATTAGAACCATGTAGCACTAAAAGAAAAATATTATTGTTGCCAATTTGAAGAACGAAAAGTGATCAATTTAGCACTTGAATAATTCCTGTCTTGAAAGGGTTAAAGACGACTACATCTACATGCACTACTATCATTTAGAGACACCTACAGAAGTAGGAACTCTAGTGGTCTGACATAAAAAGTTTACGTATGAAAGCAAAAAATATAATCTTATTCGCAACCTGGGCTACTTTTCTATGATTTTTTTTTTTGGATAGCGATTTTATGCATTTACAACCCATTGACATGACAGAATTATCATGTACCAGTCTCTTTTCCAAGTAATGAGGGTTTTGAGTTAATGGGGCAAATCACCCTTGGTCTCGACTTTAGCTTGAAAGTACTGTATTTGGTTTTAACTTACTTATAGAGATGCCCATTGTCTTCAAATGAAGCTTTCTCTGTCCCATCTCCTTTAGATGCTTTCACTTCTTCAATGATTTTACTTTGCACAAACTTGTCCAGGAGGAGAATGACCTGCGTTCGTGTGACCCAGGGGCCAAAGTTCTCACTGTTACACAAGTAATCAAGCAGCCAATCGGCAGCCTCACTGGAGGTGAAGCAGTTGTCATAGTAACGCATCCGCCATCGATGTCTCTTGAGTGGGATGCCGGCTCGGAAGTCACTGATGATAGAATTCCACTGTGTGATGGAGGGTAGAAAGAACAACATCATATAAACACAACATGAATTACATGTAAATGTTCAAAATCACCAAGGTGAAACTTGGTAGAGGTCACGTTTCGTTGGCTGCTGCTCAACTTTGTCAAGTAAAGTTGAGCAGCAGCCAACGAAACGTCGTGACCTCTACCAAGTTTCACCTGCTTCGCGAGACAACTGGATACTTCTCTACTATTGGTTATCTTTTATGTTAGTAAAACAATGTTAATTGTCATAACAAATCAAAATCAGGACAAGTCATTGGTTAATGATTGCGCAAAGATGGCAGTGCTCGCGTAAAGTTAACAGAGACACCTGCGCAAGCACCAATGATTATCAGTCAGACCGCAGGTCGTATGCAAATGAGCAAAAATCGCGCATTTTATTTCCAGTGCCCGAAATGGACTCTCTCCCTGCACCCAGTCGGCTGTATCGTATGGTCATCTTTAAAGTTATGTTCTTAAATAAATATAAATGCTATCCTCATTAGACTTTCGGCAAAAATAAATGAATAGTTTACCAACACAGGGATATTTTGTTTTAGTCAGAATTTTAGAAATAAATTGTTTAAAATAACTGATGAAATAGTCATACAAAAGCCCTTTTTTCACAAGATTTCAAGTTGTTAAAAGACATATAAAAAGTATATGAGCCGCCATCAAGACACATATGTATGGAAGCGCTGGAATCTCATCTTTTTCATCGCTACATTCAAAACATCCATAGATTTATGACAGAGTCAGGATCCAGCAATATTCAGCCGCAGATCATCCGTTGTCAAGACCATGGTCAAGACCATAGAATCTTAGCCCTGTGATTGGCAAGCAAGCCATCTGTAACCAAGTGCGCGTTGAATGAAACAATGCGCAACCTGTTGCTTCATCCTTGCGCAAACATGCGCATAGCTGTTGCCAGGCTGTGAGAAAACATCTTGCGTGGTGGTAACCAATCGGAATGCTGGAATTGACTTTTTTAAAGACAAAGTGTGTACATTCGTTACATATTGCTGGATCCTGACCCTGTCATGAAGTGCACATTAACGTTATTTCAATCTTTGGAAAGTACAGAAAGTGCCCTTTACGCTCATGTAAAATTTGCCCTGGCTCACAATAGAACTATGGTAGTTTTGGCCAGATTTATATTTCATTTCATTTCCATTTTTTGTCATAAAAGGAACACCATTTTTTACCAATTTCGTCTTTTATTTTGAAAACAACAAAAGCATGTCACAAATCTCTGATCCCTCTTCCTGTAATTGGTGAATGATAAGTAGTCTATTCAATAGTTTGCAAATAAGATGTTCCTGGCTGTTCTTGCTCATTATGTATTCATAGTCAGGCAGAACTGGAAATAAAATAGCGCGCTTTTTGGGGACCTGCGGATTGGCTGTTAGTGTTTATTGCGTGCAATTGCAGTTTGTTATGACAATTAACATACTTTTCCTTAACATAATAGATAACATACCGTACACGTAGTTATCAGAATACCGCCCCAGGAGTCTAAATGCAATACTCTTTAATAGTCTTAGGGTGCGTTTATGCTTACTTTTGAAGGCAGAATGAGCGTTTTGAAACGCTCATCGTAAACGCAGTTCCACATGGTACTGTTTATGCTTCCCGTCTCCAGGCGAATTCGGGCTCTGCGCAGCTGGATTCGCAAACCTGCAACGTGCATATTGCTACGTTGACCCCGGGAGGGCAGGTCAAGTTGGGGTGCACGCTTTTTTGAAACTATGTATACTGTGATATTTTCAGTTAGTGGCGCGCAGATTTTCACGTGAACTGGAAATACCTTTATTATGACGTCATTTAAACGCGTTTACAAATGATCGTGCGCTTACGCTTCCCCAGAATCCGTCTTTCTGGAGAAACGCCGATCGTAAACATACCTTTTTGTACGTTTACGATCGGCGATTATACGAAATTGAGAAAGGAAGCAACCTTTTTTTTAACTAAACGCGTAACAAAAGCCTCATTCTAGCCTGAAAAAGGTGAGCATAAACGCACTCTCACATGTAGGATGGGGGCCGTGTATCCAGACACTTAACAAAAATTAACCTGTCAATTTTGCCATCGGGTTTTACGAAAATTATGCTTCAAATAACACTAAAATCAGCAAATATTTGCAATCTTGTGAAAGATTTAAATGACAAGTTGCAGAAAAAATTGTTCAATTTACTGTTTAAAAATGACCTGTCTGGATAACCAACCTGTCCGGACACACAACATCTGGGTACACATGCAGACTGACACAGATCAAAAACAATGGAGCATTTAATTTTATTTATAACTAGATCTAGTCTACAGCATTTAACCAGTTAAATTCTAGACCGAAAAATCAGCCTATTTCGTTCGGGGATATGCTCCGCTGAGACTACGTCTGGCTTCGCGGAATCCCTTGGAGGAGAGCCTCAAAAGTCAAAAAATGTTATAAAACTCCTCCAAACAGACGGATTTTTCTGTCTAGTTAAATCCCCCCCAAACACATTGCAAAAAAGCGAAATCTCTCTCTCTCAAAAAAAAAAAAAACAGTAAGGAGTCTTCTGGAAGCAGATCACTCAGCATGCTCAGAGTCTAATGGGGTGTTGCAAGAAAGTTTCAATCAATTGCAAATTGTAAAGCAAAGTTAGAACAACCATTCTGAATGGTTCAGGGTCTGCCCATTCAAGAAGATGCGCTTGCAACAGTGATTTTGATTGGTCAGTACCGATCAGTTGCAACTTGCAATCAACAGATCAATCGCAACTTTCTTACAACACCCCATTAGTGTTGCTCCTCCTCAAAATTGTGTTTTATTTCTTTTTTAAAATTTCTTTTTCCTAATTTCATTTTTGCGATTGCAGTTGACAGTTGTTAAAAATTTAGTCTGTAGAGTGTAGTGTTACTTCTCCCATTTTACTAAGGCTATTTTCTCAAGAGTCATGAGAGTCAAGTCAAGAAGAGTGAAAAGGAGCAAATGACATTGACAGTGATCTATTTCAAAAAAGGTGTGTTATCATAAACATGATGAATACAAACACTAGGTTTGGTATTAAGTAATCAAGATCAACGACAACGATCATGACGATTTGAATGCCAAACTCATCAAATCAACTAACTCCAGGGAGCTCCAACCATGCCAACGCTGCGCGTTGGAGCTCCCTGGAGTTATCAATCAACATGATCAAGGCAGTTGTTGATTAAAACACACTTTGCTTACCAATTTCGTAGCCCTGAAAGGACCAATCGTTGTCTTTGGTTTCTCCATAGTCTAAAGCACCATGTAAGATATAATCTTTAATAGACATCACCTCATGTTTTCATCAATTTCGCCAACTTTTCTCGTCTTCTCAATCTGAACGAAGAAATTTCCTGCTTCGATTCGAGGGCTAGGGGATATCGGATCGGCGCGCGGAGGTCTCGGGGCCGGGGCGTGGATCGGGGATCGCTTACCGGGTACGGCGAAGGTTGATTGATTGTATTATGGACCCATTCAAAGCCTCCGCTCGTGTTTACCACTCACTGATTGGCTGCATGTGGCAAGCCAACTTGACTAGACTTTTCGCCAGTCGTTTCAATTCGCAGAAACCAGCACACAACGAAGTGTGCATGTTACTCGTATACATACATGTAAACCCTATTACTCCATTATCATGGGGAAAAATATAAAAAATACAAATAGATCTACTCTCTCCTTTATCCATTATAAGCAATAACACTAAATATAGCCTCTCTGTGATTTCAAGTTCTCTTGCTATTTTTTAAAACCTTCATGTTATAAAAAACATGAATAGTACAATTTTAGCAATAAAATAATCAGTATTTTTCTTTCTTTTTTGGGGTGCAGGGGAAGGGGGTTTGGGAGAAGGGGGGGGGGGGGTGGGGTTAAGTTCTGTCATGACATGTACGTTTTACTGCTTTAAGGGATGTTACTGGTATTACTGTAATCCATTCACGCTAGGCAAATTGCATATTTGTTAATTATTATTTGTCAAGCAAACAGTATTGATTCAAATCGCTGGTCGTTGTCAGGCATATCTTTGCCCTTTAACAAAATTTTACATTTTTACATTTTCTGTATTTGCAACAAATTAGGGATGACAACAATATTTTTCATTTATATTCTTTTATATTTTCTTATTTATATTCTCACTGAACTACAGCAAAAATAAAAAGGTCATACAATAGTCATAATTTTTTTTATTTGATCCATTTATTGCTGTTCAATTAATCAATCCTCTTCCAGTAATAATCCTGTCAGAATAAGAATGTGACTTGATTTTATCCAGACAAAAAGATAACATTTTAATCATTCACATTATTGTTAATCATCAAACACCATTTCCTATTTTCGGATGTTATGATGATGGAAAGGGTTGTATGTGTTCGATGATAATCCCTGAAAAGGCAAGAGTCAATTACCTTAAATCAGTAATATTATCATCAATCTATCTACATGTATTTCAATTCATATCACTTCATCTATTAGTTAAATGGAAGAAAAATTTGGTTATTGAAATCCTGGAGAGAGACCCAGTACAAGTTGGAGCCTCATATGTTTGGTATAGGCATTATAAAGCTTGAATAAAAGCTTGAAAGAGAGAGGCAATAGGGCCTGAAATCAGGAAAAAGCATGAACAGTGACAATCTGTTTTTAAAATCTGCATCCTGTTTTAAATATCCATTTTTTGAAAGAAAAATCTAACTTAATAATAAAAACAATTATAACTTTTCAAAAAAGAAGAAGAAAATAAAAGAATGCTTATGATCACATCTTTCAAACAGTGGAAAAGATTTTCTACAAAATATATTCTTTTCAATCTTATATTTCTGCTCAGGTCTGGATAATATTACCACTTTTCCAATGACCTAAAATACATTATTGTACAATTACATGAGGAATATATTTGACAATTAAACAGAAATCACAAACATTGAAGAAACCTGATATAGATAAATCCAGATAACTGGTCTGTTTCTGTAAATTCTTGTTACAATTGAATTGAATTCTAGATATTCCAATTACGCTGCTCCGACATATGCTCCGGCGACAATTATTCCCAGCCTTACTTCATGACAGATACAGGATTAGGGTTGTGATGTTGTAATTGGGTTTTAGGTTAGGTTTAGGGTTAGGGTTTGGTCCAGAGTTTAATTTTAGAATTTGGTTAGTATACAGCATTACAGCCGAGTAATTGCCGGCGGAGCATGTGTGGTACAACATCCATGTACAATTTACCAGTATACGTGTATATTTGGTACATTCGGAGCTGAGCTATAAAGTAGTCTGTCTAAAGACAATAATGCTGGCTAGCCACTGAATTAAGCCTCCATGAAATACATGCTGATTTGTCTCTCTTCATCACAATTAAATAGTCTAAATAATGATGGATCACACATACAAGTCACTTGATATAATTTTTCTTTGTTACTGGTGAGCACAAGCAAATCAACAACATTACTCTAAGTATGATGAATGACAGTCATAATTCTACAGATAGCTAATTTGAAAGAAGGTTTATTATTGGGAGAAAAATGGATTCTACAACATTATATACAAGTAAATGTATCTTCATCAAAAATTCATATACTCTGTATATTGAATGATTTCTGGAAACTAGTAGCAGTAGATAAGAAAAACAGCAGTCTTATATAATTTTGAATATAATTATTTCAATGTAATGTACACAGGTACATATGAGGATGTTCATTAGAACTACACATAAAAAACTTTCCAAAAGGATGAACTATCATTTCTCGGTATGTTAGTTATATAGCCTTTGTCTTCACTACATTCGATGCGTCGTCACTTTTGCCAAAAGACGAAAGACCTAATATCATTCAACAAAATATACAAAAATAGTGTATGGGTGTGCCATCAACCACATATATCATAATGATAAATCTCACTTGAATCACTTTAAAAATAAAGGTCGAGTTCTGGTGTCAATTTGTGTCAATTTGGAAGAACATCATAGTAAAAATAATAATAATAATAATAATATTCCGTTCTTGTATAGCGCATAACACGTTATGATACATACGTCTCTATGCGCTTCCAAAGGGTTTGGATATTATTACCCTGGCTTTAGCTCCGGCAGCCGTAATCAGCGCTAGTGCATTTCAAGGAATAAATCCTGCCAGGTACCCATTTACTACACCTGGGTGGAGAGTGGCAAATGTGGATTAATGTCTTGCCAAAAGACACTAGTGCCGGGCTGAGATTCGAACACTCAACCCTTGGATTGAGAGTCAAGTGAATGAACCACTATACCACGACACCTGTCCACTGCACAGGATTTCTTTTCAAATGCCCCCATGTTCAAAATATGACGAGAAATAGGTAGAAGTGTTTGGGTGGAACATTCATGTCGCATGTGTGTGCAGTCCCATATACCCATTTCTGTGTGCAGTGCATGTGCTTTTCAGCAAGATTGCGTCAATTTCTCATCATTTATATGATTCTAAAACTCCACAGTATACACCAATTGCTATATAGCTATGATCAACCTTTCTCAATTGCATTAAGCCAGTTTCTTTCACAATGTCATCGCATGACCAGAACTCAACTTTATCTGTAACCTACTACACATACTTTTATATGTCCCAATCCTTAGCAGGCCTTCACTCGTTATAACAAGGCGATGAATATTATAGCGCAAGTAACGATTTCTTAGAAATGCTGAAAAATATAAATACACGTAGTAATACTATTTGTCAGACAAAAAAAACAGTGTATCACTGCCAATCACAAAAAACATCAACATAATCATTGGATGATAGAACCAGATAGATTTTTTGTCATGTCATAATCAAAATATCAACACAAGTGGAAAAATACAGAAAATTCTTGGTCTACAATTCTCTTAAGGCTGTCGTATAAAAGTATACATCTATTTTGTATGATTATGCTCCTTTGCAATCAAAACTATTTAAACAAACAAACAAAAAAAGACTTAGAACTACATATTCTAAAAATTTTAGTGAGGAACTCCAAATGTTGAAGACGCAATGCACACTTTCACACGTTATTCAGTGTTGGTTAATGCCAGGGTTTCAGTGAAAATACTGTTTCTTTGGTGTATCTAGATCATCCCTTCATATAGCCTAGAGATCTTTGAGAGCACCAAAAGAGTCAGGGTTATCTGTCCAACTGGACATTATACCTTTGATTTGGTAACCATCACAGTCCTACTTCACTGTAACAAAAATATAAACATACCATTTACAGGTGGATTTATCAGCCAATCGTTTACACAGCACATCAATGATTATAGATGGCCTTGTATACCCAATAGAAATTTGATGTTAGCATCAGCAGAACAGTATCATAGAAACATTACGAGGTAGGAAATCAACTTTCGCATTACATCTTAAGTTAAGTTACATTTTCAGAGTATAAAAGCACTTTGGAAATTCACTTCTTATTAAGCTGTGATGTATAAAAAGTTACATTAGGTCACAACAATTAATGTCATCATTACTCTAATTTTTATGTATGTGACTTCAACATTTGGAGCCCTTTTACTAAACATTACACAGAAATGAATAGATGGGACAGGTTTGTATCCATGCTACATCATAGCTCGTCATGGGTATCAGTTTCACCAGTACTCAGATCATATTTGTAAGCACAGAGAGCTGGAGTGGTAAACTCAAACTGGTAGACACATCTATCAGGTTCTGAGGCTCCTGTGACTCTGTTCTCAATACCACATTTTAAATTTACCTATTTGAAAGAAAGAGAAACAAAGAGAAAAACGTGAATGAGCAAGTCAAATTGATTTAATTATAAAAACTCTTCTACCAATATATCTGCATGAATATTGCAGATTTTGTAATCCAAATCACCCCTAAATACTAATATCCTTCAAAGCTCATATAGGCCCTGATAGTTTTTGATAAGCACCCAACATTTTTTGTTAGATTTCTTCAGTCTGAGTGATGTAATAGCATTATAAAATTAACAATAATTTTCATTTTTTTAAAAAAACTCTAATCGCATCATAACGTGGTGCATTTCTATTTTGGAAGTTGTCTATATCCAGAAGATGAAAATGATACCACTCTATTTCCATAACATTGTGACCCTTGCTATGACATGTACACTGGCTTTCATGGACTTTGTATTTAACAAATTTTTTAAATAGCCTGATTCTACAACACAGTCTGTAAATTGTCCACAAACTGTCAGGAAATAGCCTGGAATATACCCCTTCTCACTGGATTTTGAGAACAGTCAGGATAATTCTGATGTTGAGTGCATTAACCCATTGCCTACCGGATCGGAGTAGTTTCTGTATTAAGCCTATTTGGAATGAGAGAATTGAGCAGTCAATAGATCAATTAGGTTTTGGTACTTACCCTTGTAGATCTATCAGGACCATTCCAACATTTCTGACCTCTTGTATACATCATCACAGAATACTTGTTATCTGCAGGACCTTCCCATTGGTTCCATGTGCTGGAGAGAGACAGAGAGAGAGAGAGAGAGAGAGGAGAGAGAGAGGGGGGGAGAGAGAGGGGGGAGAGAGAGAGAGGGGGGGAGAGAGAGAGAGAGAGAGAGGGGGGGGGGGGGGGGGGAGAGAGAGAGAGAAAGAGGGAGAGAGAGAGAGAGAAATTGGTACAAAAACTGTTCACTGACAACATGCACACAAGAATGGGAAATGTGCCATTCATTTCTTTTGAATAAAGAAAAAGTCATGGAAGACCATCTGAATGGAAAGAGTTTAAAGGAAAGGATTCTCGGATGACATCATTGCAAAATGAGGGGGAAACTATTGGCTTAACATTGTATCACTCAAAGAGAAATTTGTTGTAGAAACTAAAAGGATCACTAAACCTGATAATGGACAGATCATGAATGATGAAAGGATATCAACATTTGTGATGGAAAGTCCATTCATAGCGCAAAAAAAGGTGTGTATGCAAAATATTTCTACACATAAATACATGTAAATGTATAAAATAGAGTGAAACTGCTCATTAATTAAAGCAATATGACATGTGTTTTCATATACTTACCCAAGAGAAGTTTCTGAACCTCCACTTTTAGATCTCTGGGAAGACTTTTCAAATGGGCACAACTTGTATGTGTATCTGCAAAAAATAAGAGAAAACAAATCAATAATGAAATTTAAAAATGAAATGTTCATCTGACTTACATCCATTGGGACTCAAAAGAACAAAATTCCAAATACAAGTAATTGAAACCAAATGCAAAGACAAAAATTGCAAGATTTGCAAATGATTCTTAAAACTGATCACCATCATCTGACCCCTATACAACTACATGTAAATGCGAGAAAAGAGAGGAAAAATGACAAATAAATGAATGACAAGAGTGAAAGATAGAACAGGGATATAAGTTTGTTTTATAGTGAGCCAGAAAAGAGGCCCAGACGCCTTGGAACCCCAAACATGCCGTAATATCAAGTCTGAAATACCCTGCAATGGGGAGGTGTCAGGGCCCAAAATCAAACAATGGCACAAAATTGCATCCTTACAGAGAGAGAGTATGTTTTAAGAGCAGACAGGGTGAGAAACACGTTGCTTCAACATCTGCCCTGGCGACAACTGCTCAGGGCTTTATGATGTAGCCTGAGGGTTAGGATAGCAATTAGGATGTATGTTAGATTTAGGATTAGAGTTAAGGAGAAGTACAGTGTTTGGTCCAGGATTGAATTCAGAATTCAGAATCAGGTTAGTGAAAACTGATGAACATGGAGTAACTGTCTTCCCAGCATGCATCGTACAGTGGAACCTCATTATAACAAACTCCTTGGGACCAGTTGAATTACCTCTTTATATCGAAACCTTGTTATATCAGGGCTAAAAACAATAGAATACAAAGAAGTAAGACCAGTAAAATTACTTTGTTCTAATGAGAGTTCCCTACAACAGTGTTCTTTATATAAGGAGGTTCCACTTTATAACCAACACATACAGATAGACAGACAGACAGAGAACGAAAGAAATTAGTCACATAGCTGACAAACTGTGAATTGTTATCTTACTCTCTATCAGTGTACTCATAACACTGTCCTTGTAGAGCCTGGAAGGCTTGGTCTGGTCCTAGGTCTACTCTAAGCTGCTTCTCAATGTCTTCAATGGTCCTATCAATGTTCTTCATGGTCTTCTCAGCTTCTTCAAATTCGCCCCTTGCCTGGTCAGCAGCTGTTCCAATGAACAAGGCATCACACATTTGTTGTATGTTCAATGAGAATGGAAACAGCCTTCATACATCAGTTTACAAATACTCATTTCTTCAAGGGAGCTCTCTTAGAGAGGCTTTTTACACTTGACTTTTTAAACCCCGTACTATCCTTAGCCCCGTACTATTCCGATTTCTGTTCCCACTTGACAGGGGGTAAAATAGAGTATTTTGTGGTCTACCACAAAATTAAGTACTTATGAAACCTGCCTGTTTTACATAAACATTACAATAATCATTCATACACATTAAATTTAAAAAGTAGTAAAAATGATAAATAATTAACTTTACAATAGTAGAGATAGTGCAACAGAATAAAAACTCTGAATTCATTCCATGGATATTATTTAGAATAGAAGCTAAACTATACATCATGTTTTAACCCTATTCCTACTGGGGGGGGGGTCAATTTGACCCCCCCCTCGACATTTTGCGCGATAATTCTGCAACACGCAAAGATTTTGCCGCGCCATTTCATGACTTTTTTCTTTGAAGTCTCCCGCATATTTTGAGACCAAATTTGCGATGTCCGGGTAGACCGTTCCGAAATTACATATTGTATTGTACATGCACGTCGGCCCCAAAACAGCTCAAATTTGTCATTTTGTGTGTAAATCCAATGCAAATTCTGTTTTGGGGTTAAATTGATATTAATTAGATTATTTCAAATTTAAATCATTGAAATTAATTTATTCTAATGTAAATAAGCTTGAAAAACTGTCCCCAACAAATTTCGGCAAAAAAACAATAGAAAACAAAAGATCGAAAAAACAATAAAATATATAAGAAATTAGCAAAACAATAAAAAACATAAGAAATTAATATTGATTGTCAATTTTTTTTGCAAGGAAATTGTTCAATGTGTCTTGAGGAATACTGACACAAAAAATTAGCGTTCTTTCAGCCTTTTTTATGGAGTTACAGGCAAAAACATAAATTCATGCATAAATTTGCATAATTAATTAATTAAAATTAGAAAATCAATAATTTCCTTATATTTAACTTTATAATCTTGTAGCTTACATCCGGCTCTATGTTCAGGCAAAATTTCGCGGCAATCGCACGATCAGCGGCCGAGATCTGAAGGGGGGGTCAGATTGACCCCCCCCAAGTAAAAACAGGGGGTCAAATAGCCCAGTTGGAATAGGGTTAAACTCACCTGCAATGAGAACCTTAGTAGCCTCATCATAATCAGGCATCGCATCCTCAGAAGCCTTAGAGTCACTCGTCTCTCGTTTCTTAGTTAATCTATCCAGCCTTCTCTGACGTAACACACCACGTTCTTCCTCTGTTAGGTCCTCATCAATGTCTTCATCCTCCTCAAAGAAGTCTTCATCATCCTCCTCATCTGCCCACTCGTCTTCTTCAATGTCATCGTCAAAGTCCTCGTCCGTTTCCTCAAAGTCGTTTTTGTCAAAGGCAGCTGGTTCATTTCCTAGAAAAGTATATTGAAAGAAGGATTAACGCTTTCAGTGCTGCAGGCAGGAAAGGTCTATATGAATAAGCTGTGCCTCCACAAATTATATTTTCTTTCACTCTTACATTCTTAAGACAAAATATAATGTATATAAGGTGAACCTGTATGTATAAAATATAATTCAATAAAGATTGTAAATTTATAGGTGAAGTGGTGATTTTATATTTCAATATGTGTTGCTGATTCAAAATATTTTATTGCTTATATCTATTCAAGATGTTCTTATTCACAACTGACATGATATACTGCAACAGAAGGGGATTCAAACTTTTTACTTTTTCTGTTCATGTATTATAGCACTGTAAACTCAAAGTTAATGCAATATCACCAAGATGTTTTAATAACCATTCAAATTTTCATACTCTATCTTACATTTTGGGACAGAGAAGTTATCTTTCTTCTGGAAATTAAAGATGGGTTCATGAAATTTAAGGCTAGATATCATGGATATCGTTTTTATACCAGGATAAATATAATAATGTATCATGACTGAAATTCTGTCTTACAAACTATTTTGTGATACTTGTGTAAACTTCAATTCTGCATCTCTTTGATCTAGAACTCCTGACAATATTGAATAAGCATGCAGATTAAGCAGCTTCAAACTAATAAGTTTTCCTCCCTTTCTTCCTTTATTATATGGCTTCTGATCGTCCATATATTTTTGTTTGTCATGTCATATGCATTTAATATAATTATGTGGTGTGAATAGCTTCTAATCCTTATGTTATTCTTGAGGAGTTTCTTATCCTCTCAAATTTGTGTCAAAGACATATTCTCACCTGGCTGCTCTTGCCCTTCTTGTTGCTTTATTGCTGCCTCTGCTGCCAACTACAAAAATACGCATACAACATTCAGGACCGATTTAGATTTACGACAAGGTGAGAAACGTTTTAAAAACGTTTGATAGCAAAGTGTGTGTAAAGGAATCACAATACACTATTTCTAATTGTGTTTCATTATCTACCAGTAGTGTGTCTGCGACCTGTTTTGAGTACCATCAATAAGAGACAAGCAATCTAGGTTTGTGCTGATGGTAGTACTAGGGTAATGGGACATATGGCACATCTTACATAAGTGCTTTGTGTGCAAAATCGAAGGGTATCAACTAACGTTTGAAAACTGTCAAATGCAATCACCTCATATTTATGTACTGCAGTGAAACAAAATAATCTTATACTTTCAAGTTAATGGTAAGAGAAATATTTTTCAAGTAAGAAAGAAAGCATTTGATTTATGCACAAAGAATGAAATGTTCCTTATAATATGCCAATTTCATTTCTGCATATTATTAATGACATATATTGCACTTAGTGTTTATTTTCCTTGATTTTCAGGCCACTAAATAAAAACTTGGATTCATTTTGGGTCATAATAAAAAACATATTTAAATTGTCCCTTTAAGATTCATTTATTCTTGTCAATTGTTTATGTGACACCTCCTTACCTCACTGGCAAACTTGAATTTGTCCTTGATGTCCTTCCAGATCTGCTCTACAAACATAGCTTCTTCTACAAGATTGGCTCCTGCTAGGACAGCCTGAGGAAACGGGGAGAGAAGACAGAGGATATATTTCAGTCAGAGTGATTAATGGAGATAGGAAGAAATAGATAGACAAACATATGGAATGCAGAAAATGAGATGGAGAGAGAGAGAGAGAGAGAGAGAAAGAGAGAGAGAAGAGAGAGAGAGAGAGAGAGAGAGAGAGAGAGGGAGAGAAAGAGCAAACAGACAGTTACCTGTCAGGTTGGGACTATCGATATATATTCACACTATGGACTTTCAAATAGAAATGGGAAAGTACACATCATTGTCAATGGAGGTTTACTGCAAACTAATCTGTATAATGTATTGTGTCATAAAAGTTCACTTCACTCCTTCAAAGCAAACCAAGATATTTACAAAGAGTGAACCCTGACTCCAAAACCAATACTGTGCCAGCCAGTTTACCAAAGGAGACAAAATCTTTTTCATCCCATTCTCTGTTTCTTTGTCTATATTGCCACAAAAGTTATCCATGGCAATGAAACTATAGGTACCTTCCGTTCCCCACTGGAAGTGTGTGTATAGCACTATCCAGGCCCTCTCCTTACTCTACAGTTTGCTTGTTAGTTAGTTTGGTCATTCATTCATCTGTGTTTAGTACGCCATATCATTCAGTACTTTTTGTACTCCATGATAAGTGATAGCAATGATGGGTTCAAAGGCCAAAATACAGTTAACCTGTTGACCACTGAATTCTCTAACTCCCATAGGCTTGATACAAAGGTCACCCGGTTCCCGTAGTCTATGGGTTAATAACAAGAGTCACAATAACACGGAAATGCGGTCACCTTTGAGGGCATTTGTAGTCAATTTCCGACAAAATAGAATTGGAGAGAAGAAGCTGAGTACAATTTAACCAAAAGGAAATATTTTTTGTCTCAAATAGCAATATTACTGATTCCCTTTGTGATCTCAGTTATTCCTTACCTTAGCTTCCTCTTCGTTCACCTGTCCACTTTCATCTGTATCAAACTCCATCCTGTTTGTTAACTCATGGAAAACGATTCTACAGGTGGAAAAATAAAATTGGAAACAAAACTTACAAAAAATGGCTGAAAGCCAGGTACACTGGAAGGCACAACACAATGTGTTGTAGTGGTTATGCAGGCTTCTTGGCAGAAGATTGTTTATGTTTGGTCCGAAGTGAATGAGATATTACTTTGCGTTATTGGGGGGGGGGGGGGGGTGATTTGAGAGAACCAGAGCAATTTTACAACTTTAAAGTATGCACTGACATATTTATTACCCTTGTCGGTACCCTTGTCAAGCAAAATTTTCACATGGCTTTTTTTTTAGATGCCCAACGATTGATATTACTATCAAGGGTTTTATGTACTGGCAAGAACCCTGTGGTTAGGACTATCAGCTTGATTTCTTCATCTGTCCTTGCTCATTACACAGCTGCTATATATTTCCAATGATTTTGTTTGGCAGACATAATTTCTTTAATTTTGTAGTCTAGAAACTAGAGGTAGCATGAATTTCCTTGGATTGTGAGGGAATGCCATCTCCCACCAATACCAGAACACAACACTACCTTTAAATTTCTGCATGATGAACTAGGTCAGTACAGCATGACCTTTTGCTCCCAAGGACCCCTTCTTATACCCCTTGTCGGTGTCAACATCCTCATAACCCTCAAAATGCAATTTTTGGCAAGTGTTGTTATGCCTTGTACATAGATTCAAGTGGGGTTGGTTTCATGTATGAAGTATTGATTGCCCCCCCCCCCCAACAACAACAACACACACACACACACAAACACACACAGTCTTGTATTGCTTTACTTCCGAGGACAAGTATTGTTCCTCTATTGTTCCTCCGTCCTCGGACAGTCGACGGAATAAGGCACAAATTCATTGTTCGACGTTCGAGGACTATTGTCCGGCTTCCGAGGACCATTGTTCTCATGATTTTTTTTTTGTTCTCTGTCCGAAAATGTCCTCGGACATACGGCTAAACACGCCCACCAAGGTTACCCCAAGGAGAGCAGGACCCTCATGTTTCATAACCTTTTAACTAGATCTTACCGTCCATCTGAATCGATGTCTAGCTCTTTGAAAGCCTGGACAGCTTTTTCCCTGTCCTCTGCTGCTTTCTTGGCAGCTACTTGAGCTTCCCAGGCTGCTTTATGTTTATCCTTGGCCTCGGTCTCAGGTGCTTCAACTTCATCTCGCACCTCTGCAAAATGATTGATTGTACGGAAGATACTTCAATGGAATGATTCAAATCTATATTTTAGACTTTTCGTAGTTTCAAGGCAAATATTTACAGGAAGATTCTGATGACTTTTATAGCAATTATACTTCGTGAAAATATTATATAATGTGGTGGAATGATAAAAATTACAATTGGACTATTGAAAAGCACTTCACATGCAAGTTAATATGTTCATTGTTCAATTAGGCAATCGTCAATTATTAACTTCACGTCCAATAACTGCTGTGAAGGCTTGCATATAATTCTGGCAAAGTATAACTGCTACAACATCTGGCTTTCAACTCGGCTATAAAATGTTGAAATCAGGAAAATGAATGCTTGGCAATGTCTTGGCAAAAGGATGAGGTGTGGACTTGCTCTTTCATTTACTTACTTCTCTTTTCATCAACCACTCTCTGGGCATCTTCTTTCTCAGTCCGCAGCTTCTTCCACTCCTCCTGAAATGATTATTTAAAAAAAACACAATTCAATAATAATAGAAGTGACATTGACTATTCATGTGCTTGGCACTAAACCTCTCATGTGCAAACACTATCGCTCCAACTCTGGATATATCACAGGAAATCCTTTCAAGATTGTCTAACTCAAAGTACAGATATCATAGATCCCTCAAATGACTAAAATGTATTTGAAGTAGGCCTAATTTGAAGACACTTCTTAAAATTCTCATGGCTTTGGCCAAGAGCTCTGCTACATCTGGGTTGAGAGAGACAACTCTTGATAGTTAAAATGCATTGTCTAAAACAGAGCTCCACACAAACTCTTTTCACAGGTTGTTTGTTTGTTTGACTGAATTTTATGACTGTGTTCAATAATGGGATACAAAATATTACAGAATAATAAACAACTTTTCAGACATTAAACACATATGCAAATAGGAAATTAACACTTTTCAATTAACAGTATTTGTGATTGCAGGAGACCGTCATCATGCACGAGTTGCTTGATGTCAATGGCGGCCTCAACTGAAGTTTTTACAGTTCGTGTGCATGGGGCTTCCTGTCCAACATTTGAAATTTTAAAATAGGGGGCATATGTGCATCAAACCTGTTGTTTCAAGCCCTGTCCAATGTGTACTGTTTTATATGAAGATGTATTGATATGTAATGTGAATCCAAACAAGAATAATACCCACTTCTCGTTCTGTTTTCTTGGCAAGCCCATCCTTGATGTACTGTTGTCTGATCTCAAAGCCTTGATTGAAGAGCACCATCTGTTGTCTGCGTTCCTCCAGGTCTTTCTTGCCAAGTTCCTTGCAGTTATTCACACACATTCCTGCCCCAGGTCCCTCATACTCATCTGATGCATCACAGCAATCTACATAACACAACAATATTTACTGATTTATTACAAATACATGAGATGATTAAACAGGTGATTATAGATGAATAGAAAGAAAATAGAGAATCCTTGAAAGACTCCTGTCTTGTATTAGCATATTTGTGGCCCATTCCACATATTTTTTATACATTGATGAGAACAGTTTAAGAAACAATAATACATAAAATACCAGATAAAGCAATAAAAGTAAATTGTAAATAACTTGACTCCAGTTCATGACTGGTTTAGGTAACATGTAGCAAATCATCTGTTGAGAGCCAGAGGGCGTTAACTCTATCTTAAAGTATATGAGTTGATGCCCTTCTGACTCCAAACAGATGAAATGATAATTTCTACGACTGGAAAGGTTTAAGGTTCACCAGGAGGGCAGATCTGAACAGACTGGAGGTCTATTGGGGCATTCGATTTTAGGTATGTGTATGTGTAGGCAGGAGGGAAAAGAAGGAGAGAGAGCAAGAGGTAGTACTCAATATTTGAGCAGGCTAATTAATCAAGAGGGAAGTCAGGGTACTTAAAGGAGAATTAACCCCTGAGTACAAATTTACTTATATTGAAAGGTGTAATATATTCCTACTTATTGGCCTAAATCATTTTCTAATAAGATATTAGAAAAGGGTATAAATAAAGATATTCCAACACCCGGTATCGTCTCCTACTCATTTACATGGGGGCTGCCATTTTCTTGCTGATTTGGATTTGTACATGAACCATTGAGAAATGTTCCGGTCAGGAAGATATTTTGAATCCAAGACCTAAATTGATTTTCTTCATTACCAAAAATCCCATATGTGACGAAAAATATAAAGTGGGTGTTTACATGATTTATAAAAATTAAATCTTTATAATGATACTTTTAAATTGTCTGGTTTTGCTTAACAAAAATCTGTTTTCTTGGGTTTGCCAAACAGAGCAGAACATAATATATGCAGCATGCATTCTGACTTTTCAAGTCCCATTATCCGAAAGCAGGTGAATGCATAGTTTGCCGCTATAGATGCTCAGGGAAGAAGCATCCATAAAATTTGAATTAATTTGCTCCGTCCATTGCGTCACAGTATGTAGAAAATAGATTTATATTAAGCGAATATCGATTTTCAACAGAAATATATAAGGAAATCTTCAGTTTAAAAATAAATTGACATATCTATTCTATATTTTTAATCTCAAATGGGTTTTTAATTTTGAAAAAGGCAATTGGGCATTTGGATTAAGAAAATCTTCTTGTACACATAAAAAAATGGCAGCCCCCATGTATTGCTAGCAGACGATACATATTGCTAGCAGATGATAAATTTTGCTCAGAAAATCTTGATTCGTATCGATCTCGTATATTTTGACGCGAAGCCATATAGTCTAACAAGTAGGAATAAATAACACCTTTGAACACTATCGTCTTTATTGTTTGAGGTTAATTCTCCTTTAAATCAAGACTGAAGTCAGGGGTAAAGCACTTATCCATGTACAAACTTATCTGAAGATAAGCTTGTACTCCATAATAGTTTTCACAGGTGAATAGGCTTCAATAGCTTTCATGTGTATCAGCAGGCCTTTTTTCCAGTCTAGATCATTCATACAGGAGAGGGAAATAATTATTTCAAATTTCACTTTCAACTCTGAATCCCCAAATTTGTGGCACAGTAAGAAATAAAGAATCCCTGAATCAGGTAATCTAGAAATTTAACAAGAAAATTATATCTTGCTTAGAGCAATTTTGTTGTCAGTGTTTGACTGCTGCAACAGTGAATGTTGGACACAGTCCCACATAGGCAAGGGCCAATGAGTGGGTTAAAGGGGATTCTAAACCATCATCTGATGAAAAAAAATTTGCAGTCAAACTCAAAACTTAATTTTGAATCATGGAAGTTGGTTATTTTCTTACCACAAATGCCATCGTTTACTCTTGATGAGGGAATGTACATTGGTCTGTAACCCCTATTGTTGCAGTGGAATCTTCCATTAGGGCAAGCTGACGTACCTGCATAATAGAAAAAGAAATGCATGTAAATAACTGAAATAACTGACCAAAAGAAAGATTGTCAACCAAGCATTAATCTCTGAACAATTAAATGAGGTAAACAATGCACTGATTTAAAAAAGCATGCATAAATAATTGAATTTTACTCATGCAGTTCCAGGTAATAGTCTTGCAAACATTTATAAATATTGGGACCCCCAATGAAAAGAAAAGACAATAAGAATTCTCTTCCCTAATCTCAGTCACTCTCTCTCTCTCTCTTTCTTTCTATTACCGCTACTTCTTTCTACATCACTCTCTCATATTTTCTATATTTTTGGCGAGTCTATCCTTCACATCTTTTCCCCTTGCATAAATTTTATTTCTTTCTATCCCCCCTCCTCTTTTAATTTGTTTTTCTAACACAACAAAAGAAACTTCATATGCTCCTTAGAAGCCTACTAGGGATAATTAAGTACTTCAGGAGCAAAATCTCTTTAATTCCTTTGTAGTTTGAGCACTGCTTCTGAACTTTTCCACATCTGTCTTCAAGGTAATTATACCTGGTTCATCAGAAGAGTCTGGGCAGTCACAGTAGTCATCATTGAGCTGAGATCTGTGTATCTTCATAGAGCCATCGATGCAGGTGAACCATTCTCCTTGGCTATCCTTGTTATAAAGAGGTTCATCTGTGGAAACAAACAGTTCAAGTTTATATCCTATCAATATACATTTTCAAAATATGACCGGAAGAAAATAGGTTTGTCAAGCTTCTGTTCTGGAGCAGATGCCATGCATCAACTTTGTTAAATAAACTAACCTCCATATGTATGGTATGATAATTTGTCTTGTTTCACTTCCAGTAATTTCCTCCTCTGCAACTCAATAATTTTCAATCAATATCTTTTAAAATTGACATGCACCTACACAAATAAAAAGTTCAGACTGGTTGGCATGGTTGGTCTGTTGACAATTCTGCATTATGTCATGATGTAGAATCAAATTTTGAAATCAAAAACATTTCTCAAACGATTTGTCCATCTGGGCACATTTCATCAAACATGTGTATTAAAATTAACATCCTGAACCACATCAGCAAGCAATGGTCATATTGACCATTAGGAAATATACATGTGTGTATAC
The DNA here is from genome assembly GCA_025617745.1 of Heliocidaris erythrogramma. NCBI lineage: Eukaryota > Metazoa > Echinodermata > Echinoidea > Camarodonta > Echinometridae > Heliocidaris > Heliocidaris erythrogramma. The sequence continues at coordinate 16,043,196 of CM046859.1, forward strand.
TGGGTATTGGGGATACAGACGTAATTTTGTTTCAAATGGAGGTTTTTGTGGGCAAACTGATACTTAGGTTTCATTCTATATATATTAATTTATAAGTTCGTTAAGATACAAAATGTAGAAAGTTATAAAAACTTACATTTACAGCCTTCTTTTTCGTAGTTGTTACAGAGACATCCATACGTATGACGACCGCTCTCAATATGTTGCGCACTAGTGAGGCGGCTCTATATGGTTACGCACCATAGATACGTACACAGAATGTTACGCACACAAGCTATACGGACAAGGTCGATACTACAACGACGCGTGGCCGTTCTCTCCCAAAGACTTTTTCAATTATTGCTCCTCGCCGTTAAAGCACTTTGCTTAATATCCTTGCACCAGAAGGAATACAGAATGTAGAGAACGCACGATGAGAAGCCTTATCGCTAGACTAAACTCATTAACAACCCCCAAGCACACACACACACACACACACACCCCCAAGCTGTCTTAACAACAGGTAAACAACGAGGTGGAGATCAATGATCCGATCGCGCCGGTACCACTACGAGCGCTGAGGGCTCCCTTCATCATAATCGTGAAAAATACAAAATGGATGATCTGACCGGATCTCGATAGGTGATTTCGCAAGAAATTCCCCAAAATTTCAGGAAACCCTCTTCAAAAGTGACAAAACAAACTGTTAAGTTTTAATCATCTATTATTCACCATAATTAGCTATCTTACAGTACATTTCAACCGAAGGTTTTCACTTAAATATAGCAAAAAATGCACAGTGATACATATTAGTACCGTACTGACTATTGCCTGCGTTCCTACACAGTCGGCAATGGCGTGTGCCTATGAGTGTCCTGAACATGCGTTTCAATGGATGTCGGCGAACTTGTACTTATGCCAGTTTGGTGAAACAATGCCCTGCTTTTTAGTTGCACCCACTCATAGGTACACGCCATTGCCGACTGTGTAGTAACGCAGCCAACACACATCCCATACCTAAACTGCATCACTGTGCATTTTTGGCTATATTTAATTGAAACTCATATATTGCAGTTTACTTAAATCCAAATACTTATGTTGAATAATAGATGATTAAAACTTACCAGGTTGTTTTGTGACCTTTGAAGAGGGTTTCCTGAAATTTTGGGTCCTTTTTGTCGATAACTGCTATTTTTCACGATTATGATGAAGGGAGCCCTCAGCGCTCGTAGTAGTACCGGCGCGATCGGTTCGTCGATCTCCTACGAAGACCTGAAAGGGCCAAACTGACGACGTAAAAAAATAAAAAATATTACGTACGTACGTAATAATTACTACGTACGTACGTAATATTTTTTATTTTTTTACGTCGTCAGTTTGGCCCTTCCAGGTCTTCGTAGAATAGCTTGTGTGCGTAACATTCTGCGTACGTATCTACGGTGCGTAACCATGTAGAGCGGCCTCACTAGTGCGCAACATATTGAGAGCAGTCGTCATCCGTATGGAGGTGTGGGTAACAAGTACCAAAAAGAGGGCTGTAAATGTAAGTTTTTATAACTTTCTACATTTTGTATCTTAACGAACTGATAACTTAAAATCTAAAGAATGATACTTAAGTATCAGTTTGCCCACAAAAACCTCCATTTCAAACAAAATTACATCTGTATCCCCAATACCCAGTATACACACATGTATATGATCCTAATGGTCAATATGACCATTGCTTGCTGATGTGGTTGCACCCATTTCTTATGTTCTGTTATTGTTGTTGTCATGTTAGTTTATTTCACTTTTTAACGATAAGAGTATTAAATCATCCTGAGGCTGAAGATCATGAACTTTTTTTTTAAATTTAATTTTAATTTAAACTAAACAGCTAAAGCAAGACTCTAAGAGAAAAAAAAATACTTTTTACTCGATTTCAGTTCTACTACATTCACTACAAGTACAACTTCAAGCATTCTCATGAAAATAAAGTCGTACATGTATGAGTGGTTCAAAATACAGAGGGGGGGGGGGGGAGAAAATTTACACAAACAATGTACAAAAAAGTAGACCTAGATCTAACTCCAGGGAGCTCCAACGCGCAGCGTTGGAGATCCACAGGGTTCGTACTCTTTCTCATGAATTAAATTCCATGACTTTCCATGACCTTTCTAGCCAGAATTCCATGACCTTTCCATGACTTTTATACATTTTTTTTACACGGTCAGTAGACTGAAAATTTGATCTCAAATCAAAGCGAAGTAAAGGGCATGTTTCAAGTCTCCCAATAGAAAAGCAGCTTTTGTTATCTAGTTATTTAGAGGCCGCAGGACGCAAAGCCATACGTTGCCTACACTAGTGCATGCCAACTAGATCTCGATTTGGATTCCATTCAGAATCGACTCCGACCAGGCCCGGCCCCGGCGCGGCCCCGGCCCGATACACTGTACGTTGCACCGCAGCACCGGTGGCTTCACTATGTCACTGCATAGGGGTAGTGTGCAGTTTAACGACAATTGTCCGATTTTCATATAAAAAGCTCCGCTTTATAAAACAATTATCGAAATTCTACATACATGACCAGTGTAATCCTAGTCTAAGCTTCACTTTCATAACTGTAATGACGAAAACCAGATTGAATTCGCGGCTATAACAATGAAAATAGATCGTCTTTTTCATTTGTTCGCAAGGTGGCTGTAGATGACTATGCGTGGTATGACCAAGAGGTGGCGCTATACGGCATGTTCCAGAGCTATACATACAGAGAGTCGTAACACTGATCCGCCATGTTTTAAACACAGACCGTGTACGCGTAGGCTTATTATGCGCGTGTCACAACTCTCTATCAACGCGCTCTGGCATGTTCCTTTTTCTATTTTACATGTGACCTACAGGCGCCATTTTTTCTCTGATTCTAACGAACGATAATTATTCTTAGCTTAGTTTGAATTATTATGTTGTGGCGTCACTGTGGCATGAATAATATTTATTTCCTCAAATTTTTGAGGGGGTTTTCCTTCATAGTTCTTCCATGTCTTATATTTTTTAAGTGAAGGGCTTGTTGACCATTGCTTTTGATATTTGACCTACGTTTTTTTCTTCGTCCTATACTCTCTTACGGTAGGCCTACTTAAAAAAAAATTATTCCTTCTCTTAATATTTCTTAATCCTGAAGTACTCTAACAATATATTTGGGGTTTTTTTTAAGACCTGAAAGCTTTATTTTCATTTTTTATTTTCTTCTCAGACTTTTCTGTGATTTTTTTTTTGTTGCTTTTTTGTTGGTTCTTCGAAAGCCGAGTTTCCATTCCGGAGTAAATTTCGTTGATTTGTTTCATTAATTTTTATATCATTTCACCGGATTTAGATATGCAAATATATTTTATGTTCTGTCCCTGCCACCTAAATATTCATCTTGCTCCCTCGCTAACGCGCTCTCTTTCTCTCTCTCTCTCTTCCAAGCTCTCCTGCATGCTGATAGTTTCCCTGTCTTGCTAATACATCACAATGAGGTGTGCGCTATTAACGGCGTTGTATACACACCGACACACACATACAGGCAGTCTGACATGATGCACATACCCCCACATGTATACACACACTGTAGTGATAGTTTTTGCGGAGCCATAGCGTCGCTGATAAGTTCAAACTTTCACTCATTCTGGGGCCTATTCCAAGGCTCGTATATATTATCACACAACAGAATCGACTCTCGGAACCGCGGAACCGCGGAACCGCCGGGCACGAGTAGTCGACTCTGGACATCACGGAGTCGATTCCTCGGTTCTCGGAACGGGAGTCGAGTAAAATCGATTACTCGACTCTCGCTCCCTGTAGTGGCAAAATACTGTAGTTGAATGTCCATAATTTTGATATTCCATGACTTCCCATGACTTTTCAATGAAAAAAACAATTTTCCATGACTTTCAAGGCCTTAAAAGCAATAAAGTAAAATTCCATGACTTTCCAGGTTTTCCATGACCCGTACGAACCCTGCTCCAGGTACAACTATCCAAAGTCGACCTAGCCCATTTTATGGCTAAAAGCATCGCTTAATTTCGGCAGGTAAGATAGAAATTTGTACTTACACTTCAAGAGAATTACTGTAACTATGTAGCAGGCTCTTTGATTTTACGATTTAACGATTGTTTCGATGAAAAAAATGGAATTTCCTCGCCGAGCCGATCTTTTCCCCGTACTGTACCGTCGATTCAAATGACTCGATCGCACTGTGTGTAATGTACCGTATATACGTCGCTGACTCGATCACACAGTGCGATCGAGTCATTTGAATCGACGGTACAGTACAGGGAAAAGATCGGCTCGGCGAGGAAATTCCATTTTTTTCATCGAAACAATCGTTAAATCGTAAAATCAAAGAGCCTGCTACCACTCATAGGTACACGCCATTGCCGACTGTGTAGTAACGCAGCCAACACACATCCCATACCTAAACTGCATCACTGTGCATTTTTGGCTATATTTAATTGAAACTCATATATTGCAGTTTACTTAAATCCAAATACTTATGTTGAATAATAGATGATTAAAACTTACCAGGTTGTTTTGTGACCTTTGAAGAGGGTTTCCTGAAATTTTGGGTCCTTTTTGTCGATAACTGCTATCGAGACTGTCCCGTCAGCATCCAGTTTGTATTTTTCACGATTATGATGAAGGGAGCCCTCAGCGCTCGTAGTAGTACCGGCGCGATCGGTTCGTCGATCTCCTACGAAGACCTGAAAGGGCCAAACTGACGACGTAAAAAAATAAAAAATATTACGTACGTACGTAATAATTACTACGTACGTACGTAATATTTTTTATTTTTTTACGTCGTCAGTTTGGCCCTTCCAGGTCTTCGTAGAATAGCTTGTGTGCGTAACATTCTGCGTACGTATCTACGGTGCGTAACCATGTAGAGCGGCCTCACTAGTGCGCAACATATTGAGAGCAGTCGTCATCCGTATGGAGGTGTGGGTAACAAGTACCAAAAAGAGGGCTGTAAATGTAAGTTTTTATAACTTTCTACATTTTGTATCTTAACGAACTGATAACTTAAAATCTAAAGAATGATACTTAAGTATCAGTTCGCCCACAAAAACCTCCATTTCAAACAAAATTACATCTGTATCCCCAATACCCAGTATACACACATGTATATGATCCTAATGGTCAATATGACCACTCACAGGTACATTACTGTAAAATAGTTGGTATTTTCTGTCGCATGTACTAAAGGTATGGGGGGGAAAATAAGATAAATATTTTAAATACTTGCTTTCAAATTCAGCCCTTAAAAATCTCACTCCTACCTCAAATGGCCGTTAGGAAGAACTTTTGATATTTACAGCAAAATCCAAAGTCAAAATCTTGTCCAAAACCGGAGAAATCCCCGCCGATTTGTTTCGCGATCGCGTGTTGTTTACAAACTGCCGATGTCTTAGACTAAAATCGGCCAATATAATTTTTGTCCACGAAGAAACTCGGGATCGCAAGCGCACACCGATCTTTACGATCGCGCACACAGAAAATCGGGACTTTCCGTGTATGCCACATAGGGACCGAATTTTTGAGGACAAAACTCTTTTGGGGAGATGTCAGCGCCCGCGGCGACCAGGAAATGTACACAATGACTCCGATAGCTCGTTTCGCGAGAATCAACAGTAAATTACGGATTTGATTTTTGGAAATATCTTTTCCAACATCGGTGAGTTGAATTTATTGTATTTCTTGGATATTTAGTGGTCGGTTTTTGTAAATTAAATGCCGATTTTGAGTGAATGTTTGTGACTTTTGTGCAGTGGTGTTTTAAAAAGTTGAGGTGTATGACTGCCTACATTATACACACGAAGTATAGGAATGTAGCTATGAGTGAATATGACCACTCACGGGTACATTACTGTATTAATAGTTGGTATTTTCTGTCGCATGTACTAAAGGTATGGGGGGAAAAATAAGATAAATATTTTAAATACTTGCTTTCAAATTCAGCCCTTAAAAATCTCACTCCTACCTCAAATGGCCGTTAGGAAGAACTTTTGATATTTTCAGCAAAATCCAAAGTCAAAATCTTGTCCAAAACCGGAGAAATCCCCGCCGATTTGTTTCGCGATCGCGTGTTGTTTACAAACTGCCGATGTCTTAGACTAAAATCGGCCAATATAATTTTTGTCCACGAAGAAACTCGGGATCGCAAGCGCACATCGATCTTTACGATCGCGCACACAGAAAATCGGAACTTTTCCGTGTACGCCATAGGGACCGAATTTTTGAGGACAAAACTCTTTTGGGGAGATGTCAGCGCCCGCGGCGACCAGGAAATGTACACAATGACTCCGATAGCTCGTTTCGCGAGAATCAACAGTAAATTACGGATTTGATTTTTGGAAATATCTTTCCAACATCGGTGAGTTGAATTTATTGTATTTCTTGGATATTTAGTGGTCGGTTTTTGTAAATTAAATGCCGATTTTGAGTGAATGTTTGTGACTTTTGTGCAGTGGTGTTTTAAAAAGTTGAGGTGTATGACTGCCTACATTATACACACGAAGTATAGGAATGTAGCTATGAGTGAATATGACCACTCACGGGTACATTACTGTAAAATAGTTGGTATTTTCTGTCGCATGTACTAAAGGTATGGGGGGAAAAATAAGATAAATATTTTAAATACTTGCTTTCAAATTCAGCCCTTAAAAATCTCACTCCTACCTCAAATGGCCGTTAGGAAGAACTTTTGATATTTTCAGCAAAATCCAAAGTCAAAATCTTGTCCAAAACCGGAGAAATCCCCGCCGATTTGTTTCGCGATCGCGTGTTGTTTACAAACTGCCGATGTCTTAGACTAAAATCGGCCAATATAATTTTTGTCCACGAAGAAACTCGGGATCGCAAGCGCACATCGATCTTTACGATCGCGCACACAGAAAATCGGAACTTTTCCGTGTACGCCATAGGGACCGAATTTTTGAGGACAAAACTCTTTTGGGAGATGTCAGCGCCCGCGGCGACCAGGAAATGTACACAATGACTCCGATAGCTCGTTTCGCGAGAATCAACAGTAAATTACGGATTTCATTTTTGGAAATATCTTTTCCAACATTGGTGAGTTGAATTTATTGTATTTCTTGGATATTTTGGGGTCGGTTTTTGAAAATTAAATGCCGATTTTGAGTGAATATTGGTGACTTTTGTGCAGTGGTGTTTTAAAAAGATGAGGTGTATGACTGCCTACATTATACACACGAAGTATAGGAATGTAGCTATGAGTGAATATGACCATTGCTTGCTGATGTGCCTGCTACTAGGGACACTAATCCCAAAATCTGACTTTTAAATTAAAGATAATTACCCCTTAAAAACTATCCCTGATGAAAGGCAGTGTCAACACAAAACAAACTCACCAATTTGCTGTCTCAGAAATGGTCTTGAAAGAGAGATATTTTGCTGCAAAGTTGGGAACTTCAGCTACGCCTTCTTGAGAATATCGCCTTGAAAAAACTGCAACGTCATGCTCTAAAGTCGTTACGTTGGCAATTAGAAAGGCCAAAAGTCAGCTGATCATTGCTGATTACAATAACAAAGGCACACCGGTGCCTATATGAAATTCAAATTCCCCGCCCCAGCGAGCTCAATTTCGGTCGCTAGTCTTGGAGAATGCGTAAACAGTATTTTAAAATTCTGTACTGTGAGACCGAGCACAAAATGGAAGATTTCGAGCTCGAACGATTTTGAAAAAAAGAATTAGACTATACATTCTAATAATCAGACACTAGACCTAAATTTTTAGTAAAGATTTGAAATTTTACTGGCCTTATCTGTGGTTTCTTGTCATTCACGCTCTGACTCTGCCGTCGTGCGTGGAGCTCTGCCTAGCGCTTGCTCTGCCTAGCGCTTGCTCACGATCACATGTATGCACGATACAGAGTTCAATACGCACTGAACTTAGCGGTTTCGCTTCGCTCGATAGAGTCAGCTTGTCTTGCCGATTTTATGTAGGTCGGTAAATTATGATTGTAAGCATTCTCAAAAATATTTTATGACAAAAGAGAAGTATAAAATAATAATATTCACAAGTATAGATATATATTATTGCTTAAATTCTTTTATTATTAACTTATTTTTAAATTAACAAAAATAATATTACCAGGTAAAAGAATGCAGTCAGCAAAACCGGCAACGCCGAAAAGGAAAAAGCCTCATACCCGTAACAAGGATAAGGCATTTTGGCAATGGGTCTTTCTACCCCGTTTTGGACCTAGAGGTCTATTTCATAATTGATTGTCTTGTTGCCGTCTTGGACCCTTTTTCATGATTCATTGTTTAATGTTTAAAAATATAAGAGGAAAGTCAAAAGTTATTCAACAAAAAAAAAAGACGACTTGCCACTAAGAAGCTGACGTTTATTTTCACAAAGTTTGTACAAGATTGATCACATCATAATGAAAACAATAGTCAATAAAATCAGAAACAACCTCAAGAGTCTGTTCAAAGACTACCAGCATCTTTACTCTAAGATTATAGAGATTATAAGATTATACGATGTAAACCGAGCGGGAAACCGAGTCAGGAAACAGGGAGTTCTTTGTTCTCCCAAATTACATGTTCTGGTCATTCTGGAATGCATGATTGTTGAAATGACGCTTTCTGAAAGGTCTGAGTTACATACTGTAGCATATACATGATATACCTGGATATTTTTGGACGTGGTGGAACAGCTACAAAGGCCCATTTCGGTAAGAATATATATATACTTTTCGTAGAATATGATAATACTTAATAGGTGTAGACAAAGATGGAGTTGTGCCATCGTCATGATCGTGCATGCTGTAATGATAGTGTAGGATAGTTGAGTTCTTTGTCCTTCATGAAAGAATTACATTACTATAAATTTTTAGTGTTCTAATTCGGCATGTATTGTTGCAATGATCATTGATGTAAAGAATCATTTGTTGATGGAGTTTCATGTTTGATATATTGAGTAAATTTATGTTTTAGGAAAGAGACAATTTCTCATTGTTATTAACTGATATTTATTCAAACTTATCATATGATTGAAATAATTTAGTGGTCTGTTGCGTCTTTTTAATATTTCATATAGACCGAATTTCTTAAACATACTCGAAACAGTTACTATTTATTGAATTGAAAAGTACATAATTAATGTGGTTTATTTTTCTCAGATCATTTGATTAATATTTTCTTATATTATATCGTAATCAATATCTCACATTTTTAGTTATAGGCTTTTACATGCTAACAGGATGAAACATTTATTAGTTGGACGAAAAAAAAAGAAAAAAGGGATTTAAGAAGGCAGCCACGAAATGTTTTTCTTTTAATTTATGTGTATATTCAATAAAAATATAATCACAATATTTACAAACGTTTCAAAAGATTGGCATGAACAGAACAAGATCAAACATACATCAAAGAAAAATATATATAACGAAAGGAAAAAAACATAAAGAAAGGAAGAGCATGACCTGCACAAAGTTATAGTTATTATACAGGTATAATCATGTGAAAGTCCCTTGCATTCTGCAGCTCATTTTCAAAGTGTAAACTGATGCAAAGGAATGTTGCATCCTTGAGTTCGAAACAATGAAAGCTCTATGGACCTTATCTGTCCTAAATTTGTTGACCTCTGCGTGTTTGTAGAGCGAATGCAAAACACATGTCTCTCTTTTCCTCTCTCTCCCAAAATACCCTACGCTCATCCAGATTATATCCGTACGTGCTGCACAATAATTTTGTTCAGAGATCGACGGCGAAGAATGGACAGGCAGCGCATGCATTATGCATCTCTCTCTCTCTCTCTCTGGCCTACGCTTCCATCCACGTGCGCAGTCTGACTGTTGTGAATACAGTATACAGCCAGCCACACACAATCTTCCACTATACAACGGGTTCAAGAATCGGCTATCAAAGGTCAGGACTGGGTAAGAGTAGACTTATTATTCAGTCATATTTACTAAATTATCCTTTTGAACACTTCTAATACTCATAGGGTTAGTATTGCACTCTATGGACGATCTTGATGCCTGTGTGCACTGATATGAGAAATAGGGTCTTCGTGTGAGACTAGGCTACATGATTTCCCTCGCGTGTCACGTAAGAAGCTCATCAATATTCATGTTTCCACACCGATATAAACTAGATATTTCGCAATAACGTTGCAATAATTATCTTTATTCATGAGTTAGAGACCTGGTCGGCGCGAAAATATGACGTCATATTTCACAGTTTTCCCTCTATTTTTGAGATGGCTATAGCTATGGAGCTCAAACCAAAGTACGTTTGACTTAAAAATCATCTTCTATCTATACCTTTTTGTCAATAAAGTAAAAGTGTAAAATAAGGAGCAAATCCTCTATTTTCTTTATATTTTCAAGTCTATAAGGGTACCGTACATTGACATCTCATGAATTATGCACTTATCAATTGTAAGACGCACCCCTCGACCCCGGGAATGGTGCGTCACTTGTCAGATGTGAGTCGGATTTTCCTATACCATGACGCACCTGTGTGTCTCGACTATGACGGACCTTTTCTTACAATGACTGTGCCTGGACGAAAAAATATGACGCACCAGTTCTAGACTTTGACTTACCATTGTGACGCACCCCGTCATGGTAAAGCTCCGCGCGCACGTGGCACGCTATGCATCGGCGCGGCGCTAGTATACTTTCGCACCGGGCGCCCAAAATCGAGTTTGACGACATCAAATGAAACGGAAATCCCCAAATAATCGTTAAACCTGTTTCAAAACCTCTCTCGAGCTATCTTCCGTCTAGGTTCTTTAGAAAAGCGAAGAAATAAGGTACTTTTCGTCACTTTGCAACCCCGGTCGTTCAAGCACTGGACTATGTTCAGTTTCTGCTCGCAATGATCGTGATTGGTAGCATTGGTGCTGTGCTGGATTGAGACATGAATATTCATGAAGTGACGTCATAAGATTATCGGCGATGACATATGAAAATGTGCAGAAGTCACACAGTGCAATCGCTGACATTCTTGTGACGTCAACACATGAATATTCATGTCTCAATCCAGCCTAGCACAAATGCTACCGATCGCGATCATCGCGGCAAGAACCGAACCAGCCAACGCAGTGCAGTGCTGGAACGAACGGGGTAAAAATAAACAAAGTAACGAAAAATACCTTATTTCTTCCCTTTTTTGAGAACCCAGACAGAAGACAGCATGAGAGAGGATTTGAGATCAATTATTATTATTTGGGGGTTTCCATTTTATTTGATGTCATCAAACTCGATTTTGGGCGCCCGGTGCGAAAGTATAGATTCCATGTCAATATATTTTTTTTTATATTCAAGGAGTTTGCATGTTTAAAAGCCCGGTACGCGGTGAGTATTGCGCGGACAGACCCGTTTGTAAACATAGCGAGGCATTATGACGCACCCATGTAAAATGACCGACTATGACGCACCCCATTCTCCATGCTGTGACTGACCAAATGCTTCCATGACCATACCCTGCGTCATTCATTTGTTGGTAAATTACCCAACCATGACGCACCTTTCCCGGGGGTCGAGGGGTGCGTCTTACAATTGATAGGTGCATTATTCACTATCAATAATTCTTCGACTGAAGCTATCACCCTTATTTTTTGTGCCTACTTGTTGCCAGTTAGAACATTTTTAGTGATCAAACTTGCAGCGCCCTCCCGAATTTTGGCTTCGTTACGCATTTGCGATGTGTGTACGTTTTTCGTGAGCTGCTATGGAAATTATTGGATTCAAAACCGCCAAATTCTGCAACATCGTAACTCAAACGAGTAAGTTCTGTTAAAGATCGTAATTTAAGGGATGTTTTTGTATGTGTCATTGTGGAAAGAATTCCTTATGTCCCAGCCACTTTTTTTTTCATTTTTTTTTGGTTTTTTTTTTGCTACCATACTATTTTTTTTTTTTTAACTATTCCAACTGTCTAAAAGAGGGCGACATTTTTGATGGGGGTTGAGTAAAAATGGGGTATAGTATTTTTTGGGGTATACTAAAAGAGTTATTGAAACTTTTTTTTGTAACATCGGCGATCTCTCTCTCTCTTTTCCATCTTCGTCTCTCTTTTCCCTCTGTGTCTCTCTCTATCTCATCATCATATTTATCATCATATTTACATATATCTACATGTTTCATTTACATATATATATACACATTTACATACAATAATTTACATACAATAATTTACATATTTTTGTTCTTACCTTGGGTGGACTCGAACCGCCGATCTCTTGATTTACAGTCCGGCGCTCTCACGATGTACCTGCAAAGGCGTGTTGACAGTTTGGGTTCTCATAACATACTTATAAGAAATGAAGTGTTGTTTATTTATAACAGCAGATGGCGCTCTTCCGATTTCTGTGAGTATAGGTCAGTGGTTGAGAGTGAACTAGTACGTGGAGTTACATGAGTATGTAACGCTACATGGTGTAAATGCAACATGAAATCGATGCTGTATGTAGTCTTGTTGTCATGACATTTAAATAAAAGTATTA